>CM019148.1:28823254-28842599 GCA_009733165.1 Naja naja | reverse complement strand
TGATTGTCTCAAAGGTGCTTTTTCAAGAGACAACTGGACTTTCTTGTTTTTCTTTGAAGATGTTTCGCTTCTCATCCAAGAAGCTTCTTCAGCTTCAACAAGAAGCAGCTTCTTGGATGAGAAGCAAAAGTTTTTCAAAGAAAAACAGGAAAGTCCAGTTGCCTCTTGAAAAAGCACCTTTGGGACAACCATCACCTGGATGACTGAGAATCTCCATAGATAATTAAACTGATTTTTGGTCATGTATGCACAGAAATCTAATCAACTAACAATTAGTACTATTTTTGCTAGTTAAAGGGTTAACAGAACTCAAGAGGGTTGGACTTAGTCTGCTTGTGGCAACATAGAGACTCTAGGCTGATTACTCTTTTGACTCAACTCCCAGTCTCTGCTATTCCTTCTCCTACAAACAGGAAGCAATAAAAAATACAAAGCAAGGAAGTTGTTCTGCTACTCTCACCTATTGAGCTTCCGCTTCTGTTGGGATTTGATTATGGTGTTCTCATCATCCCTCTTCTTCAGCACTTGGAAATTATATTCCAGCTTCTCTTGGTTTAATTGGTAGATGGCTTTCATTTGCTGGAGCTGCTGCTCCAGGATCTGGTACCACAAATGAAAATAATGCACTATTACAACTTTGTAATAGCAGAGCTGTACTAGTTTAGAGAAGCAAAAATCAGGAATGTAACAGCACTTTTTTGGTAAAAATTTTTTATTAAAACTTGTTAGTCAGAAAAAGATACTTATGGGCTTCTTCTTGTTTACACTGAGTGGCAAGCCAGGATTGTGATATAAATTCCACTCATGATTTTGCTACATGTGAATCAGGCTGAGCAGCAATAATGCTACCCCTTTAGTGTTTTCATCACAGGTCAACAGCACTGCCTACTGTAATACTTTAAGGTGCCAAGATGGAGCTTTCCAAGTAAACACACTGACTAAAAATTTAGCACCTTCGTCTGAAAACTTTTAACCACATTCCCAATCTAGGTAACTAAATTGGGAATGTGGAAAGGAAATAAAAAAGCAGAGCTATTGAGAAGAAACCAGAGATGCAAGTTCTCTTACTGAAGACAAAACACTGTATGAAGTTGAATGAGGAAACATACACTGAGGAATCTGCCAATGGCAACATCAAGTTCCCACTACTCTTTGGAACAAATTGTCCTGCTTTATTCAGCATCCCCCCCAAATGAGCAATTCACACCTGCACATCATGCTCCAATTTGATCTTTATAACATTGTACTCCTCAGCATCTTGCACCCGTAGTTGGTTCAGTTCCTGTTCATACTCCTCCACCTTCTTCAAGCGAGCCATCATAAAATCCAACTTTAAAAGGGGGAAAATGTGTTAAGTAGGGCTCTAATTAAAAATAGCCAAAGTTCTCCTCTAGACTCCAGCTGATTATATGCCATTAAGTCATGATCACACAGATTATCTCTATGATGATCTGGTTCTAACCTCCAGCTCTTCTAATATACCAACTCCCCATACACGCAAATCTTGCTGTGCTGCTTCATTTGGCAGGGAGGATGAGAGAAGGTCAGGAATATTAACCAGAGTATATTTTCCCAGCAGGGTTACCCAAGGCATGAAAGTAATTCCAGCTGCCCAGCTAAAGCAAGTAGGCACCTGCATTAAGCAGCAGCAATATAGGAAGATGCCAGAGGCACATAATCACTTTAGTGACAATGGCAAAGGCATCAATTCATACTCCTGTATTTTACCAAGGAAATCACAATGATATAAAATATAAAATTATTGGTTTAGTTGGGAACTAGTGCTTTGGAAATTCATTCTTTTCTAAGTTCTCACAATTATTTATTATCTATCGATCGATTGATCGATTGATCTATATCTATCTATCTATCTATCTATCTATTCTATTCACCTCCTGCCAGTATCACACTCTGATCGCCCGTGCGCTCCCACAGGAGGGGCCTCCTTGGGATACCGTTGGTTAGACATTGTCAGCTGGCGGTCCCCAGGGCTAGGGCCTTTTCTGTGGGAGCGCCCGCCCTATGGAATCAGCTCCCCGTGGATCTTCGTTTGGCCCCTGATCTCCGCCTCGCCGAGACCTGAAGACCTGGTTGTTTCAGCAGGCGGTCTGGATTGACCTGGGGTGGGTTATTTTAGTTGTTTTAATTTAATTTTAATTGATTACTAGACTTGTACCTGTTTAATTTATTTTTATTGTAATTTGTATGGTTTTTTAAATGTTCGCCACCCTGAGTCCTTAGGGAGAAGGGCGGCATACAAGTCTAATAAATTATTATTATTATTATTATTACCTTGTTTCCCTGAAAATACGACCTACCCTGAAAGTAAGTCCTAGCTTGCTTTTTACATGTGCGCCCAATATAAGCCCTACCCACAAAAAAGGCCTAATTAAGATCCCACCCACTCCGGAGTGTACAGGTAAAAATTAAACTAGGGTGGGGATGGGGGTGGGGTGGAGCTGCCCTACTACTTACCTTTGGACAGTTGTAGCTAGGTCTCACATACCCTGACACCTGCCTTATGGGGCCCATTTCTTCTGCAGCCGGCAAGACTGGCAAAGCTTTCCTGAAGGCCTCTGCAGCCGATAACAGAGCTCCGGATAAATCCAGAGCTCTGTTATCAGCTGCAGAGGCCTTCAGGAAAGCCTGCCAGCCACAGAAGAAGTTAATTAGGGCATCTGTCAGAACCCTGACAGAAGGCCTCTGACAGCGAAAAGGAGGCTGGGGTGACCCGCAAGTGAGGTTAGTCAGTGGATTACATCCCCCTAAAATAAGACCTGGTGCCTTTTTTGGTGGCACAAAAATTATAAGACAAGGTCTTATTTTCAGGGAAACATGGTAAGATGCCAGCCATCTTGTGGTTCAAGGTAATTCATGCTTAATGATTGAATGATGCACTGTTGATGTTTACTAGTTTGCTAATGAAATGTCTGCAAGAAAACAACCAGGGACCCCACACTTCAATATGCAAATGTTCTCTTCTATCAGCTAATGATCTGTTCTAAAATTTTTCTATATATTAGCATCATATTAGAATCAGCTTATTCCCACATTGCCAAAGATAAGGGCAACATCTCCTTCTTTTCAATTCACACTATTTCAAAGATTTTAAAATAATTTCCAAGGTTTTTTAAAAATAAACACAGTGTAGTCAGAGGCAATAACGTTTACTACACATACTTTTGGGGAAAGCACTTTTCCTACCATTGTGTGCATCTTCACACATGCACTTTGCGTCCAGTCTTCTATTTCCCATTATGAAAGACATACTGGCAGAGATTAACCAAGAAAAATCAAGAGAGCCTGTTATGTTCCAGATTTTAAAATATAAAGTCACCCTAAATTCACTCTGGAGATCATATCTAGGCTTCTTCTGTCCATACTTATTCACTCTCAAGCATCGCCCATTAATTGAGCCATCAAAAATCTTGATATTGGCAAGGACTTTTCCTGAAATATTTAATATTTAAGCTTTACAAAAGATTGTTACTCAAGTTTCCTCTGCAAGCATCTCTTTTCCTCTTACATTCCGGCTATTGCCGTATACCTTTCTTTTCCATCAGCTTTTCCACAAAGAATTCTCTGCTATCACTGCTCTCTGGGATCCAACAGAACAAAACCCAATTACCTCTTGTCGGTTGAGAGCTTGTATGGCTTGCTCCCATTTCTTTTTGTTGCTTGCGAAGTTCACGACGTTCCAGTTCAAAGGCTTTCTGGGGGAGGAAACACTAAGATTTAAACATCTACGGAGATTCTCAATCATCCAGGTCATGGTTGTCCCAAAGGTGCTTTTTTCCCCCTAGGTTGGTTCTCTCCTTGACTGGTTTCCATCTATTGCTTCCTGTCCTGCCTAAGATGCTTTGGAGAATAGCTTGACCCAGCCACCCCCAAAATACTTTAATTCATTTTGTGTTGTATTCTTTTTCTATTGTGATCAGTTATTTACTGAATATTTGTAATTTTTATCTATTCCACTCTTAGTCAAGATACTGTTTGTATCTGGCAAACAAATATAATAGTAAACTGATAGAATGCATATACCTCGAAGGTATTTCTCTTTCCACTAAAGAATTAAGACTTATCCCCAAATAATTGTACTAATGTTGATTATTTACTTGTGAACTCAGAATAGAGACCTATCATATGAGTTATTCCTATTTTTGCCTTCATGTTACTCTGTATGTCATATACATAGATGGCATAATAATCATGTGCCCCATTCAGTGTCACATATGTGAGATGGACGGCCATATAAGTCCTTTCGAGAGGGGCGCATACAAGTCCAATTATTAAATTAAATTAAATTAATAAATAAAAATAAATAATAAAAATAAGACCAGGCTTCTAGTCTTAAATCCCAATATTTATTTATTTATTTATTTATTTATTTATTTATTTATTCAACTTGTATGCCCCCTCTCCAAAAGGACTCGGGGCGGCTCACAGATAAAAACAATACAATAAATTAAGTTAACTAAAATAGAATTAAATTGGAGCAAGCCAATTAATCTAAAATCCCATACATATAAAACCCATTCCCCGAGGAGTCAGCACAGCCCACCCTGTTCAAACAGCCAAGTTTTAGGTCGCAACAGAAGGTGCGGAGATCAGGGGCCAGGCAGAGCCCCAGAGGTAGTTGGTTCCAGAGAGCGGAGCCGCTACAGAGTAGGCCCTTCCCGGATACCGCCAACCCACACTGAGTCGAGAGAGCACCCGAAAGTCCCCGCTGTGCGCTCGACTATTCATTTTACAACAGAGAAAAACAATCTGATAAAAATAATTTTCTTCAGTAGTGTCTGTAAATTATGGAGCTTACTCTTCAAAGTTATTAATTTACTATGTAGTCCCCTTAACTTTTGAAACTGAATTGAATAATTTAGCTCAACATGTAAAATTGATAAAACATTATTTCCTTAGCGTTTTACTATTTATTTTAAATTAATTTAATACTGTCAGTAGTTTAACATTCTTCATCTGTTTTAGATTAAGATTAACATATAACAGGCTATTTATAAATTAATAAGAGACAAAATACATTTTATGTACATTTTATTGTTTTTCATATAATGCTTTATATTTTCTTTTATATAACATATTTTCTTTCTCTTACCTTTTGTACATGCACAACAAACAGGATTCATGTTTTTCTAAAAAAAAATTGTATACCTCTATATGCAGAAGTTCTCGACGGTAATTTTTAACAAGATTTCGATCTGTTCTTCCATTCGCCCAGCAGCAAATTAATGTCTTCATTCTGTTTCCTAAGATCCTTCACATACTGATCATCTTTACTCTTCAATTCCTGAAAAAGCAAAATCAATAGGAAAGCAAATTTTTTTAAAATTTAATTCAGAAAAATAATTGTGAAAAATAATTGTGTCATTGTTTACCTCTGCAAAACTGAATGCTGTTCAGCAAGCTAGAGGATATGTTCAGTAATACAATCAGTCAAGGCCTAGCAGCTGCATTAGCACAACATGCAAAGATTGGTTAATTGTGATCTAACTTTTTTATAGCTTAGCTGTTACAGCTTATCTGTTATATGATCCCAGTGTGTTTGGTGAGTTTCATGGTTCAATATGTAGTGCAAACTCAGTAAATAAGCCAATTCAGAAACCAATTCAAGCTGATTGTACCAATTTAGCTAATCTGCCTTCATCCCCAAATTTTTTAATAGAAATTCATATTTTTTTAGGGCAGGAGACTACACTACCATGGATGATCCAAATGGACAGGGAAAAGATGAAATGGATGTGACTTATGATGAGACTTATCCTGCACTGCAACACAACCTACCACAAAGAGACATCCTAACCCTCACAGGCACATGTTTATTCAATATGCATACACATCTATTTTTTCCTCATACAGTATAAACACACGCATGTGGACTGTATTTTCCCACCCTTCCATATACACACAAACACATTTTCTTCTTCCCCTCTCACTACTTCCCAATGCATTGATCAAAATCAATGTTTTCCCATATGCTTTTCTCCCCAACACTTTCCCAGAAATAGGCTCAAAATCACCATGCTTATGGCAGCAAAAACAGTTATCATTTTTCAAAGAAAATATCCTGTAGTTTGCCAAACAGCTAAACATTAATAAGCTGCATGAAATCACATTGGGGGGGACGGGGGGAGAACACAAATATTTTCAGTCATCACAATGTGGTGGTAGATTAAATACCCTCAGCATTTATGGAAACTTTAAAATTTATTATCAGAACTCAGCAACAAGTTTGAAAATGGCTCTGGGGATCATAATTTCACCATTGGGAGCCACATGTAGCTTTTTTTTTATAAAAAAGTTTTATTTTTCCAAAAACACAAACATAACAAACAAAACATACAACACATAAATCCATATCAATTTCAAGTATGTCGGTCGGTCAAAAATCACAGTGCCTATAACATATATTCAATAACTCAATATTACAATTTCAAGGAAAAGCTATAATCCTTATTATTAATCCTTTGTCATATTATAATCTCTATATTATTTCAACAGTTCTATCTATCTTTATATTCCCAAAAATACATTACCAAACTTTTTGTCTAACCATTGATAAAACATATTCCATATCTTATAAAACTGCTTTTCTTCTTGATCCCTAATTTCAAATGTTAATCTACTCATTTCGGCACAATCCAAAATCTTCTTAATCACTTCCTCCTGCGTAGGTGTCTTATCATTTCTCCAGTTTTTAGCAAATACAATTCTAGCGGCTGTCAGTACATTAACAATCAGATATTTCAAATCTTTGTTAAATGTCTCTGGGACAATTCCCAACAGGAATATCTCAGGTTTCAAGTCTATATGTTGTTGTATCATTTTTCCAGCCACATGTGGATTTTAGTCCAGTATCTTTTAGCATCAACGCAAGTCCACCACATGTGGTAGTAGGAGCCAGGTATCTGGTGACATTTCCAACACTTATCCGATTTATCCTTGAACATTCTTGCAATCCTTCTCGGGATAGGTGCCACCTGTAAAACATCTTATACAAATTTTCTTTATATGCAGTTGACATTGTCATTTTATAATTCTGATCCCACAGTGTTTGCCATCTCTCTAAATCTATCCCATAACCAAAATTTTTCCCCAAGCAATCATTGTTTCCTTAACCTGCTCCTCTTCCATTCTAACTTCTAATAAATAACCGTAAAGTTTTTAATCATTTTTTCGTTCGTGCCCATCAAAATTTTATCTAATTCAGTTTGCTTTTTATAAATCCCTTCATTCTTAACATCCTCATCATATCTAGATTGTACTTGCAAATATGAAAACCAATTCATTTTTATACCTTGTTCTTGTAGTGTTTGCATCGATTTGAGTTCACCCTTTTCATTTAAAATCTCTTCATATCTAACTGTTTGTTCCTTCTTGTATATTATTGCATATGAAAAAGCTTCAATAGTAGATACCCATAATGGAATTTGTATATAATGTTGTTTTCTGGTTTTTCCCAATTTAAAAACAAAGCTTCTCGAACATAGTGTCTTCTAAAATATCCTTGTTTTTAGTTCCCTTATACCATAAGAAAGCATGCCATCCTAGTAATAGATCATGACCCTCTAAAGTTAACAATCTATTGTTTCTCAATGTTATCCATTCTTTCACCCACATCAGGCTTGCAGCTTGATAATACAATTCCCAATTTGGTAGTGCGAATCCCCTCTTGACCTTGCATCTTGTAATAGCTTAAATTTGATTCTTGGCTTTTTGCCCTGCCATATGAATTTTGATGTGATTTTATTTAAATCTTCAAAGTATTCTTTCCCAAGTCTAATTGGAATTGTCTGAAATAAGTATAAGATTCTGGGTAAAACATTCATCTTAACTGTCGATATTCTGCCAATAAGAGATAATTGCATATTTTCCCATCTTTTAAGATCTGTCGCTATCTGCTGTTTGAGTTTTATATAATTATCTTCTTTCAATGTACTGCATCTTGATGTTATATTTATTCCCAAATATTTAACTTTATTTGCAATCTGGATCTCTAATAAATCTTCTAAATCTTTCTTGCGTTTTGCTAACATATTCTTTGTTAGGATCTTTGTTTTATCTTTATTAATTTTTAAACCTGCCACCATTCCATATTCTTCTATTTGTTCTATCAACTTAGGTGCTGATTTAAGTGGATCCTCTAGTATGAATACCAAATCATCTGCAAACGCCTGTAGTTTATATTCTTCTTTTTAATTTTCATTCCTTTTATTTCTTCATCTTCTCTGATAGCTCTATTCAGTACTTCTAGTGTTAAAACAAACAGCAGGGGTGACAGAGGACAACCTTGTCTGGTTCCTTTTCTTATCCCTATAGATTCTGTTAGCTCTCCATTTACCAATATCTTTGCTGTTTGATTATTATATATTGCCTCAATAGTTTGTATAAAGTTTTTCCAAAGCCCATTTGCATCATTTGCAATATCATAAATCGCCAGTTCACATTGTCAAATGCTTTTGAGCATCTAAAAACATCAGTGCCATCTGTTTTTCAGAATGTGTTTCATAATACTCCAGAGTATCTAAAATTATTCTCACATTTTGCTTAATTTGTCGTTTTGGCAAAAATCCATTTTGATCTGTGTGGATAAATTCATTTAAGTATCTTTTCATTCTTTCTGCCAAAATTGAAGCAAAGATTTTATAATCTGAATTCAACAATGAGATAGGTCTATAATTTTTAACTTCTTGTAGGTCCATTTCTTCTTTAGGTATTAGGGTAATATAAGCTTCCAACCATGTCTCAGGTATTCTCTTTTTAATAAGACTTCATTCATCACTTCTAGAAGGGGAGTGCTTAACACTTCCTGGAAGGTCCTGTAAAATTCCGGGTAGACCATCTGGGCCTGGTGCTTTTCCTGTATTTTGTTTCTTCAAGGCTTCTGTTAATTCCATCATGGTTATGTTCCCTTCTAACATTGTCTCAATATCTTCAGGTATCTGTGGTAGTCTTGTCTTTTGTAAATACTTTTCAATTTTTCTTCTAGGATATCTTCTTGGGAGTACAGTTTTTCATAGTAGTCTCGGATAATTTTTTTCTTTTCATCATTCCCATGCTGTATATTCCCTTTTCCATCTATTAATTGGCCAATTTTCTTTATTTCTCTTTCCTTTCTAATTTTATACGCTAACCACCTTCCTGGCTTATTACCGTTTTCAAAGTAATTTTGTTTAGCGCCTTTAATCTTTTGAGCGATTTCTTCCTTGTCCATTAGAGCCATTTTATGTTTAATCACATCCATTTTCCTTTTAATATCTTTCCCTTGCGGTGATTGTTGTAATTCTTCTTCCAATTTCCTAAAATCATCTTCCAAGATTTTGAGTGTCTTCTTCCGTTTAATATTTCTTTTCCTTATATAGTCAATTATCAAACCTCTTGTATAAGCCTTCATCGCATCCCAACGAGTTTGTAGAGATGTATCTTCTTTTCTATTTTCCTTGAAAAAAAGGTAAGTTCTGCCTCAATTTTCTTTTTAAATTCTTCTTCTTTCAAGATCATATTATTTAATGTCCATCTCGATCTTCTCCTCTGTCCTTTCCAGGCAACTGTCAATGGATTGTGATCCGCCCAGATCCCACTTTCAATTTGAATTTTCTGTATATCGGGAGCATATCTGCAGATGCCCATACCATATCTATTCTTGACCATGATTCATGTCTATTTGAATAAAAAGTAAATTCTTTGTTTCCAATATTTCTCTCTCTCCATATGTCTTTAATATTCATTTCTTCTATCATTTGAAAGAAGGACTTGGGTAGCTTTTTCTAATTTTCTTTTTGGTTCTTTCAGATTTATAATCAAGCTGGTCATTAATTATCCCATTAAAATCTCCCATCAGAAAGATATTTGCATAGTCTAATTCAATCACTTTTTGATATAATTTCTTATAGAATTCTTCTTGATTCTCACTTGGTGCATATATTGCTATCAGAAGCATTTTAGTGTTGTTATCTATTATCTCCACTATTAAAATCCTCCCATCTTCATCTGTATAAATCAATTCTGCAGTAATTGTATCTTTAATATATAAAGCCACTCCTCTTTTTTTACATTGCCAATGATGTAAATAGCTTTCCTAACTTTCTTTGCCTTAATACATATTCATTTTGCTTTTTAATATGGACCTCTTGCAGACAAATTATATCAAATTTTAATTTCTCTAATTTATGAAATATTTTCCTTCTTTTAACAATTGAATTGAGTCCATTTATATTCATTGAGATCAATTTTTCCCTTCCATTTAGGTCTTATATATAGGTTGTTTTGCTCTAGTCGTTCTAACTTCTTTTTGTTCTCTAGGTAGACCGCCTACTGCTCCAAGTTGTTCTTCTTCTTCACTTATCATTGCACCTTCCTTTGGAAGTTCCACAATCAGTTCTTCATGTCCTCCGTTTCCCTCTTTTCCTCTAAAATAGCTCTCATAGAATAACTCTGCCTTCTCCACTGTGTCGATTCTATGTCTTTGTTCCCAGACAAACAAGAGGCCTTCTGGTATTAGCCATCTATAATTTATCCCTCTCTTCAATAATTCTCTGGATAAAAATGCATATTCTCCTCTCCTCTCTCTTATTCTTCTTGGTATCTGTTTCAATACCGTGACATCTTTATTGTTGTGCTTCAGCGTCTTGTCTCTGACTGTTTGCAAAATTTGTGATTTAATACTCTTCTTAGTAAATCTAATATGAATTTCTCTTGGGAGCTTATTCCTCGTTGCATATCTTGTAAAGACACGAAATGCTTCATCTATTCCATCCCTCATCTTCTCTTCCGTTATTTCTAACAGTTCTGCCAAAATCTGTGTCATTTTCTCCAGTAGATTTTCACCCTTCTCTTCCTCAACATTTTGGAATCTCAAATAGAATTCCGATCTATCAACTTCACTTCAGAGATTCATTATGGTCGCTCTCAACTTCCCTTAATCTGGTATTAAAACTCTTCATTTCCTTGTCTCTTTGTTCTTGCTGCTCTTCAATTTTCTTCATCCTCTCACCATATTTCTCCATTATTTGCTGTAAAACCTTTATATTTTCATCTGTCTTGTCTAACTTTTTATCTGTCTTGTCTAGCTTTTCATCTGTCTTGTCTAGCTTTTTATCTGTCTTGTCTAGCTTCTGTTCAATTATCTCTGTTCTTTTTCCAATCTCACCTACTGCTTGTAATATCTTCTGTATTGCCTCTTCTGTTGTGGGAGCCGTTACTTGTGGAATTGAAGGTCTTCTACTCATTGTTGCAGAGGTTGTCAGAACCAATTCCAAAAAGAAGGAAGGAAAAAAAAAAAAAGGCCAATAAGCAAAAATAAAAATAAAAATTAGTGTTATAAAAGGGAGAAGAACAATCCTTTTAACAAGAAAAAAGGAAAAAGAATAGTAAAGGAAAAAAAGGGTTCAATTACATATCAATAATACAACAATAATTTAGAAAAAGGCAAAAATTTAAAAACTTGAATTTAAAAAGGAAATAGGATAATAAAAAAAAGTCCAATAGTTAACTATCTTGTTTCCAATGCGTAGAATAAAAAAAAAAAAAACTCTCAAAAGAAAAAAGGCTAAGAGTTAAAAATAGGAAGGTATCAATAAGAAAAAGGATAAAAATAGTAAAATAGTAAAATTCCCTTTAGGAATAACAAAAATATTTTAGGGGCTCAAATTATAAAAATTAAATTCCAAACAATAAAAAGTCTTGGCAGGAAGCAATATCACTCTTTATTCCATTGCCACTATGCAGAGTCCAGAGCTTAACTAGTGAAGGCAGGAAGATAGCAGCTCCTCTGTTTTTGCCTCTCGAAGAGATCCAATTCTTTTATTTTAAAAAGCTCTCCAAGGTCATTTTATTCTTCAGTTCCAAACTGAAGGCTCAGAGATATTCCAAAAGCACCTATCCAGCACTTTCTAATCAACGGAGCCTTGGATACAGTCCTTGCAAGTGTGTATGTTTATATAAGATAACAGGTCTCTAGTAGCAATATTGTATCTTACAACCAACTTTCACTTCCTTGCCAAGTGACTTCCAAAATGTATCACTTCCTGTCTTATTCAAAACAAGAAGGACAGTAAAAATCTCGGTGGCCATTTCTTATATGCAAAAATAAAAAGTAATCAAATCAAAATAACCAAATTACGTTAGAGCCCCTAATGCCAAAAAGGAAAAAGAGACAAGATTCAACAAAATGTAAAAGGTATTCAGAGAGTCCCAAGAGGAAAAAGTAAAAGGAAAGTCTTTAAAGCCATAAAAAGAAAGAAGAAACAAAACCTTTACTTTCAAACACAATCTCTTCCGCCGCCTATTCCATATCACTCTCAATTTCACACCATTAGAGTTGCTAGGATGTTCCCAAAGGGTTAAAAACAAGATGATCTCACCGACCGACAAACTTCTTCCAATCTCATTCCTCTGGAGCTGTCACAGCTTCTTCAGCCCGATGGCTGCCTCAGCGCTTCGGGTAAAGGGGCTGTCCTGGATCAACCAGGGACTTTGCGACATCCCTGGGATCAACAGGAGGCGCCCCCAACTTTCACCAACCCTACGAGTCAGTTTAGATCCCGGGGGACCGTCCCGAAGCGGCAGTATCAGAGGTGATCTCAGGAGTCAAGATCACCTCCGTCTCGCGGCGACTCCAGCTCCACCCCCTCTCCGAATCTGGCTTTTCCATTGACTTTGCTTGCCAGAAGGTCACAAAAGGTGATCACATTAAATCGTTATTAGTTCTTTTTCTTCCGGATTTTGATTTAAGCAATTGTTGGTTGTTTACATAACCAATATTTTTGCCCTTAGAACTTTTACCTCCCAATATAACTCCCCGTTGATTTCGGTGTCCCACATTTTCTTATTATATAAAATGTATTTTACATTATCTTTTCCACCCTTTCATGTATCATAAGCTTCTGCTGTAGTCTTTAAATTTTGGACGTTGATTTTTCTTAAGGCTAATAGCTTTATATCTTTCCACGTAAAGTAGCTAAATAAGGGCTGATTTCTTCAAAAGCAGCAGAAGAAAAAGTAGATCCTATAACCTGCACTCATGCAAAAAATATTCATAAACTAATTATAAACAGGATAAAACCCAGTCACCAAAATAGTTTACTGGAATGTGTAAATTGTCATGAACAAATGGTGGAAACATATATTTGAATTAAGCAGTTACAATTTGTGAGATTTCCAAACACAACCTGGTAAGTCTTGGCACATAGATTTAACTGTTGATTGAAAGGAAGAAAGTGTGGATTATTGATCTGGCAATTGCCAGGGATAGTGGTTAGAATAGAAAGAACTGGAAGAAATCACAAAATTCAAGAGTCTTGAAAATTTCAAGTTGAAAGATTATGGCATAAAGTGCTGTGGTGGACCCATTGTTTATTCAGTACAAAGCCTTGGCAACACTTTGAAAAAAACCCTGCATGGCTAAGGAAACATGATTGCTTGGGGGAAAATTTTTTGTTATGGGATAGATCTAGAGAGATGCAAACACTGTGGGATCAGAATTAATAAAAACAATGTCACTGCATATAAAGAAAATTTGTATAGAACTAATATATCTATTAAACATTGTAAATGCAGAAAACAGTAGCTTGAGCTATACCCTCTATCAAATGGTAAAATGATATTACAAATGGGCAGAAATGCCATGAAAGATATTGGCAACAGGTTTTTTTCCCTCGAAGCTGAAATAATTTTTTCCAAAGTCACATGATCCAGTGACTCATCCCGAAAACATTATCTCAAGCAGCATCTCTGGTGGCAGATTTTCATGCTAAAGATGGACATATAATTCTGTCCAAAAATTAGATGTTAGACCTGAGGATTCACAATAGAATTCTAATAATGTTTGAATTGAATAGTTTCAAGATGCAATGGTTTAGAATAAGCACTCACAGTGTATTGGCAGTAAACCTACACATAACACTAAACCTTTTTGCATTAACAAGTTCGAATTGCAGCAGGAACAGAAATATTCCCTTGCAGCTGGCAAATTTATATTATGATTAAAGCATTTTTGAGCCAGAAAGCTCAGATGTTAAGAATCTAGTCACCCTGAAGTGGAGCACGGAAGAAACTGCTTTATTTATTTGAACACCTTTTCTGCTAAAGTTGAAAACTATTGATTTCCATAGAACTACAATGTCTCTTATTGAAAAGGAATTCCTTCAGTTTAGGAGTAATTTGTTTCAACCTTTGTCCTGGCAAGTGTTTGGTTAATGCCAGGAGAAAAGGATGAAGGTTGACTGTGGCCAGTGGGAAATTGGCCTGTCTTCAGCGCTAAAGAAGTATGGAAACTATTCTGTGGTAAAAGGAGTAAATTCAAATGTAGAAAAGGGTTATACATACAGTTAGCTAGAGAGAGCAAAGGTACAATCTGCATAATCTCCTTTTTGCATAGGGATTGGGAGATTCCCACCTGCTTTTTTTTTAAACTTGGAGTTCTACTGTTTGTCAAACAGTGGATTAGTGAGAACTCTGTCCCTAGATCAGGGTTTCATCCAAAGAATTAGATCATCCCTGAGCTTGAGTTCAATTACTTTCAAAAGATGCGTAGTATATCAACTAATGGAGCAATCCCCAAGCTTTCTGCTCCATGGACAGGTGATGGTGGGGGTGGAAGGGATGGTTTTGTGCACGCGCCGCCACTTATGCAAATGGAGCTTTGGGCTGCTTTGCGTAGCCTGGTTTCCAATGGGCGATGGACCAGTCTGGGCTGTGGACTGGGGTTGGGGACACCTGGCTAAAGATCAGGATCCCTGTCAGTGAAGGAGATATCCTTTCCTGATTCCCCACCCCAACCCCTAGGTACTCTGAGATTTCTAGGCCTCTCTCCCAGTTAAAAAGGACAAAGCTACTGGAAGTGATATGATCACAACAGATCAGATAATCAGATAAACTATTGATCAGATAATCTGATCGATAGTACTCAGAGGATTATTCCTTCTATAGGCCTCATGTGAAAGGTGATTTCACTGGTACCCTCATATCCAAATCGTTACAAAAAGAGGGAAAGGGGTGTGTGTATAAAGGAATAGTTCCCAAGTTAGTGAACATTCCAGACAAAAGTTGGCTACCCAAACAAATCTACCAATGGATTTTTGTTGGATATTTTATTGTAAGAAACAGCAAAAGCAGGTTTAGAAGTGTTCATTTGCTTTCCAAATAATATTAAAGAAAGAACTAACAAAGAACTAGGAATCGAAATCTTAAGAATAACACATGAAAAGGGTGAGATAGCATAGCAACAGACGCAGCCTAGCCTCTTTCCAAATATACAAAGGTGAAGAAAGTTCTTTCACAAGCAGAAATATTTATTTGGTTGTTGGACTCTCCAAAAGCAGGGTGGAATTCAAATCAATTGGTAGCTTCAAAGGACATGATTTTATTTCCTACAGATGATTCCTGCATATTTTGGTTTTTTTGGTCTTTTAATGACCCCGTAAAACCTTGTATCTGGGTGGAGTTGGGGCAACTGAATGGAGCTGAGTGTTTACTGGCCAGATGCCTTTCCTGTTGCCAATGCAGAGTTCGCAGCTGATATATACCCAATGTGCCCAGAGAGAGAAATATCAGCCGATGCCTAGAATCAAACAGCCTCCTGATTGTGAGACGAGAGCTCCACTCTAGGCCACTGCACCATTCTATGATTCGTGAATATCTATGCAAAAAAAAAAAGCCTTTTAGGACTGAGAACCAGGCTGCATTTCTAAAAGCAAGTTGGGCAAAGCAAAGACTAAATTGGATGTAATTTAATTTTTATTAATTAAATGCATTTACTTTCATTGTTTTGTATGCATTTAATAATGTTTCATTATGTATTAAAATGGAAATTGATAACCCTTTTGCAAGGATTCTAGAAACCTTAGTTAAATTTTAGGGATCACAGTTTGTGCTGTGTGATAAAGATGGCTCTGAACATGTAGCAATTATTATCTGGCTTTGTTTGATTATATTTTCAGGTTGTATGATATTGTATTATGCTGCTGGACTGGAACTAGAGATATTCAGGCTTAAATCCATGTTTGGAAATTTCTGGATGAATTTAAGCTGGTCACTCTCCCTTACCCAAATCTACCTTCCAAGGTTTGTTTGTTTGTTTATTTATTTATTTGATTTGTCAATCACTTACAGGGTAATAGATATAAGTATAAACATGAGTAAGAATACAGAAAATAGGTACGAATAAATGGGGACAATGGGGCAGGTTCTTATGGAAAAAAGTGCTGTGCATCCCACTTTATGCTCCTGATGGGTTACATGGGATACAAGTTTAAATCGGATTTGGGATTGTGTTTGGTAAAGTTTGGATTTTGCTACAAAAATAAAGACTTATGATAACAAAGCAAACCATTTTTATATGATTTTGTTCTATTCGCTATGTGACAAAAATGTCCTGCTTTTTAGAATTTGGAACAAATTTAAAAAGGGGTTGGTTAAGAAGATTATTTTAAAATAATGTTGAAATGTGCCTTCTTTGCAAAAGAAGATCTACCTTTTTTTAAACATTATCACTAGTTATTGATAATTTAGCAAACTGACACAATTGTATGAATGACACAGTTGTTTCAAATATTCAGTTCTGGCCTAAATTGCAGCGTGAAAAGCAAGAACAAATGTAAAAACAATAAAGGTGGAATACAAATAAATAAAATTAAAAATATAATGGAAGAAAGAAACAGATGTAAGGACAACTTGCCACAGGACAATTTGCTAGGCAACAACTCAGCAAAAGGTAACTGTACTGTTCCATTATTATTATTGTTGTTATTGTTATTATTATCTCCTTTATTCATTAAACATGAAACTCAGTCAACTGAACATTTAAATATCTATCACAAATGCCAGTGACTGGTGCTAATGGTTGATATGGTTTGCTGCTGGCATCCTAGGTATCAACCAAGTATCTTCTTAAAATATATGTTGTTCGAGTAGTGCAGTTTTTGCAGTTCCACTGGTGGAAGCTGCAATTTCTTGATGTGTTTTGTAAAATTTTGGGACATGGTACCAAGTGCCCGATGACAATGGGTATCACTGTTACTTGTTTCATCCATAATCGTGTGTGATGGCCTAGGTTGTGATATTTGTGATTTTTTTTTCCCCAGTTCTTTTTCTTCATCTCTGGCGTCTCCTGGTACAGTGATATCAATAAATTGTATGCTTCGGCCCTCGACAACCATAATATCTGGCGTGTTGTGCTCGAATGGCGATGCGTCTGTATTAGAAAGTCCCACAAGATCTTCACCATCGCATTTTCGACAACTTTTTATGTTCCCATGACTTTTTGGATACAGATAGGGCATATTTTTACACAACAACCAGTGGATTAATTTAGCAACTCGATCATGCCTAGCTTTGTAGTCATTTTGCGCAATTTTGTCGCACTCACATATTAAGTGTGAAACAGTTTCAACTTTGTCATTGCAAAGTCGGCATTTTGTCAGTGGATTTTGTATCTTTGCTTTCATGGCATTAGTTTGTAGTGCTTGTTCTTGAGCAGCAAGTATTAAACCTTCTTCCGTTTCTTTCTTGATGGTTCCCCTCTTAGCCATGCCCATGTCAAGTTGTTATCACATTTTCCTTCAATGTTTTTCAAGTGCTGTCTATGCAAAGCTTTGGTTTTCCATCCATTTAATCTGTCATCCCAGCTGTTTTTCCCTATATTCTGCCTTTGTTTCTGTTGTTTTTATAATGTTCTCCGTTTTCCACAGCCTGCAGCAATTCTCCTGTACTTTGGTTCACATAGTCATTCAAACTTTGTTTTTCTTCTTCTACAGTTTGATGGATTTGCAATAGCCCTCCTCGCCCCCTATTCTTCTTGGCAGGGTACAACCTGTCGATGTCATTTCATGGTTGTAAAGCATGGTACATATTCACAAGTTTACATGTTTTCAGTTATTGTCATTGTTGTTAATAATAATAATAATAATAATAATAATAATAATAATATCCCAGTGATTTTATTACAACTAAGAAATGAGGAAGAGGTGGACAGTTGCCTTAATAATATTAAGAGAGGAATGGGTCTAGAGTATAGTTATCGTGTGTTGATTTGTCCTTCAGGAAGTCCTGAGGTGAGTTGGTGGTGGTTAGTTGGCCGTGACAAGTTGGCCCATTCTAGAAAGAAACAAAACGTTAGCCAAAATAGTGAAAATAACACTTCAGTTTTATAAATTTATGTTGGCCTTATTTTGTGTGTGGAATAGAGTTTGATCATCAGATATCATTATCTAATATCTGCATGATTCTCCTTTAATAAGATCTTTGGAATTATGGTATATAGTTATTAGCATAAGCTCATTCCTTATGACATAAACATTACAGCATGGCTGTCCTATATGTACAGTACATGTTGCCACTTTTGCTCAATCCCAGTACAAACACTTAATAAATGCAAAGTTGCTTCATAACCATGATTCTATTTTATGTCAGTTTTTTATTATTTTATCCAAGTGTCAGTTTTATGTCAGTTTTCTATTATTTTATCCAAGTGTTTTACTGAAATATGTTATATTGATTTCTGTGCAGCACTCAGAATCTTCTGGGACTAAGAATGTTATATGATTCATTTACTTGGGATGTTCAGCCACTTTTTTTGTTGGAAATCAGTAAATTCTTTATATAGCCTAGGGTCAAGATGAGGCTACCTAAATAAAGGAGAACCTAGTAAAGATAAAACTATATTTAAATATTCCCCATTTATTGAATTTAAGAATACATTTTGCAGAAGCAAAACCACTAACAATTTATTGATGGTAATGATTTACTTAAGACAGTCACAGATGAATATATAGGATTCTATTTTCACTTCTATTATACAAGGCATTTTATTATGACATTTTGTTCTGGGGATGCAAATTTGATACAACAATCTCACCTCCCCCCCAAAATGGGGGCAGCAGATCTAATGCTAAGCATTTGATGAAATGGGCTCCATCCTCCACATAAATGCTGCAATACCTGATATTATTAGTACACTAAGTTTCTTTTTTGCGTTTATTGAATTTCATTGTCATGAATTTTAAAAGGAGGGCTGATTAGTCCTTTTGGCAATGATTTATTTTTCATAAATTGGAAAAGGACTCACTTGTATCTTGTTCCATCCTAAATAATAGAAATCATGATTCTAAATTAAAAAAGGAGCCAGAAAACTAGCAGCAGCTACAAAAGATAATACAGTCAAAGTAATCAATTTATGCTTTATTGTCTCTTTCTAGTCCACTAATGAATAAAGGTAGCTTTATACATGTTCTGTTTAAAGCTCATTAATTATCTTGACAAAATTTGCTTTATTCATGGAGTGGTCACCTAAGGTTAAACGAATCCCTGAGCATTTAATTTTTTTGTAATAATGAAA
>CM019148.1:28610361-28782728 GCA_009733165.1 Naja naja | reverse complement strand
GAGGGCAGGGAGGGTGGTTGGGACCACTTAAGTATGAAGTAAAGTCCACGGAAGTCAATTTGTGACTGAAACTGTGAAAATTTGTAGCTGAGACAACTGAATTAGATAGGGCATTCCAGACTTTGACACTTTATTACAGAAATCATATTTTTACAGTCAAGTTTAGAACGATTTACACTGAGTTTAAAGCAGTTGTTTGCGTGCATATTATTGTGATTAAAACAGAAAAAGTCATTTACAGGTAAAACATTACTGCGTATAATTTTGTATCTAATACCTAGGTCTGACTGACAAGCAACACAGTTCTAAGTTACCCAAACTGAGAATTTCATATTAGATATGAATAAACATATTAGATCTCCAAAGATCTGTAGGAACAGCTGTCAAGCAAATTGAATGATACTGGATTCAATGGACCACCTGGTTGGAAGCAGTAATTTTGTGGAATCCTATGCCAAGAAAGAACAGCTGTGCAATTTTTCTCCCTTGCTCTTGATGGTACACAGTGAGCAGGCATGCAAAAATATGCTTCTGAACAAAATTATTTCAGTAAAGGGGAAAAAAGATCAACCCAAAATGATTACAGGGTTGATTAGTTCCTCTACGAGGAAAGGATATAGATTTTAGAAGTGTTTTAGTTTAGAAAATAAGGAAGAACAATACATAACAGAATAACAGTGTTGGAAGGGATTTGGGGGGGTCTTCTAGTCCAACCCCTTGCCTATACCATTTCAGACATAGTTGTCCAATCTCTTCTTAAAAACTTCCAGTGTTGGAGCATTCATGACTTCTGGATGCAAGTTATTCCACTTTTTAATTGCTCTAACTGTCAGGAAATTTCTCCTTAGTTTTACATTGCTTCTCTCCTTGATTGGTTTCCACTCATTGTTTCTTGTCCTGTCTTTATGTGCTTTGGAGAATACATTGACCACCTCTTCTTTATGGCAGCCCCTAAGATATTGGAACGCTGCTATCATGTCTCCCCTAGTCCTTCTTTTCATTAGACTAGACTTACCCAGTTCCTGCAACTGTTTTTCATATGTTTTAACCTCCAGTCCCCTAATCATCTTTGTTGCTCTTCTATAACACTATAAAAGATAATACTATAACAGGCAAAATGTTACTTGCACAGATGTGTGCAAATTGATGCAAGGTGTGAAGTACAGTAAGTGGATAGGATTTTTTTTTCTTTTTCTTGTAATGCTAGAATCAAGAGGTCATCCAAAGAGGCAATTGGAAATGCTAATTCATATAGCTCATAAGCTTGAACTCTGAAAGATTATACAAACTCACAGAGGAAGAGGAGGAAGAGTACACAATCAAATTTGGGGCTGCCCTTGCGGACTATATGGAGGCTTCAGCTGGTGCAAAATGCAGTCACGCGGGTGGTGATGGGAGCAGCCCGATTCTCCCATGTGACACCCCTCCTGCACGGTCTGCATTGGTTGCCAGTTGCCCTCCGTATAAGATTCAAGGTGCTGGTACTAACCTATAAAGCCCTTCATGGCTTGGTTCCAGGGTACCTGCAGGAGCGCCTCCTACCAGCATCGAGGTCCAATCGCCCAGTACGCTCCCACAGGCAGGCCCTCCTGGGGTGCCGTCGGCCAGATAATGTCAGTTGGCGGTCCCCCAGGGGAGGGCTTTCTCTGTGGGGGCGCCCACCCTGTGGAACCAGCTGCCCCTGGGGCTGTGGTTGGCTCCTGACCTTCGTTCCTTCTGCCGCGATCTAAAGACCTGGTTGTTTTTACAGGCCGGCCTGGATTGAGAGGAAGTGGGGGTTTTAACGGGTATTTTAGCATATATTTGGATTGGATTAATATTCTTATCTATTTTTGTATGTTTATCCTTTTGTGAGCTGCCCCGAGTCCCCCCCGGAGATGGGGCAGCATATAAATCCAAATAAAATAAAATAAATAAATAAATAAAATAAATGCTACTTATCATGATGATTGAGTTATTTCCATACTTCAGTATATTAATTGCCAGGAGGAACAGTAGAGGGAAGCTTGCCCCACACCCCAAACTTGCCTAGAATCTTCTCACAATCATCTGGTTGGCTATATGGGAAACAGAATACTTGATTAGGTGCACCTTTGATCTAAACCAACTGTAGGATTCCTTTAAGTTCTCAATTTTTTTCAGTGGGGCACTCATAGCATTCTTGAGCCAACAAATACTTGGCTCAAGAATGCTGCAGTTTTCATTTTAGAAAATGCTTCCACCTCAAGAAGTTTCAACAAAATTGAATGTGTTAAATCCAGCATCTGCAAGTCCAGCTCTGACCACAAACAAAACTCCTTCACTGGCTTTATCTTCCAAGAGATTGTGCCGATAAGTAGTTGAATTTCAAGAGCTGGTTTTATTTTATAAACATGTGGTTTGATTTGGCACGTATCCACACATATATAGGTTTAGCTGTTTTTGTGTACCTAATAGCTGCAATGGGGCCGATCAGGAAATTTTTATGTAGGGAATTCAGACTTACATCCTGGGAACCGAGCCAAGCCAGATGCTCTTTCTTTTCCCTAGCTTAGGAGTTCACTGCTAACATGCCATCTTAAAAATCTTTAAAACATCCTCTCAAACTGTTTTCCTTGTGCCCGTTTGTTCATTCTTCCATCCCTCAGATTTGTCAGTTTGCAGTACCCAGATTGCATTTTATGGGATTCCAGATGCTGTAAGCAAAAGGGGAGTAAGGACACTGCGCTGCCAAGGGCTTAAAAGATAGAGGAGGGGGTTAGAAAGATGATCAATCTTACCTTTTCTTCTCCTCCTGCTGTTTTAAAGTGCTACAAGAGAGCCATGATTTAGCTTAAAGGAATAGGACTGGAAGCCTCCAAGTAAATCAGAGGCTACAACTTTGCCCAGCCTGTATGTGTTTTTTTCAGAAGCTTCTGACAGGTTGATGTTGGAAGCAGAAAGTTGAGCTGGGTGAAGCCATTTTGGTCTGATCCAGCAAGATGTTTCTTACATTTTTATACGATCTGGCCTTCAACACCACTAAAATGTCTAAAGTGTTTTTGTGTCCCATGCCACCCACTTGGGCTCAGGAAAAAGAAAGAAAAACCCAAAATATGCATTTAATTGACTAAGCAGTTAAAAGGGAATTGCTTGGCTCATATCAAAAGAAAATTGACTCTGATCTTATGTTTTTGCACAAGTCACCTATCAAGTTGCTTGCTGGCAATCACCAATGGACAGAGGAGAGGGGGAAGCAATTACTTGAATAAAAAAGCACCAACCCCTTGATTGCCAGTCAGAAACTTAAAGAAATGTTGCCTGTTTTCCCATTTGGTCTAGTGGTTAAGGCACCAGGCTAGAAAGTGGCTGATTGTGAGTTCAAGTTCCATCTTAGCAATGAAAGCCAGTTGGCTGATCTTGGGCCAGTCACTCTCTCTTAGCCCAACTCACTTCATGATGAGCTGTTGTTGTGAGGAAAATAGAAAGAGGAAGGAGTGTTGGATATGTTCGCCACTTTGAGTTATTTATAAAAAATAATAAAGGGAGGATACCAATACTTAAATAAATATTCTCCTAGTTTTGTCTCCAAGGTTTTGTATCATGGCATCCAGAAGATGGATTCTTGTCTAGGCTACATCAAGATGAAGCCTAACCAGTAAGGAGGAAAGACTTCTGAGATGGTGGGGGATTCATATGAAATTTCAGCAGGAATGGTAGAGAAGCTGTACCTTCAGTGTCATACATCATCATTTACACAATACATCAAACTCCTTTCCAATAGCATATCAGGAAAAAAAACCTGACATTTAATCCATAAGTAGGTAAAGGACAAATTCTTCTAGCAGTTCAGATGTGAAACAGCTGAGCTTCAGGAAGATATTTTTATTCTGAATCTACATTCTAGCTGTAAGAGATTTGTAAAAATGCAGTTCCTGTATACATATATCTATGCAGTATGAGATACGAAGCAGCAATCACTTGTAAACAGAGCTAGCCCATCCCCAGTTCTCTGTAAATTAAGGTCATGACATTGGGATATGCTTGCAGCATGTGAACATTTTTGTCTGGTATTTAATATTTAGCTTCCAATAATATAGCAAACTATGCTGTTCCTAATTTCTATCATGTAATCAAATGTAATACTTTTAGACAGATCATGCTAATTTAATTAATCAAAGCTCTCACAAGATTGCAACCAGGAATTCAATTCGCTGCCAGATTTGAACATCAAATTCCAATAGTTTAGGCTACAGAAATAATAAAAGGAGAACTGCAGGCATAGTTTTTATCTGAATCAGAAATCAACAGCTTTCTTCACCTAGAGCAGGGGTGTCAAACTTGCGTCATCATACAGTGGTGTCACATGACCTATCGGGTCTTTTTTTCCCTTTGCTAAACCGGGCATGGGTGTGGCCAGTGTGTGACACATCCGGCCTGCGAGCCGGGAGTTTGACACCCCTGACCTAGAGTTTTGCAAGGAAGACCAATTATGAAATTTGAACAAACACTTCTTTGGTGGATTATAGTGATTTTGTATTCAGTTTTGTCATCAGAACATCAACAAACAGCAAATACAATACCTGTCATTCCCCGGAGGCCAGGTAGCCCACGCTGACCAATATCTCCTTTGTCCCCTTTTGGCCCTCGTTGTCCTCTTTCACCAGGATACCCTACATTCAAGATTTAAAAAAAACAAGCAGGACAAGTCTCAGACATTTGAAGATTTTGCTTTTAAAAAAAGCATGCATTATGCATTACAAACAATAACAAAAACTAACAGCCTAGCCTGCATGCCATGTGTCTCTCCTAACTGTGGAACTACTAACTGCACTAAATAGGCTTGGTTAGTAATAACAGTTGGAGGTGGGAAATACTTCCAATGTAATCTACTGAATCCCCTGAATGGACACCCAAACTCATTGGTAGCCTCACACTGCAATGAACAAGGACACACATTCCATTTTGCAGCTACTAAGATTGCTGGATGAGCAGGCACAAAAACAGCCAAGGGAGTGATTGAAGCCTGGGAGACAGGCCTCTTGTCAGTCAACAGGAGTGCTGATTTACCACCAGCCTATCAAGTACTTAGAAGGTGAGGGCTGGGCAGCACAAGCAAACCACAGGTTGGTAATATTTATTTTGTGGTTGGTAATATATATATAGGAAAGGTGCTTGTGTGAATGTGCCCTTTGAAATGTTTATACTGGAGGAGATGCAGCTCTGGTGGAAATGTCCTTATCTTTGCTGAGAGAACGGATCTTCCTCCCTTTTGTATGTGTCTATGTGTTAACTTTGGGGAACCACCTTTATGTGTTCAGGAAAGTTCAGGTACCAAGTTTGTGTGTTCTGGAAAGACGTTTAAGTTGATAATTAAATTAGAATAATTAATCAACAGAATGGCTTGCCTTCAGAAGTTGTGGATGCTTTATTACTGAAGATTTTAAAGAAGAAACAGGGCAACCATTCATCTGAATTGCAATAGGACCGTGGTGGCAAACCTATGGCACACATGCCGGAAGTGGCATGCAGAGCCATTACTGCCGGCACGCAAGCACTCACCCAGAAAAGATCTACTGCACATGCACACATGCCGCCCACCCAACAGCTGATTGGTGTGCATGTGCGGGGGTGTGGCAGCACACAGGAGACATGTGCATGCACAGAAGCATATGGCACGCATGTGGGGTCATGTGCGCATGTGCAGAAGTGCACAGCACAGTTCGCATGGTTGCATATGCATGCACAGAAGCACGAGTCATGCGGGTTGCACGTGCATGTGCAGGAGGCATGGGGGGCCCACACGCATTGCCTTCTGGGTGATGACACGCGAGCATGAGCAGGCAAGCACACGTGCAATTATTGGCAGGGGAGCCTCAAAAGGTTAGCCACCACTGCTATAGGATCTTCTGCTTGAAGAGGAAGTTGGAGTAGAAGGCCTCCAATGTCGCTTCCACCATTGTTATTTTGTTAAGCTATCACAATATTATGTTGTCTTCGTTTACAAAATAGTTTCTTCTGGTTTTTGGCTGCTTCCAGGTCATCTTGATGATTAAAAGGAGTTCAACAAGAAGCGCAGGAATAATTATTTCTGAATTTAATTTTCTTTCAACAAAGGGTTTACCAGAAGAGCTAGAGAAATCCTCCTTAGGACTCCCAGGTAAGAGGGCTTCTTAAACCCTGGAGAGTCTCTGCTTTAAAATAGTGGTTGATCATGGTGAAAGGACTGCTCCCATATATCTCAAGGCAACTGATTCTCCACAGCCTTTCTGTCTTAATTCTGCTGGGGCAGAAATTTAAGCCAACTGTGAGCAGTTAATAATGGCCTGGTGCTTTGGCCAGAAGTTCTAGCAATATATATAACATAAGTTTCTATTTAGCTTGCAATTCTCTTTCAGGGATTTAATTTAATTTCCCTTTACAAACATTGGTTTCGAAAGAGGGGAGAAATGGTTCATGAAACCTTCAGAGGGTCACTAAGAACCCACAAAATAAACCCCACCCTCCTAATTCCACCTCTCCTTCAAGCACCAAGCATTTCTCTCACTTCCCTGAGGTGCATCTAAGAATTAGTTGCTAACGATTCAGTGCCAAATATAAACTGAGGACGGTCCATAAATGCCACAATAATCTTTTAAATGTCTATTGTTTGCTAAAATAAAAACATGAAGAGGAATTGCATGCAATCAAGAGGAATTTCATATAATCAAATTAAAGCAGGGAGCAGAGAGAAAAATTTGCTCCAAGACCAAATGTGCATGATACATGCTATTACAATTGTATAATAGCAGGATTTTTAAAAACTCAAATTTCAATGCCACCTAATTTGCCCAGGAAACAACTTTTTAATCAGACCAGACTCTCTGTCCATTGAACCTTATGAAGTCTACCTGGAATAACAGCAGGTCTTAGGATCTTGAGCAAAGAGGGATCTTTCCAGTCTTCTTATTATCCTCTTTTAGGATAATATTATCCTTATTGTCCTCTTTTAGCAGACAATGCTTAGGGAGGTGTTTTTTTAGGCTTTCCTGGATGCAATCACAAGGACTGAGAGAGTTTGGGCTATCTGGGCCTCTGCTATAGTCACTCAGTAACAGCACAGGATTCACATAAACACTGAATGGAATGGAATGGAATAGAATAGAAAATAGAAAAGAATATATAATAGAAAATAGAAAAGAAAAGAATAGAATAGAATAGAGGATAGGATAGGATAGGATAGGATAGGATAGGATAGGATAGGATAGGATAGAATAGAATATAGAGTGGAGTGGAATGGAGTGGAGTGGAGTGGAGTGGAGTGGAATGGAATGGAATAGAATAGAATAGAATAGAATAGAATAGAATAGAATAGAATAGAATATAGAAAATAGAAAATAGAAAATAGAAAAGAATATATAATAGAATATAGAGTAGAGTAGAGTAGAGTAGAGTAGAGTAGAGTATAGAGTAGAGTAGAATATAGAGTGGAGTGGAGTGGAATGGAATGGAATGGAATAGAATAGAATAGAATAGAATAGAATAGAATAGAATAGAATAGAATAGAATAGAACAGAACAGAACAGAATAACAGAGTTGGAAGGGATCTTGGAGGTCCTCTAGTCCAACCCCCTGCTTAGCCAGGAAACCCTACACCACTACATTTCTGCAGAAGAATTGCAGAATGCACTTTTAAAAAACTGATTCTATTGCACATTACACATAGTCTCTGTAGTATTATACAACTAATGCAAAGGAAAAGAAGAAACCTCCCCTTTAATAAGAACACGCTACCTTGCAGTCCAGGCATACCAGGCCGGCCAGGTTCACCTTCTATTCCTTCATTGCCTTGATCCCCTTTTGGTCCTGGTGGCCCTAGAATGTGGGGAAAAAAGCAATGGGGTATGTCTTTAGCAAAGAAACCATCAGCCATATTTGGGGTTCTCAAATACGAGGCAATCAGACTCATGAATGAACTTCAACTGAAGGTCCTACCAGCTGAGTACCAGAGCCTCTTATCATCTGCGTTATCTTAATGGTTCGGCCATCTAGAGCATCCGCTTAGTTTCCTCTCCAATGCTAATCCATTTCTATCATATTCTATCAAGCTTTAGCCCCAATGCTCTCTTCTCATGTAATAACTAAGCTCCTGCTCTTTCTTTTTATAACTTGACCTCTCCCTGATGATTTGGCCTAACATTCCCATTCCTAGCCTCTGTGATCCTTTTTTGGTGCTCTGGAATTTTAGCCTGCGGAATAAATAAATATACAGTGCAGAGGATGTTGTATTTTACGAGGCTAAAACAACACTTGGATTAAGGCAGAGAGGGGAACGATGGCCTCTTTATGATTTGTGGACATCAACTCTCAAATTCCTGAGCCAGCATGGAATTGAAGTCCACAAAGGGCCATCATTCTCCACTCCTGGTTTAAGAGGGTCAGAATCACATATTTACTATTATATATTTAGCAGCCTGAGGAAGGGGAGGGCTAAGGTCCAAGTTCTAGTCATTCAGGGAAACAAGAAGAGGGTGGGAAAATCCAAGAACATCCGATCAAATCTGACAGACTGATCTCTGTATTCCAATAGGATCATGGAGCATGCAGTACTAGTCACCTGACTGACAAGAGTCAATCATTTTGCTTCGTGACTTGGAAAATCCTCATCCAGAGCAACTTGTTTCTCATGTCAAGAAACTGTCTAAGCTCCTGCTTGTATTTAAGCATTCACTCTCTTTTGCTCTATCTTTTTATAGCATTTGAACTCTGCTGCCATCTAGGCCAGTCACAGTAATGAAAACATGAAAAGATCAGCCAATATAAAACCATGATGACATCATTAATCTATAGAGCATAATCAGTGTAAAAGATTGACATCAACGTTCTCAGAACACCATATATAGGACTACCACTCTTGTGCCCAGTGGAAAAGGAGAGGAATCTTACACCCTCCTTAATTCCAGAGTTATGATAGCCATGGAAAAGTCTTGTCTCTGTGTTTTTGTTTCCATACCATCTGGAGAGCTGGACTCAGAAGCACATTCTCCCAATCAGAGTGCACAAAATTGAAAAATTCCACTCAGAGCAGAGATTTCTACAAGAACTATAAATCTGAACCCTAAAGGGCTTTACAGATAGTCCTCAACTTACAACCACAATTGGGACTAGAACCTCCACCACTAAGCAACGAGGTCATTAAATGAATTGCACCCACTTTTATGACCTTTTTTTTGCTGTGTTAAGCAAGTCCATCTTTGACCATTGACTTTACTTATTCGAAGCTAGCCAAGAAGGTTGCAAGTGGCAATCATGTGACCCTGGGAAACTACAACTGTCATAAATACATGCCAGTTGCCAAGTTGTTTGGACAATCGACTAAAAGAATGGTTGAAAGTTGAGAAGTATCTATATAGGTAATGTCTAGCATATTGACAGGTAACTGGAAATTTCCTGGAAACCAATGCAGCTCTCAAAGAATAGGTGTCATTCTGTTAAACAGTCTGACCTACTATCTGATAGTAGTTTCTAAATCATATTCATAGGTAGCCCCAAATAGTGTGCTTTACCATAATCCTGTAAACCATCCACAAGGTGAGCAGAACTGAGCAACAGCTGTGAGACACTACTTCAGTTGCAGAAGTGGCTGCAGCTGCTTGCATGTAGTGCATTTAAAATGATAGCCAGCTTTCTGCAGCTTTACTGAATTCAGCTTTCTGATACTACTCCTCTTTGAAATAGGAAGCTAGCAAATGGGGAAATGTTATGGTGGGATTGTTTTCCACTAAAAAACAGAGTCATAATTTAGGAGCGTTCCATAGTCCAGAACAGTCACTAGATAGCAATAGCCAATAGTACTTAGACACTCCATGGTGCTTTACAGCCCTATCTGAGCGACGTACAGAGTCAGCATATTGCCCACAACAATCTGGCTCCTCATTTTAACTAACCTCGGAAGGATAGAAGGCTGAGTTAACCTTGAACTCATCAGGATTGAACTCCTGGGTGTGGGCAGAGTTAGCTTGCAATATTGCATTCTAGCCACCGCGCCACCATGGCTAGATTTATGGTAGCTACATCCATTCTTTTTACAACACTGTTCATCATGTATTAGGACTGTGCCACAGTTTGGGGTTCCTTCCATATCAAAATAATGAAAAAACGGTTTGGCAATCACATTGTCAGCCAAAGGCTGCTAAAGAGGAATTTATAGTCACATAGACCTCCAGGGCTGCAGTTGGCCACTCTTGCTGTAAACCAATTTAAACAGGACCATCTGTTAAATGATTGTTTTTTTAAAAAAAAACAAAACCAAAAGCACAGGATGTGGAATTTGGATTAGAGTTTAGGTGTGAGGGGAAATGATTAACAGTTTTTGTCTTGTGCTATTTACATTATGTAAACTCAATTGCCCAACTTGCTGCTTGCCTAGATGATTGATTGATTGATTGATTGATTGTCTGACAGACAGACAGCAAAATTTCAGGTTCTACCTTCATGTTTTGAGATTATATAAGTATATTGTATATCTCCTGTCAGTTTCAATGAGATCACTGAAAAGTTGACTTGCTCAAAAGCAAACAAACAGGACTCAACAGCTGTTTACTATGCATATGTGTGATATCTTTAAAGTATCCAGTATCTCCTGTATGTATTCAATTAAAAAAATTGAATGGGAATTGGTAAAATAGAATGGTTTTCACAATGTAGTATCCACCAGAAATTATAGACAACAGCCACATTGGTTAGAGATTCTAAATATTGTAAACTAGCAAACTTATTAAGAAGGTGAAAATATATGGAAAGCTGCACAGGATGCTAAGAGTGCTTGAAAATTTTAATTCTTTATAACTAATGATTAAAAGTGACTTGTTCCTTAGCTCCTGGACTAATATGAAATTTGGAATGTAATTTTCCTTGCAATTCTGTGTTTCTCTAGGTGCAGTTCTCACCTTCAATATTTTACCCAAAACTTTTTAAAGCCATATTTGAAGAAAAAATAATCCATATGTGAATGATTTGGGTGAAATACATTTATAAAAACATGCTGTGACAGAAAATCCATTTTTATATATAATTGTGTATTTTTGTGCATTTAAAAATATTGCATAGTAGTCTGGATATTAGATTAAACGGATTTATGGGTAACATGTGTGAAATTGACACCATCTGGAAATAGCCCTACAAATATGAAGGAGACAGAATGAATGATCATGTGTGAAGCTGACAGAATGATTTATCCACCCCTAAGAAATTAATGCCAAATCAAAACCCAAAGTCAACTCCTTGGTCAAAATCATATTATGCAACATTGGCCGCTGGGAAGAAAATGAGGGGAAAATGTATTACAGATAAATAACAAACTGAGCATTTGTTGGGTTTGACTGTTTAGTCAAATTGTTGTTATTTCAAGCATAGCTTAATTTAGAATTTGATCAGCATCTGAATCCATGGACCAGAACAACAATACTAGAACTATTTTGTCAAATATCCATAATTATATTTTGTTCTAGAAGAAAAGGCCAAACACATGAAGTCTCGCCACTAGGTGGCAAAGTCACCGTGAGCATGAAGCTAGTTGAAAAGGAAGCATTTCTCTCTTCAATTTTGCATGTAGACTGAAACAGAATTTCTGTGTTCACATCATATAGGCAATGTGGAGGGGGGACCTCTTTGTCACATGATAATGTCACAACCAGAAATGAGTGAGAACAATACATTTAATCTGAATATATTTTCTTGGTGGCACCACATAGCTAATTATTAGTACCCAATGATGTCACAAATCCAAATAAGAATAAAAACAATGCTTTTTGTCCTCACATGGACTTATTCAGTGTTCTCACCCTATTTCCCTTGTCTCAGATTTTAAGAAATGTTGCACCCCCATAGTTACAAGATATTTATTGATTAATTTATGCAATGTATAGGTGGCCCAACTACCAATAACTCTAGAAGTCTTAAACTTAAAAGTTAAAAAAATAAATAAAACATTTAAAAAAATCATGAACAGCCCCAGAAACAATATACAACCAAAGAAAATGTAAACAGAAGGGGCTGCATTTTTATTCTGTCCAAAACATAGGAGAGTGGCTAGAATGTAATCAGGGAAGAGCCATATGGATCGGGGTGGGAGGGGATATGATTCCATAATAGTGCATATATCATGCAGGGGATGAGACTTTGCTAGCTCTGGCAGACAATATATTTAAACCTCTATAATATGGTCCATGATTAACTTGGAATGTTCAAAATATATTTTATTATAAACATGTATATCCTACCTTTGTATGGTGCTGGAGCTTAGCAGTTGCAATAACAATAGCACTTAGATTTATATACTGCTCCCTAATGCTTTACAGTCCTCTCTAAGTGGTTTACAGAATCAGCATATTGCCCCCCAAAATCTGGGTCCTCATTTTATCGACCTCAGAAGTATGCAATGCTTAGTGTAATAAGATTAGGACTGGGTTAGGGACTTCTGTCCTCCTTGTGAGTTGTGTTGTGCAGCCAATCTCATTGTACACATGTTGTATTCTGACAATAAAGGTAATAATGATCCTCTTGTGTGTTGTGCAGGCATATCTCATTGTGAGCACAATGTCAACAATAAAGGTAATAAAAACCTGAGCGGTCAGGATCGAAATCCTGGCAATTGGCAGAGTTAGCCTGCAATAACACTGCATTCTAATCAGTGCATCACCATGGCTCATGTATAATGTACAAAGATTACCTGAATGCATTGTATGTAGCTTTACTACTATGTTCTAAACTACATATGCATATAGCTACTAATTTCTCTCAGGCTCCAAGTGGGCTTACAGAATGCCCCAATAAGGTTAAAAGACATCCAACACATAAACACCCCCAATGTATCATGATAGCACCAAGGACAAAATAATAATAGCTATTCCAAAGAAGGGAGCCATCACTGAAAAGACTCACCCTCATGATCCCTATAGATGACATCTCTTCAGATAAGAGACCCTCAGTAAGCCCATTCTTCCTGATCTCACTGGACAGGCAGATTCTTTCCAGAGAAGATAGCAATAGCACTTAGATTTATATACTGCTTTACAGTGCTTTACAGCCCTGTCTAAGCGGTTTACAGAATTAACATCAGACCCCAACAAACTGGGTCCTCATTTTACCCACCTCGGAAGGATGGAAGGCTGAGTCTACCTTGAGCCTGGTGAGGTGCCAAATTGCAGTCAGCAGCAGAAGTAGCCTGCAGTACTGCACTCTAACCACTGTGCCACTGCGACTCAAGATGGTCTCATAGGTATTCTTGGCCTATTAAGTGCCCTCAGTTTGATATCTAGCACATTGAATTATACCTGAATCCAGTAGGCAATTACATCTGCTGCACTCCTTACCTCGTATCACCGAGATATCCCTCAAAGCAATGGAGTGCTCCCAATCCTTGAGCCTCAGATCCTCGGTCACATTGTTCAGAATGGCCAGCTCATGTTTGAGCTGCTGTTCCATGGCAAGGTGGACAAAGCGCATCTGCCGAGCATCTTCTGAGGCATTGCTGATAAGGACTTGCAGGTCCTGGATACGGGTGTGGTGGATTCCCACGTCATAAGACAGAGTCCGGTTCATGCTACTCACATGCCCACCTACCTCTGTCAGTTGGTCATTCAAGCTCTCCACCTGAGATGTCAGTTTAGACAGTAAGTCCTCATGGTGCTTCAAAAGCAAACTGCTACTATTTCCCTCTACAGCAACCTTGTAGATTTCCATTTGTGCCATGTCATTTTGCTGGCTTAGGCTATCCCGTAGGCCAGAAAGGACTTGATCTGCCTGAGTTGCCTGGGTCTGCAAGCTCCTGAGTGCCCCTTCCAGCTTCCGAAGTGAGCTGCTCAATATTAGCAGAGAGTCAGAATGATTCTGAAGCATGTCCTGCAGGCTCCAAATTTGGTCCAGGATGTCTCCTTTGAAGGGCAACTGCTTCCCTGTTTTCAACTGAAGATTCTGAATACTTTCATTTAACTGATTCACATTTCCCATTAGCATTTTCATGTCTTCAGGAGATCTCTGAGGTCTAGAAACTAGAAAATATAGAAAGGAGATAGCAGAAGTTAGAGATAAGAACAGAGCTGAACATTCTAGAAATGGCAGAGAAAAAAATTGAGGTGTATTTTCATGATCATCAGATTCCTTTTCCAGGACTTTTTAATAAAAATGGAAGAAGGTTCCTCCAAACTACCTTGATTTCTAAAACCACTGATTTAGCAGATTATATGGTTCATATTTCACATACATTCAGCGAAATTTACCATTGGGGCAATTTCTTAGCTTTTGTAGTTAGAAGGATACAATCTAAGATTTGGGTGGCATGGAGATTTGTAGTATGATAAAGCTAAGGTTAATGTAGATTTTTAAAATTATTATGCTAGAAGTGCTGTGGATATAGCATACTTAGATTTCAATAAGGCATTCGACAAAATAGACCACAACCTACTTCTTGGTAAGCTAGAAAAATATGGGATAGACATAATCACCACCAGATGGATTTATAACCGGCTGACAAATCATATTCAATGAGCAGTTCTTAATGTACTACATTTACATGGAAGTAAGTAAGCAGTGGAGTACCACAAGGTTCCATCTTAGACCCAGTACTCTTTGATATCTTCATAAATGGCTTAGATGAGGGAATCGAAGGGGAACTCATCAAATTTGCAGATGACATTAAGCTGGAATAGACAACATCCCAGAAGACAAGCTCAGGATCCAAATGGATAATAGGCTTGAACAATAGACCCTATCCAACAAAATGAAATTTAATGTGGAGAAAAGCAAGATTTTACATTTAGGCAAGGAAAACCAAAGGTACAAGTACAAATTAGGCAAAACCTGGATCAAAAGCAGAAATTGTGAGAAGGACCTGGGAGTCCTAGTAGACAATCACATGAGCCAGCACTGTGTGGCGGCAGCCAAAAAAGCTAATACAATCCTTGGTTGCATAAATACGAGGCATAGAATCAAAATGACATGAAGTATTAGTACTGCTTTATTAAACATTAGTAAGACCACACCTGGAATACTGCATCCAGTTTTGATCACCACGTTACAGAAAAGATGTTGAGACTTGTGCAGAGAAGAGCAACTAAGATGATTAAGGGCCTGCAGACTAAAACATATAAAGAATGGTTGCAGGAACTAGGTATGGCTAGTGTAGATAAAAGGAGGAGTAGGGGTGATGGGTTAGCAGTATTCTGGTATTTGAGGGGCTGCCACAAAGAAAAGGGGATCAGCTTATTTTCCAAAGCAGAAGTCAAGACAAGAAGCAATGGATGGAAACTAATCAAGGAGAGAAGCTACCTGGAATTAAGGAGAAACTTTCTAACAGTGAGGACAATTAACCAGTGGAACAGACTGTCTTCAGACATTGTGTGCTTCATCACTCTTTAAGAAGAGATTGTGCAACCACTTGTCTAAAATGGTATAGGATCTCCTGCTTGAGCAATGTTGGACTAGAAGACCTCCAAAGTCCCTTCCAAGTCTATTCTGAATGATTGGTTGGTTGATTGATATGTCATATTGAGAATATGGAATAGGTATAAAGCCAGGTTGAGTCAGAAAAAATGCCTCTGTGGCTCTCAGCACAAGTGGCATTTTGTAGACCCCAAAATGATAAGTAAACATAAATGGTGAACTTACTGTAAGATTTCTTTTACACTGGATCTTGTAGTTACAGTGACTATCTTCTTCATAAGGAGAAAAATGTTCCATCCCTGATACAAATATGTGCTATCTCATTATCTTGGAATTAGGGACATTTTGTTTTTGCTGTTTACATAGTAAAGGAGTGTTAATCTTCTAAGATGTGAGAATGCAGAGTTTCTCACTTTCCTTTTGCTGATTCATACTTTCATACAAAGTCCGGGTCAGAGTCTTTTAACTTCTTATTGCAAGAAGTCTTTGATTAACACAGCTGCTAAATACTTGTAGCAGCGGGAATCTTCTTATTCTGAAGCTTGTAAACAACATTTGAGTTTGTCCCATATCACAGAATGAAAAGAAAAGAGCTTTTCTTCTCCCTTTAATTGGAAAAAGATGTGTCATTTGACATGCTGCATTAAGGGCTCCTTTTTAGAATAAATTTGTCCGTTATCTTTTTAAAAGTATTGTTTTTGACAAATGATTTTTTTCAGCTGTCTTGCACGTTTAACTATAATAAATGTTGAAGTACATTGTTGCTAAGGGGTTTTGGGTGGGGAATTGATAACATATCCCTGTTCCTAATAACACTTACAATAATCACAATATTTCATGTTTTATTTTTCATGTTCCTGAAGAAGAGCAACATGAAGTCTGAAATGTACCGGGTCATAAAAATAAAGATTAATCACTAAAACAGGTTGATTTCCCCCCCTTTTTCCCTCTCTCTTGAGCACTGTGTTTCCTCTCCTCCATTTTCCTCTTTACCCCATCCCAACTGTAAAGCTTTGGATGAAACATAAAAAGCCTTTCCATAACATTTTCTTAAGCCAAAGTATGGCAATTATTTAATACGTAGCTTAAATTCACACCGCACATTAGATCCTAGAGCAGGGCCAACAAATCACAATTATTTATTCACAGGATATATTCATTTTCAAAGAAACTACATTATGGTTTAATATGATGACCCAATTCACAGGATTTTTTAAAAAATGACTAGGTTCCATAAGAAGGGCCTTGGTGGCTCAGGCTGTTAATTGCATGCACTTAAGTTCCAGCTGCCTACAACTGCTGTAGGCTCGAATCCCACCAGGCTCAAGGTTGACTCAGCCTTCCATCCTCTCGGGGTAGGTAAATTGAGGACCCAAGATTGTTGGGGGCAATTAGCTGACTTTGTAAAAATGCTGCTTAGTAATAAGCAGGCATATACAATGGAATGAAGGCTATTGCTGAGCACACTGGGTTGTATCCCAAAATTGCAGCCCTGAGTCTCCTGGAGAAGGGCGGCATATAAATGTAATTAAAAAAAAAAAGATGCAAAAATGCAACCTACCGAACCCCATTTCAGCATAGAATCTGTTATGTATGTAGGTTAGAAGTCATTGGTTAAGTTTGAACTGTTCTTGTAAAATGTTGGAAATGATTGGTTTAAAAAGTGTGGGAAAACCCTGCATTCTGATTGGCTGGCAACTGCAGCTGCTGGCTATAAGTAGCAGCCGCAGCCCAGCCAAATCGGGTCTGTTATGAGCTGTAGTCACTAATAAACTCTTCATTGAAGCACTCCGCGTCTGACTCTTCATGCAAATCTAACACTGGCAACGAGGATGGGATCTTTCCCGAAGAGAAGACAACGTGGAGAACAAGCTGAGAGAGATGGCTGCGCTGAACACCCCCCAGCCCCGTTCGATCCGACGGCAGAAGACTGGGAGATGTATGCAGATCATTTCCAAATGTATCTGGAAGGAAACGATCTTGCCGACATTTCCGAGAAGCGGAAGAGGGCGGTCTTTCTCACGCACTGCGGTCCGGCAGTTTTCAAGATGGCGAAGGCATTGGCGGGAGCTACAGATGTGAAGGTAATGGACTGGCCTGACTTATAAAAGTTGTTAAGAATTTCACATAAGTATCGGCCTCATTAAGAGAACGAATTCTACCGGATCAAGGGGAAAGCGAAAAGGTTAATGACTTCATGGCAAGTTTAAGGGATCACGCTTAAGGAGGCCATAGAATAAGCTTCTTCAGCGGAAGCTACCAAGTCCTCAGCAGCAGCCATGAAGAAAATTAACAAGGCAAGAAGCCATCCTGATGTGGAAAAATCCACAACAACCCTTATGAGCAAATAGATTCTGATTCAGACTGTAGTGAGGTGGAGGAAGGAATTTATAGACTCAGAATGGAGAAGAAAAGGAAAGACCTTGGAAGAAAAAGGCAAGACTTTTATTGCAGAGGTTGTGGGGGGCCACCCCGCACTGAATGCAAGTTTTTGATACCATCTGCCTGAAGAGGTCACCTAGCAAGAGTCTGCAAATCATCCAGAACTCCACCAAGCAGAAAGAAGTTTCCTGATAAAGAATTCAAGCATAATAACTTCAGTGAGAAAATGGGGCGCAACACAGAAGCAAATGGGAAGAATGAAACTCATCAAACAGTCACCATTGGTCATTCTTCACCCTTAAGAAGCAGAAAAGTACATGTAAAGGTACTAATTGCCAAATGGAAGTGGACTCAGGCTCATACCTATCTATGGTGTCATGGGACACTATTCACAGACTTCTTCCCAACATCCAGAAGAAGCACTTCAAGAAGCAAGCATTGACTCTTAAAGACTACCAAGGGAACAAGATTCCAGTAGTTGGAACAAGAGAATTCAACATGAAATTCAAGGGCCACACCAAACGCCTACCACTGACCATCGTGGACAAAGACCGCCCAACTCTGCTGGGTCTTGAGTGGTTCAACCCGTTGGGCATCGAGGTGACTGGCATCAATCACGTGAGCAACACTGAGTGGGAAGAGGCCTTGAAGTCTGAGTTTCCAGAGGTCTTCAGCGACGGATTAGGCAAGTACTTGGGGACCCCCATCACATTTAACCTAGATCCCAAGGTACAACCAATCGTTTAAAACCAGAAGGGTCCCATTTGCCTTAAAGGAAAAAATTGATGCCAATTAGATAAACTAATAGCCCAAGGGGTTTTAGAGCCCACTGATCACTCCAGGTGGGAGACACCTATAGTCACACCAGTCAAGGCTGATGGGTCTGTGAGAATCTCGGGAGACTACAAGGGGACATTGCACCATGCCTACAACAGCGCATATCCAGTTCCAGTAGTGCATCATTTATTACACTCTCTTGGAGGGGGCACAGCTTTTCCCAAGTTGGACCTGGCACAGGCATATCAACAATTAACAGTTGATGATGCCACTGCTGAAGCCCAAACCATTGTGACCCATAGAGGTGCCTTCAAATGCAAAAGATTGCAATTTGGAGTAAGCATGGCACCAGGCATCTTCAAAAGCCTTATGGAAAGAATGTTACAAGGGTTGCCAGGGGTGGTGCCCTATTTTGATGATGTTTTTATTTCTGCCGAAAATGACACTCAATTACACAGAGACTCAGGAAGTCTTAACTAGATTCAAAAAGCAGGGTTAAAAGTCAAAGAAGAAAAATGCACACTTAGAACAGATAAAGTGGAATTCTTGGGTTACATGATTGATAAACATGGCATCCACCCACAGAGGCAAAGGTTCAGGCAATCAAAGAAGCCCCAGACCAAAATGCAAAACAGATTTGCAAGCATTCTTGGGACTCATTAACTTCTATCATATGTTTCTACCTCAGAAGGCAACCATTGCAGAACCCCTACATAGATTGCTGGACAAAAATCTGCTTGGGTCTGGGGGAGGAAGGAACAAGCTGCATTTAACAATATCAAGAGACTAATCACATCTGATGCTGTGCTGATACAGTTCTCTGAGAACTTTCCTGTTGTTCTGACTTGTGATGCCTCCCCTTTTTGGAGTGGGGGGGGTTGAGCCACATGCTTCCCAGCAGGAGGGAAGCTCCTATTGCATTTTACTCGCACCTTGACTAAAGCAGAGAGGAACTACAGCCAACTGGACAAGGAAGCCTTGGCGATTGTAGCAGCTGTCAAAAAATTCCATGAGTATTTATGGAGAACATTTACTGTTGTCACAGATCACAAACCTCTTTTAGGCATTGTGGCAGGAGACAAACCAGCCACGATCCTGTCACCAAGAATGCTGAGGTGGACTGAATTTCTTGCTGCTTATTCATACAAACTGATCCACAGACCTGGAAAGACATTGGGCATGCAGATGCTTTGAGTCGCTGCCCACTTCCTTCACACATTGAGGACCCTGTTCCTGAGACTCACACCTTTTTCTAGAAACTGTTGCCAAGCTTCCAGTACATGCTGCTGAAATTGCCAGAGAGACTGCCAAAGACACTTTATTGGCTCCTGTCATAGGCTGGATTAAGAAAGGTTGGCCATTTCAAGATCTACCTCAACTGCCCAACCTTTTAAATCCAGGCAAACTGAATTATCTGTATTAAGAGGATGTATTTTGTGGGGCAACAGGGTGGTTATTCCTGCAAAACTACAAAAAGAGGTTTTGGAAATGTTACATGAGGGTCATCTGGGAATTGTCAGAATGAAGGGATTGGCCAGGAGTTATGTATGGTGGCCAGGTATTGACAAAATGGTTGAAAACTGGGTTGCATCTTGTCCCAACTGTCAGGTAGTCAGGCCTGCCCCACCTCTCACCCCAACACAGGAATGGGAATGTCCTAGGGGCCCATGGTCCAGGATTCACATTGATTTTGCTGGCCCTACCAGAGGGCACACTTTCCTTATTATAGTTGATGCATATTCCAAATGGCTGGAGGTTATCCCTATGGCATCCACCACAACTGAAGCTGTCATCAAACAGCTTAAAAAGCTTTTTGTAACTCACGGGATACCTGATGTGCTTGTTTCTGACAATGGCCCTCAATTTACATCCAACCTTTTGAATCATATCTAGCACAACAGGGTATCAGACATGCCCTGACAGCCCCTGGCATCCTTCTGCGGCCGGGCTGAACGTATGGTACGATTTACCAAGGAAAAACTTCAGCAATTGGGTCCAGGGGATATCACTGAGAAAGTTGAAAAACTTCTCAGTGTTCAGCATATCATCCCCCTCAACTAATTTAGCTGAATTGTTGATGGGTAGGAAACTCAGGTCTCCCCTTGACTGCCCTCCATCCCACTTACGCACAATGCCCCACTAGATTCCACTAGTAAAATTGCACTTTCACTGTGGGTGATTCTGTTTATGCTAAGAACCTCATGGGTGAACCATTATGGATTCCTGCTGAGATAACCCAAATCACAGGTCTTACAGGGTACAAACGGAGGAAGCAGGCACAGCTAACAGACTGGAACCATCCCAAAACCTGTCACAATACCAACAACCATTTTCACAAATGGAAGATTGCACATCACTACCTGATTTAGGTGCTGACATTGGGTTGGAGATGGATTGGGAGGAGAGACCAGGTTGTAGTAACCGAACAGGTTCTACCATTACTACAAGTCCAAGTAAGGAAATGTCAGCAGACACATTTCCTCTCTCACAAGGTGAGAACCTTAAAACATCTGAACCACGTAGGTCTCAACGTACACGTAAGAACCCCACCTATTTAAAAGAATACATTAGATAGGTTGGAGTTTGAGTATGGACTGAACCTAGTGGGGAGGGCTGTTATGTATGCAGGTTTGAATGTCATTGGTTTAGTTTGAACTGTTCTTGTAAAATGTCAGAAATGATTGGTTTAAAAAGTGCGGGAAAACCCTGCACTCTGATTGGCTGGCAACTGCGGCTGCTGGCTATAAGTAGCAGCCGCAGCCCAGCCAAATCAGGTCTGTTATGAGCTGTAGTCACTAATAAACTAAGAGCTTGAAGCACTCCGCGTCTGTCTCTTCATGCAAACTTAACAGAATCATGATAGGTAAATAATTCATTGCATTTAATTCTAATTAAAATAAATCTTCTTAAAACCTTGTCCCTACCAAATTTCTGGAATGTAATTTTAGTGATCCATTCAATTAAATCAATGCTATATGTGCCATGTAAACTAATATTGGTTTGGGTTGTTCTCTCTTGTTGTTTCTACTGTAGCATTAGTTGATTAGAGTTTCTCCAAACCCTCAGCCTCCCCCAGAAGTTGGACTCCCATTATTGTCTTCTAGCAACAAGGACAGCAGGAACTGAAGTCCAACATATCAGGATTGGTAAATGCCAAGCAAAATAGTTATGGATTATATTCACAGAGGAGCTGATATCCAAAATATTTAGAGAGAATCAGTTGGGGGTGCTTCTCTTGTTGCATCTTATTAAATCTCTGGTGGGGTGAATCTCATAATTAGTACCATTTGTTTACCTAACTGATTATTATAATTACTTGTTTATGATTATTACTGGGACAGTTATACTCTCTGATTACAGCCCAAACACACTGTAAGCACTTAAGGGAAACGAATGGAGGTTAAGTGGGAAAATATTTCAGGAGCAGAGGTGGTACTCAGCAGGTTTTGACCAGTTCAGAGAACCGGTAGTAGAAATTTTGAGTAGTTCGGAGAACCGGCAAATCCCACCTCTGTCTGGCTCCGCCCCCATCTATTCCCTGCCTCCCAAGTCCCAGCTGATTGGCTGGGTCTTCTTTTGTTGCCCTGCACAGGAGAAAGGATCTGGAAATCAGGTTAGCAGGGTGGGGAGGGAATGGGATTTTGCAGTATCCTTCCCCTGCCATGCCCACCAAGCCACGCCCACAGAACCGGTAGTAAAAAAATGAATCCCACCACTGTCCAGAAGGCAAAAGAATGAGTATGAGCATGATCAAAAAGCTGAAAGCAGATGAAGTGTGGGGAGAAACTGAGTTCACCTGGAAGCTGAAACATCAGAAATGGTGGGCAGATTCCTGCCTGTCATGATGGAGATAACAAGAACACTGAAGCTGCTACACTAAAGAATTTGCTAATAAAAGACCTGTAATGTGAAAAGCAGATGGCTGACCTCCAAGCAAGAGCTAGGATGAAAAAAAAAACCACTTTTGAAGCCTGCGTGCCCTGACCTCCAAAGAAATCCATCATATCCTGAGAGAAGACCTCCTCTGTTGTAGTATAAGCATATGTGAATATCAATACGGATCTTTGTTAACAAAGAATGATCTGTTTTGAAAAGAGTTGTACTAAACTTTGGTGTTAGATCTGATTATGCTATATCCCACTGTCACAACCCTGGATACTCTGACCCGTATGAGAGTGGGTGGTAGTGCTGGTAAACCACTTAAGCTGAATGCCACACTTGGAATATTGTATCCAGTTTAATTGCTATGATATGAAAAAGAAGTTAAGGCTTTAGAAAGAGTGTAGAGAACAGCAACATAGGTGATTAGGGGACTGGAGGCTAAAACATATGAAGAACAGTTCAAAGCTCAGTACTCATTAATATCTTCATAAATGATTTAGACAAGGAAACAGAAGGGTAACTCATCAAATCTGCAGATGCATTAAGCTGGAATAGCCAATGCCAGAAGACAAGCTTGGGATCCAAATGGGTCTTGATAGAATTGAACAATAGGCCCTATCCAACAAAATAAAATTTAATATGGAGGAAAGCAAGATTTTACACTTAGACAAGGAAAACCAAATGTACAGGACAGGTACAGATTAGGTGAAATCTGCCTCAATATTTATTTATTTATTTATTTATTTATTTATTTATTTATTTATTATTTGGACTTGTATGCCGCCCCCATCTCCGAAGACTCGGGGCAGCTCACAACTAAAACAACAACAACAATAAAAAATTAAAAGAGAATTAAACAAATCGCAAGCCCAATAATAACTAAACTAAGATTAAAATTTAAAATAAATTAAGAACAGCAGTAACCGTGAGAAATTAAGAATAGCAGTAACTGCGAGAAGGATCTTGGAGTCCTAGTGGATAATCCCTTAAATATGAGCCAGCAGTGTCCAACCACTGCCAAAAAAGCCAACGGAATCCTAGGTTGCATTAACAGAGGGATAGAATCAAGATCACATGAAGTATTGGTACCATTTTATAAAGCCTTGGTAAGAGGACACTTAGAATACTGCATCCAGTTTGTTCACCATATTATAAAAAAGATGTTGGAGACTCTGGAAAGAGCAACAAAACTGGATAGGGGGCTGGAGGCTAAAACCTATGAAGAACAGTTGCAGGAATTGGGTATGTCTAGTTTAATGAAAAGGAGGAGTAGGGGTGACATGAGAGCAATGCTCTAATATCTCAGGGGTTGCCACAAAGAAGAGGGAGTCAAGCTATTCTCCAAAGCACCTGAAGGTAGAACAAGAAGCAATATCCATTGCTAAACTAATCAAGGAGAGAAACAACCTAGAATTAAGGAGAAATTTCCTGACCGTGAAAACAATCAACCGGTGGAATGGCTGGCCTGGGGGTGCTCCAATACTGGTGGTTTTTAAAAAGAAATTGTTCAACCATTTGTCTGAAATGGTATAGGGTTTCCTACTCAGGTGGGTGGGTTTGACTAGAAACCTCCAAGGTCTCTTCCAACTCTGTTATTCTTTAATATTACACATGACCATTTTGTGTACTGTATGTTAAGTTTGCATGAAGAGACAGACGCGCAGTGCTTCAAGCTCTTTGTTTATTAGTGACTACAGCGCAGAACGAACCCACTTTGGCTGGGCTGCGGCTGCTACTTATAGCCAACAGCCACAGTTGCCAGCCAATCAGAGTGCAGGGTTTTCCCGCACTTTTTAAACCAATCATTTCTGACATTTTACAAGAACAGTTCAAACTAAACCAATGACTTTAAACCTGCATCCATAACACTGTAACAGTGGTATTGACAAATGCAAATAGCAGCAGTAGTAAGATCATCCAAGAATGGTTTGTAATAGCTACTCCACAAGAAGAGGGACTCCTCTTCTTCATTGAAAGCCAGATTTTAGCAATTTAGAACAAGCTGTTTGTCTACCATTTCACCTATTTAATAGATCTCCCAAGAGGGAAGCAGGGCAAGACTGCCTTGTCTGGAGCCTATACCTATTTAGTTGAAGCTGAGCATGGGGCCACTTAACACATTTGAGTGCACATAACTCAGGACCATAGAAGCAAATCTTGATTGCTTCCTTTACACACTCTCCCTGGATGTATCATTTTTATGCCAAGAAAACATGAACTCCTCCTCTCCAGTTTAATTTTCTAACCAAGTTTAGGGCTGATCCCATTTCTGTGGTTGACCTGGCTATCTGAATAAAAAGTGAGCAGAGAAAATTGGATGTTTCTTTGAGGTTTAGCTGCCTAGAGATAAAAAAAAACATCTCACATTCTTAAAAAAGAAAAGAAAATCCAACTGTCAGATTGCCTGCCCATTCTGCCTACTCTTTCTGATTTTATAATAGTCAATTTTGCTTTCTGTTTGCTAAATTGAGATGAACTCATGTTGCTGTAATTAACCCTGGCTCTTGTAGGATTGCTGCAGAGAGCACTCCAAGAGCTGCCAATCATTAGCCAAAAAAAAAAAAGGTTAAAGGGTACATGAACATTGAGAGAAATCCCAAATTGGACTAACTTAAGACTGTTTTGTTCTGATGATCTACATTACCCATGACTGCTTTCATTCAGAGCATCATCAGATCTCCCACTCTGATGGAATTATTTTTTATAGGCCTGGCTATTCTCCCAGACTTTGGGATAGAATGGAGCTTGAGACTCTGTTGGGTGGAGTTGTTTTGTTGAGATGTTTGCTTTTAGGCTGCAGAGTCCTTTTTTAATTGTAATAGCAATAGCACTTAGACTTATATACTACTTCGCAGTGCTTTACAGCTCTCTCTAAGCGGTTTACAGAGTCAGCAGATTGCCCCCAACAATCTGGGTCCCCACTTTACCAACCCCGGAAGGTAAGCCATCAAAGGAGTTGGGAGGCCCTGAAATAAATAAATAAATAAATAAACAAATATCTTGTAAAATGGTATCCTAGAGCAGGGGTGTGAACTCGCTTTGTCACGTTGCCATCACGTGACATATCGTGACTTTCCCCCCCCTCGCTTAAACGGGATGGGCATGGCCAGCATGTGATGCAAACTCTGCCCTGTGGGCTGTGAGTTTGACACCCCTGCCCTAGAGAAATAAAAGACAAGGAGTGCCTGCCAAATTTATTCCACTAGTGGTTGTCAACTACAGGGGGCAGCACTCATCTCCGTTTCAAGGCCATTGAGCTAGTGCTGTCCAAAGACTTTTCCATGGTCATGTAGCCAGTATGACATTGTGGAGAACTGTTTCCTTGCTTCCGAAATGGTACCTATTTATCTATTTGCATTTGCATGCTTTCCAGCTGCTAGGTGGGCAGGAGCTAGGCAAAGAAGGGTGCTCACCCATTGTACGACACTCAGGTCTCAAATTCAGGCTGTCAGCTTCCCAGCCAACAAGCCCAGCATGTTGACCCCTGAGCCACTGCACCATGCATTTTTACTTTTTCAATTTTCTGAGAATTCTATGTATTCTAGAGAAATAAGCTTGAGTTTTATTCCATGGAAGTCATGAATAAGGTGTTGGGGTTTATAAATTTTCTGGCGCTAGAAATGCAGAATTTGCCATATCTCTGTGGGATCTAGTCAGAAGTCCCTAACTAGAAAATTAAACCAGGAGATTTATGCTGGGTTATCTTTTGGAATAACTTTTGGATCTGGAAGTTTAATGGTATCACTGGAATAATGTGACTTTTTCAACTCTTTATTTAAAATTCTGTGACTTACTTAGCATCTACAAGACTTAGTGACATAGAAATCCAAACAAAGTAAATAAATTTTGCAATTATAGTTAGATATTTTTAGATGGAGGGAAGGAATTAAAGTGTGAGTCTGAAAAGCAGAGAAATATCAAGTATACCAACTTAGGAAGATAATGACTAGCAGACTAGTGTTTGGATTCGTTAAACTAGCTTTGTTTTAACTATATATTGTTTGTTCATCCTAGTGACCTGTTTCATACATAATGCTAAGCCATAAACTTATTTACAAACTTCATAGTAGCTCAGTGTGGTGTCTGGCTTCTGTTTCAATTAAAGCCTTGCCATTGGCATCACTACACAACATCTTTGGCAATGTCAAACTTAGCAACATCCCAAAATAAGCTGAAGACACCCTCAGATCTTGCCCTTAGAAAACAGAACTTGCCAAACCGAGTTGTGGATCTGTGGACCTTTTAAGAAACTTCAAATTCAATTCATCCAAAAATGATATTTTGAGAGAAATGAACACAATTATATGAGGGCAGTAAGAGGAAATGTAGTGTGTTTTGTCTAGAAGAAAGAGGATTAAGAGCCCTGTATGTGTACTTTTTCAAATATTTAAAAAGATGTCAAAATGAAATGAGAGGATTGGCTAAAGAAGCCACTTTTCTAACGCAGACTTTAAAAGGTCCTCCCTTTTTTGGCCTAGCTTCTTCTTTAACATTTCTCTCTTGCCCCTAACCATAGTGTGAAAACACTCCAGGCAATAGCTCTGTCTACCATATCCTCATGACATTGCCTTTGTCCCCAGTCCATGAATGAAGAGGTAGCAGCACTAGTGCTAAGGTAGTGTTTCCCCCAATATGCTGACAGCATCCAGCAACAGCTGAAAGTTGGATAAAACCTGTTATACTTCACCATTCATAACAACTATGTAAAGTCAGAGAACTAGCATTGGGTAAAGTCAAAGGGCACTGAATGGTCATTGCTGAGGATGTAGGTATCCATGCATCCTCCCATCCAGGTCCTAGACAATCTGCTACTATTTTGCAATTGTTTTCATCAAAATTTGGATATAGCAATGTTCTGACTGTTATGTATGTAGGTTTGAATGTTATTGGTTTATTTTGAATTGTTCTTGTGAAATGTCAAATAGGATTGGTTTAAATAGTGGGAAAACCCTGCTCTGATTCCAACTGCTGCTGGCTATAAGAAGCAGCCGTAGCCAAGTCGGGTCCATTCGAGCTGTAGTCACTTAATAAACTCTTCACTGAACTTCTTCGCGTCTGACTCTTCATGCAAACTTAACACTGACAATGGCATTTGGATTTATGGAAGAGAAGTAGAACTGTCATTCCAAGCACAGAGGTCCCCTCTGCATCCATTGCCCATCCAATAACAGCACAAATAATTCTGTTCCATGAAAATAGTTCCACAAGAATACATATGCCTATATTTAGGGGTATGCTGGAGCTGACCTACAGAAGTCAATTGGTAAATTTTCTTGTAATTTGCAAGCTGGTTGTGAGCAGAGCCAAACCACTATGCCTAGCATGCCAATCAACCATTCTGTGGCCAACACCATGTACCACAGTAACAATGATGCCAGTAGAGCCAATTTTTAAGCATTTACCATCATACCACTGCCTACATATCACAATATAGCATGGGGAAGAAAGGATTTTGCATCCTCCACAGCAGTGTTTTTCAACCTTGGCTACTTTAGAGTTGGGAATTCTGGGAGTTGATGTCTACTCATCTTAAAGTTGCCAAAGTTGAAAAACACTACTCTACAAAAAGATAGAAGCAATGGGCCACTGTTAAATGCAAATGGTGATCAATCAGAATTGTGCAATAGCATTAATCTGCTCAGCTGGCAGTACTGTATTATATATACTTAGCTCAATGTCTATTAGTTTATCATAACACAGAAACAACATTATAGAAGCATGACAAGCCTAACTCTGCTGCCTGCCAAGAAATTGCCATTTGTTGACTGTGTAGAGGAAGAAAAGGAAGAGGAGAGAAACCCTAAATAAAAGCACTACTTGGGACTCCACTTGTTTCACGATCCTGATATGTTTGGGTTTGATTTGACATTTTATTTAACTGGAGCTATGACAGAATTGGGTAAAAGAAGGGGGTACAAAAGAAACCTAGTTGGGCAGTCCCACAATCAGGCTTGCCCCATTATGAGCCTTGGTGATGCAATGGTTAAAGTACAGTATTGCAGGCTACTTCTTTTGACTGCCGGCTGCCTGAAATTTGGCAGTTCAAATCTCACCAAGCTCAAGGTTGACTCAGCCTCCATCCTTCCAAAGTGGGTAAAATGAGGACCCTGATTATTGGGGGCAATATACTGACTCTGTAAAACCGCTTAGAGCGGGCTGCAAAGTGGTATATAAGTCTAAGTGCTATTGCTATAATGCTGCCATGCTGGGAACTGGTTTCTCATTGCTGGTGACCTGCTGAAGAGGGATGGTAGGAAAACTGATTCAATTGATCTATCGATCACTTTGCTCAACACATGCTACACACACCCTTTAGAACAGATATAGCAGTGAGTACAAACAGATGTGACAGAGCCAAGAGAGGACTGGAACTTGATTGATTATGTGACTCTTTCTGACATATAGATTTTTTTACTATCATCCCTAACCTGTTTTTTCATATCTTCCAACAATGCACCAATTACCACTGTTACAGGATTCCTGTCTGCTGCAGTTATCCAAGTCCTGCCAAGGAAAGGCCTGTCCTATGACAAATGACTCTTTCTATTTTGTTTAAGCCAACTCCGTGAGTCTTTTCTTGCTGTTTGGCCCATCTACTCTTGAGTGGGGTAAAACTTGTGGTTTTCATTCAAGGTGTAATGTATGCAGAGTTAATCTGATTGGTTGTTGAAAATATGCAGAGTTCAATCTGATTGGTTGTTAAAATGGCGGGAATTCCGAATACCGCCATTGGCTACAAGCCGTGGCAGCCGGCTATATAAGCTGCTGAGACCAAGCCATTCTGGCGTAGTTCTGAGCTGTAGTCACATTATTAAAATGAGCTGAAGCACTCCGCATCCTGTCTTCTTCTGAACTTAACACAAGGCATAAATGACCAGGCTCAGATTTTTAGACTTTGGAGACATTATGCAAAGATCTAACCAACTGGAGAAGGCTCTGCTGCTGGGAAAGGTGGGAGGAAAGAGAAGAAGAGTACAACCAGCAGCAAGTTATAGTGGTGATGATGAACTGTTGGAAGGTATGAAGGACCACGATAGCAACAAATTTTCATGGGGAAAATCTATTAAGTAGCTACTAAGAATCAAATGACTTTATCTTATGTTTTATTCTCTCCATTCACTACACAATTTCTTAATCCATTTAAATAACAAAAACTGCATCCTTAAAACACCTAGAAGCAGGTATTGCTGTTGGAAAGTAGCACATTACATTCTGGAGCATATATTTTGAAGTCACCCATTCAGAAATATTTTAGAGTATATATTTATATCTTACTTTCTCCACCCAGATGTAAACAATATTTAAGTCAATGTAGGTTGCAAAGCATAAATGTGGATACAATTAAAAATAAAAACACATAATAAAAACAAAGACAAAATTACATAGTTCACCAGGCAAATTTAGTCAGTAAAAAAAAGAAAAACAGCACAAACCTGTAACATAATAATATATTTATCCTGAACTGTAAAGGGTCTCTCAACACCCAACAGCAAGGGGAAAAATCTGAAATACTTGCGATTGTCAGTCCCAGAGAGGGACATCTTGGGCATCATAACACAGAATTTTGTCTCCATTAATGAAAAATAAAATTCCAAAGATGTAATATGAAACATATTTTATTCCTGCTTCCAAGTAAATATAGAAACTTAGAAAGCAGACTTATGCCAACTCAGAAGATTGTCCATCTTGTCAATGTTTGCTGTGTTTATACAATTTGTGTGCCATGATTTGCTTAACTGTGACACAGACTAAAACCTCAATTGGCTGGGTTCACACAACATGCTAACCAATGAATTATAGTATACAATGAATGTTAGTCATCTTTATAAAGCCTACAAAATAAAAATAGGAAAAGTGAATTTTGGGCAAATTTACACATTACTTCAAGTGAGGGCTGCTCAAACCACAGACCACATGTGTAGATGTGTATTGTCCTCAAAATGCACTAAGTTTGATTAGTTTTAATACTGGTTACGGTCTGAGTGTTTCTTAGTTTATGAATAATATATTGTGTGAGCTCAAAAAAGGGCAATTCACTATGTTAACCCAAGCAAAGAATGTATGAAATTAAATTTATCAATTTAACAGCACCCTAAAACTCTTTGTATTTCAAGTTCTGTCTCCCACTAGACCCAACCAAGAGTTTGAAAGCCCTTAAGCCAGGATCAAAAGCAACCCCACTTTTCCCTTGTGCTTCCTAGCAACTGATAGTTATTGATATTTTACTTCTGAACACAGGGCGGAGTAAAGAGGGAGATGGGGAACCTCCATAGATACATTAAAAATATTATTTATTTATTTATTTATTGTTTGGACTTATATGCCGCCCTATCTCCCGAAGGACTCAGGGTGGCTCACATCATAAAAGCACACAATACAAAACTTAAAAGTTATTCAAAAAATTATTAAACCAAAGCCAAACAATAACTAAAACCCGCAAAAACACTAAAACCTGAAATGTAAAACAAAACCCCCACCGAAATGGATAAGGAAGGCCCACAGGGAACCCAGCCCTCTGTTCCACAGGGTGAAGCTCCTGAAAGAAGGGCCTGCCCTGGGGTTGCCAGCCAACACTGTTATGTATGCAGGTTTGAATGTCATTGCGGAGGTCAGGGGCCAAAAATGTCAGCAACTGATTGGAAGTCTTGGGTGAAACCCTGCCCTGATTGGCTGGCAACTGCGGCTGGCAGTAAGCCACAGATGTATGCAGTCGGTTTGAATGTTTGGAGCTGTAACTAATCTCTTCAATTTCCAAAGTGCTGACTCTTCTGCATCTAACACTGCGGCGGGTGGGATCCATCGAAGAGAAGCAACACTTGGAGAAGCAAGCTGAGAGAGATGGCTGCTGCTGAAAAGCCCCATTAAGATCCGACATCTGACTCTTCATGCAAATCTAACACTGGCGGACGAGGTGGGATCCATCGAAGAGAATTCTACCGTCGGGATCAAGGGAAAAGCAACGTTAATGACTTCATGGCAAGTTTAAGGGACATTGGGGTGCATGTGAATTTATCAACTTAGAAGAGGCCATGTGCGATCGATTTGTTCTAGGCCTAAAGACAAGGTTTTGCAGAGCAAATTATTAATGAAACCTAAGATCATTTAAGGAGGCCATAGAAGAAGCTTCTTCAGCGGAAGCTACCAAGTCCTCAGCAGCAGCCATGAAGAAAATTAACAAGGCCAAGCCATCCTGATGTGGAAAAATCCACAACAACCCATTCGTAATGACTTCATGGCAAGTTTAAGGGACATTGAGGTGCATGTGAATTTATCAACTTTGAAGAGGCCATGCCGATCGATTTGTTCTAGGCCTAAAAGACAAGGTTTTGCAGAGCAAATTATTAATGAAACCTAAGATCACGCTTAAGGAGGCCATAGAAGAAGCTTCTTCAGCGGAAGCTACCAAGTCCTCAGCAGCAGCCATGAAGAAAATTAACAAGGCCGAAGCCATCCTGATGTGGAAAAATCCACAACAACCCATTGCGAGCAAATAGATTCTGATTCAGACTGTAGTGAGGTGGAGGAAGGATTTATAGACTCAGAATGGAGAAGAAAAGGAAAGACCTTGGAAGAAAGGCAAGACTTTTATTGCAGAGGTTGTGGGGGGCACCCGCACTGAATGCAAGTTTTTTGATACCATCTGCCTCCATTGTGAAAAAGAAGTCACCTAGCAAGAGTCTGCAAATCATCCAGAACTCACAAGCAGAAAGAAGTTTCCTGATAAAGAATTCAAGCACAACAACTTCAGTGAGAAAATGGGGCGCAATACAGAAGCAAATGGGAAGAATGAAACTCATCAAACAGTCACTATTGGTCATTCTTCACCCTTAAGAAGCAGAAAAGTACATGTGAAGGTACTTATTGAAGGAAGGCCTTGCCAAATGGAAGTGGACTCAGGCTCATATTTATCTATGGTGTCATGGGACACTATTCACAGGCTACTTCCCAAAATTCAGAAGAAGCATTTCCAAAGCAAGCACTGACTCTTAAAGACTACCAAGGGAACAAGATTCCAGTAGTTGGAACAAGAGAATTCAACGTGAAGTTCAAAGGCCACACCAAACATTTGCCCCTGACCATCGTGGACAAAGACCGCCCAGCTTGCTGGGACTTGAGTGGTTCAATCCACTAGGCATCGAGGTGACTGGCATCAATCGGTGAGCAACACTGAATGGGAGGAGGCCTTGAAGTCTGAGTTTCCAGAGGTCTTCAGCAATGGATTGGGAAAGTATATGGGGACCCCTATCACTTTCAACCTAGATCCCAAGGTGCCTCCAATTCGTTTAAAGCCCAGAAGGTCCCATTTGCCTTAAAGGAAAAAATTGATACACAATTAGATAAACTAATAGCTCAAGGAGTTTTAAAGCCCACTGACCCCTCCAGATGGGAGACACCCATAGTCACACCAGTCAAGACTGATGGGTGAGTGAATCTGTGGAGACTATAAGGGGACATTGAACCATGCGCTTCAGCAGAGGCATATCCAGTTCCAGTGGTGCATCATTTATTACATTCACTTGGCAGGGGTACAGTCTTTGCCAAATTGGATCTGGCCCAGGCATATCAACAACTAACAGTTGATGATGCCACTGCAGAGGCCCAAACCATTGTGACTCATAGAGGTGCCTTCAAATGTAAAAGGTTACAGTTTGGAGTAAGCGTGGCACCAGGCATCTTCCAAAGCCTTATGGAAAGGATGCTCCAAGGACTGCCAGGGTAGTGCCTTACTTTGATGATGTGTTAATCTCTGCTGCAAATGACACTCAATTACAAGAGAGACTCAGAGAAGTCCTTACCAATTCAAGAAAGCGGGGTTAAAAGTCAGGAGAAAAATGCACTCTTAGAACTGACAAGGTTGAGTTCTTGGGCTACATGATTGACAAGCATGGCATCCATCCTACAGATGCCAAGGTTTTCAAGCAATCAAAGAAGCCCCTAGACCTAAATACAAAACAGATTTGCAAGCTTTCTTGGACTCATTAACTTTATCACATGTTCCTACCTGAGAAGGCAACCATTGCAGAACCATTACACAGATTACTTGACAAACAGTCTGTTTGAGTCTGGGGAAGGAAGGAACAATCAGCATTTAACAGTATTAAAAAGACTAATCACGTCTGATGCTGTACTCATACAGTTCTCTGAGAATTTACCTGTTGTACTGACTTGTGATGCATCCCCTTTGGAGTGGGGTTTTTGAGCCACAGGCTTCCCAGTGGGAGGAAGCCCCTATTGCATTTTACTCTTGCACCTTGACCAAAGCAGAGAGGAATTACAGCCAATTGGACAAGGAAGCATTGGCAAGGCACACACCTTTCCTAGAAACTGTTGCCAAGCTTCCAGTACAAGCTGCTGAAATTGCCAGAGAGACTGCAAAGACACTTTTATGTGGCTCCTATTATAGGCTGGATTAAGAAAGGTTGGCCTCTTCAAGATCTACCTCACCTTGCCCAACCTTTTAAGTCAAGGCAAACTGAATTATCTGTATTAAGAGGATGTATTTTGTGGGGTAACAGGGTGGTTATTCCTGCAAACTGCAAAGAGAGGTTTTGGAAATGTTACATGAGGGTCATCCTGGTATTATAAGGATGAAGGGATTGGCCAGGAGTTATGTGGTGGCCAGGTATTGACAAAATGGTTGAAAACTGGGTTGCATCTTGTCCCAACTGTCAGGTAGTCAGGCCTGCCCCACCTCTCACCCCCACACAGGAATGGAATGTCCTAGGGGCCCATGGTCTAGGATTCACATTGATTTCGCTGGCCCTACCAGAGGGCATACCTTCCTTATTATAGTAGATGCATATTCCAAATGGCTAGAGGTAATCCCTATGGCATCCACCACAACTGATGCTGTCATCAAGCAGCTCAAAAAGCTTGTAACCCATGGGTTACCTGATGTTCTTGTCTCTGACAATGGCCCTCAATTTACATCCAACCTTTTGAATCTTATTTAGCACAACAGGGTATCAGACATGCCCTGACTGCCCTGGGCACCCTTCGCTAATGGCGGGCTGAGCATGGTACGTTTTACCAAGGAAAAGCTTCAGCAATTGGGTCCTGGGGACATCACTGAGAAAGTTGAAAAACTTCTTAGTGTTCAGCACATCACTCCTAACCCATCAACTAACTTATCCCCAGCAGAGTTGTTGATGGGTAGGAAAAAGGTCTCCCCTTGACCGCCTTCATCCCTCTTACGCACCCAACGCACCACTTGATTCCACTAGCAAAGTTCGCACATTCAGTGTGGGTGATTCTGTTTATGCTAAGAACCTTATGGGTGAACCTTCATGGATTCCTGCTGAAATAACTCAAATAACTGGCCCTCGTTCTTACAGGGTACAAACAGAGGATGGTGTCCTCTGGAGCAGGCACATTGATCAGTTAAGATCCAGATTACCTCAGGAACATTGCAATTGTTCCTCTCTAGTTCCCATACCTAATGCCTTTTCTAGGGGAAGGGGAGGAGCATGAGGATAATCAGCAAGCAAGAATCAACCCCATGTGTAATGAGCCATTACGACAGGAACCATCCCAAAACCTGTCACAATGCCAAAATCCATCCTTACAAGTGGAAGATTGCACATCACTACCTGACTTGGGTGCTGACATTGGGCTGGAGATGGGTTGGGAGGAGAGACCAGATTCTAACAATCAAACAGGGTCTTCTTTCACAGGAAGTCCAACTAGGGAAATGTCAACAGACACATTTCCTCTCTCACTGGGTGAGAACGTTAAAACTTCTGAACCACGAAGGTCTCAAGCGTACGTAAGAGCCCCACCTATTTAAAAGAATACATTAGATAGGTTGGGGTTTGAGTATGGAGTGAACCTAGTGGGGAGGGGTGTTATGTATGCAGGTTTGAATGTCATTGGTTAAGTTTGAACTGTTCTTGTAAAATGTCAGAAATGATTGGTTTAAAAAGTGTGGGAAAACCCTGCACTCTGATTGGCTGGCAACTGGCTGGCTGGCAAGCTGGCAGCAGCCCAGCCCAGCCAATCGGGTCTGTTATGAGCTGTAGTCACTAATAAACTCTTCACTTAAGCACTCCGCGTCTGACTCTTCATGCAAATCTAACAGACACTGTCTAGCCGACGGCACCCCAAGGAGGCCCTGTCTGTGGGAGCGCACAGGGCGATGGGCAATCGATGCTGGCAAGAGATGTTCCTGCAAATACCCCGGCCCCAAGCCATGTAGGGCTTTATAGGTGATATTATGTTTTGATAGTCCTCACTGCTGCCACAAATTTGTCTAGTTCCCTTTTATAACCATCACTGAACAAATTCCACATAACATTAATCATGCCTATTAAAAAGTGCACTTAGTTGCCAAGACCTTTGAGTTGGCACTGTCCTCCTACCCAAATGAGACACTTACGCTTTGCTCTGTTCTGTTCTTTTGGGGGGGGGGCAGGACAGCAGGCCTGCTCTGAATCTGTGGCCAATAAATATCGAACTAGCATTCAAATTTTAATTGTGAATTAAGTTTTCCTCCTGTGGGACCTGTTCCAAACTGATGGTGATCTTGGTTGCAGTCCACATGTTTTCCAGATCTATTCCATCCCTTTGATTCAAGAAAGTCTTCTCAGAATATAGTCATATCATTTAATTTAAAATAAAGGAGTCCCTGCAGATTTTACTCCTGTATTCATTGCTGACTGTAGGGGGTGGTTCTCATCTCCATTTCAAGGCCATTGAGCTAATGCTGTCTGAAAACATTTCCGGGGTCAAGTGGCCAGCATGATATCATGGAGCGCTGTTATCTTCCCACCGAAGTGGTACCTACTGGTATTTATCTACTTGCATTTGCATACTTTCAAACTGCTAGCTGGGCAGGAGCTGGGGCAACAGTAGGAGCTCATCCTATCACATTGCGCTCGGGTCTCAAACTTGGGCTGCCAGCTTTCCTGCCAACAAGCCCAACAATTTAAACACCGAGCCCACTGCACCGCCCTCTTTAATTTAAGGCAAGGGAAATTTAGCAAAGTAACTAATTCATGCAAAAGGAATCACACACTGGAAACAAAAAAGGCAGTCAAATTTCAAAATTAATGAAATGACATCTGGAAATCAATATGGCAATATTTTAAAGGCTCTCTTAGATTTTTTTAAAATTTGGGAGGAACTAATGCAGTTCCTAGGCAACTAGATTTTTGTGTGCAACAGCTGGCCAGAACTAGAATATGAAATGCAGTGACTGATTTTCAAAATCAAGAATGGGTGGAAAAAGAAAAGACCAAGGACATAGTTGGAGGTCTTCAGCTTTCTCAGGAATATAGAAAGATCTAGATCCAAAACTGGCTGCATTTTAAACACAAATAGAAACTAAACTTTATTTGCTCCATAGATAGCTCACACTTTGCCCGTAACTGAGCCATTACACAGAAACATTTTTTATCGTATGTAGCAAGGAGCCAAAGAAATGTAGTTTTATACCCCACCACCACCTTTGTAATTTCTAGGGAATTTAGAATTTATTGCACATTCCACAGTGCAAGTTGTGGATGGAAGCCAAACTCAACTAAGTAATAATAAAGTAGTAATTACTTAAAATATTATTAGAATCTGACTGGTTCTGTGCCTCTGATGATGCAATTGCTTGTTTATAGAGAAAGCAGGGGATATTAACACAACACATTTGGTTCAAATTAGGGGAGAGCAGGGCACATGCACAGAGGATGGTCACATACACATAAACAATGCATCAGCAGTATGCAAGCATTCAGGCTGGGGTTGGCTTTTATGCTAAACAGACTGGGCAATGAGATTTGAACAACTGAGCTTGGTAACAGGCCAGAAGGATTTAAGAAAAAGACGTAGAAATGGGTGCAGTAAGATTACGGTATGCAAAAAGATGGAAAAGTTTTTAAAAATACCTACAATGGAAGATTGGATTATAAAAATATTTGAATTTGAGGAAATGATCAGTTTTGGAAAAGAAAAATCAGTGCAGACTTTTGAAAGATTGGAAACCTTATTTTGGCATTTTGTTGAAAGAAGAAAAAAATCTGATGATTTCTGGATTTGATTATTCAAAAGGGTAAAAGAGGAAAAGAACAGAAGTGAATATTCAATTATTCAATAGAAAGAAGGATAGAAGGCACAATTATATGTTTTAATTTCTTTTTTAAATCTTTTTTGTTTTCTATACTTTTACTGCATCAAAAAGTCTTTCACGCACATATACACATAGAAATGAGATTATCTTCTCATTCTGCTCATCAGCAAAATGCCCAATTCATTGATTAAAGTTTAATTCAAACTGTCCACTATCCAACTGTAGGATTAGTGGTAATAAAATATCCCAGGGAAAAAATAATCTGGTAGAGAGTGCTAGAAATTTACATTATTTACAGAATATCTAAGTAAACGAATATAGAGATTTCTTTTGTTTCTGTCACTCCAATTCCCATTATAGTTGCAAGAGAACGCTGAACTAGGTTCAGCAATCCAAGATTTGTAAAACAGAATAATTATGTAAATTAAATGTAAAGTTTGCATGAGTTAGGAGTAGGGCAATCTTTTGGGGAATAAGGGTTGCAATGAACATTTGGAAAGAACTAGGACTGTAGTAGGAAGGATGATGGTGCAAAATAGTGCAACCATGTGACACCCAACAGCGGGCAGGGATTTTCCATTTTCCCTATGGTTTTGATAGCTTGCTTTTAAAAGTGTATGATGTCTATTTGGGATTTTTAAGATAGTTTTTGTATATTCCCACCTCAAAATATTTCTGAAATTTACAACCCAATCCCACGGCTGGAAGATGTTTCAGAAGTGACCAAGAGGCTGTTTGGGGACCAACAGTTACCTAACCCTGTCATAAACTATGATTTGTTCAATCACATCTGTGAGATCAGGGAGGGCTATATAAATTCAACTAATAAATAAATCTGCAAGCCACAATGGTAGGATTTACACAGCAAACTAATCCAAAATCAAAAGATGTGTGAACCCAGCTATTAACTGGGTTCAGACATAGCATGAAGTACTGTTTTATTTAACCTTGATCTGTTGAATGAACCACAAGTGGTGGGTAACTCAGTACTGTGTTTTTTGGTTTGGAATATTGTATGAACCCAGCCACAGTGATGCACAGATAAATCAGAACCATTTTAAAATAGGATGGCAACTCAACAAATTTGGCATTTTACTGTCTCCTTAATTCAGCTGCATTTATAAAATACAGTTCTCATCTTTCTCTTACAGTGACTTTGTCTCCTATGTAATAAAGGGCAACTTTTATTGCTGTAATTGACATACTATTGAATGCAAAAATTAAGATGCCCTAATTAAATTGTAAGTTTCAGTGAATTCCTAAGTGAATTGAAACTAACACAATTTCTACAATGTACAGTAAAACCCTGAAGAGTTCTGCAAGTTTGAATGCATACTTACTCCTTAAATGCAGTTGTTTGAACATTTAAAATAAGAAAACTTTTATATTTCTTTCTGGTAAGTACTTCATAGTTGATTGGGAGATTTGTTTTGTTCTGCTCTGTTTTTTTTGGTGCCTTCAAGTCGGTGTTGACTGTTGATGACTGCCTAGGCTAATCCCTATAGTTTTCTTGGCATAATTTCAGAAGTGTTTGCCATTGTTGGCTACCTAGGGCTAAGAGAGAGGGACTGGCCCAAGGTCACCTAGCTGGGTTATGCTTAATGTGAGATTAGAACTCACAGTTTCCCACTTTCTAGCCTGATGCCTTAAGTGTTATACCAAACTGGCTCTCTGAATACTTATGTTACTAAAATATCTGATTTCTTTTGAAACGATTGTTGGTTCCCCAAGCTGAGAATCTTCTAAGAGATCTCAAATATGCACTACATGCAAGGAGATCTAAAAATATTTTTGAGCTCCAAGACATCTACAAAAAGAACAGAAACAAATTCCAAAAGCAAAAAATTAAACAGAATTTTTTTAGCTGGCTACAGGAAATGCTTAGAAGCTGTTATTTCTGCCAAAGGAGACATTATATAAAGTATTGTCTGAAAGACTGGCCAAATTTCTGCACCTGCCATGTTCAATAGTTTAATATCTCACATATGACTACATTTTTTCACACAACTGTAACATATCCTGATTTCATCAAAGCACTTGAGACAATCCCTTATGACTTCTTGATTAGAAGTTAGTAAAACGTCAGTTAAATAGCATGGTGATCAAGTAGATACAAAACTACCTTGAAAATCATAATCAAAGAACCACATTAATGGCTCCCTAGGCCCCTATTCTTCAATAGTATTTGAACTGGATCAAAAGGAGGGGAGGAACATTGATCAAATCTGCAAATAATACAATTTTCCCACTGTCAGAAAATATCTCCTTATTTTGAGTTTTGATATCTCTTTGTAAAACTTCTAACCATTGTTTCTTCCTGTCTTCATGTTCTAAAAGTAAATTCACATTCTCTTTCCTGTGACAGCCTTTCAAGTATCAGAGAACTACTATCATGTCTCCGCTTAAGCATTCTCTTTTTTAGGCTAAACACACCTAGTTCTAAACACAATTGTTCTTCAAAGGATTATGTCCCTCAAGCCCCATATCAACTTTGTCACTCTTTTGGGTACTTTTCCAATTCCTGTGTATATTTTTTTAATGGGGTTACTAGAATTGAGCATATTAGTCCAAATGTAGTGTAAGCAATGCAGGATATTATTTCTTATTATCCTGACACTATCAATCTATTGATGCATCTGTTTGATCTTCCACTAGGTGCAGAATTTGTCTCCCAACTGATGCCAGGGTAGTTAAAGTCCCCCATTACTGTTGTAGTGTGCTTCCTACACACCTTAGCTATCTGATTAGTAAAAAGTTCATTTATTTCCTCTGTTTGATTGCAAGGCCTGTAATATACACCTTTGGCAATGTTATTCCTTTTTCCTTTTATATTACTCCAAATGCATTTGAGGTTTTCATCACTGTTTTGTTGCAATTCTATAGAAGTGTCATTATTTCTTATACAACCTCATTTCCTCTTTATTATATTTTATTAGGTCCTCTTCTATTAGGTCTGTACACAAAGCAAGGGGTTGAATGCCTATGGAGATTCTCAATCATCTAAGTCATGATTGTTCCAAAGGTACTTTTTCTAAAAGGCAACTGAAGAAGCTTCTTGGATGAGAAGCAAAATGTTCTCGAGGAAAAATCCAAGAAAGTCCAGTTGCCTTTTGGAAAATGCACCTTTGGGACAAGGGAAGGGCTGATGGTGCAATGTATTATCATCAGTCTGCCTCTCCTGATACTCCACCCCAAACACTGGTAGAAATACTGTACAATGTAATACATGCCTAAATACACCCAGATCTTCTTTTAACATTTATTGCTTAAAACAAAGCTTCATATCCATTTTCCCATTTCAGTAAACATTCTTACAGAGTACTTAAATTCATATACACTGGTACCTTGGTAATAAACTGCTTTGAAACTAATCAAATTTGGTACTCAATGCATTTTGACATGACAATTTTGTCCCAGTGCTCATTGTTTGTTTGGTACTCAATGCACATTACCACATTTTTCAAATTATAAAATATTTTATAGTAATTTTCAACATTATTATCAACTAAAAAGATACTCCTTTGGTCTCTTTAGCTACCAGAACATTACATTTATGACTTCTTTCTTTTTTTCTCTTAGACAGTAGTTTTTAACATTTATTTTCTTCCTGCTCTTCAACGTATCACTATCATTCTTACACAATTCCAACACCACTTCATCTCATTTTTATCGCAAATCCACTTACATCGGCATATTTAGGAAAGTTTAATTTTCAAAGCCAACTACATTTTAATTCATTCATTGACTCAAAAAATGTGAAAGTAGAATCAAGTTGATCTCTTCTCCATCCCTATGAGGCAGAAGTATGTGAATGGAAACAGAAGTGAGAAAGCCAAAAGAACTGGATTCCGAAAAAAAGACCAGAATGTGTGGAAGTTGTATGAAGATTGAATTTGTGAAAAAAAAGGACCTTGTTTATATAAAAAAGGGGAGAATGGATGCTCTGCAATTTATGTTAGTTTCACATGTTTGTTCATGAGTGTATCTGTATTCCATTTTACTCTGCACAGTATAAAAATGTCATACAAAGTATGATATTTAACTCATATATGTATGTGCCTTATGCCAGGAAATGTTTACATTTGAAACATTTATATTAAATATCACAAGTTTAAGAGCTATAAAATCTATTCACATTTTTGAAGAAACAGAACTTCCAATACTCCAATACTCCATAATACTACAGGTGAGGTTACCTGAAGTTCATTTAGACCAGTGGTGTCAAACACACTTCATTGAGGGACACATCAGGGTTGTGTTTGACCTCAGGGGGTGGGGACATGGCTGCAACGGTCTCCTGCAGCCCTCTGCCAGCAAAAATGGAGCTGGGGGGGGGACGCACAGCTTCCCCAAGCTCCATTTTCAGTGGCAGAGGCACTGTGGACCAATCCTTCACTGTTTCCAGAGCAGCCCTGTGGGTCAAATCTAGGCACCCCATGGGCTGGATCTGGCCTGCAGGCCTTGAGTTTGACATCCTTGATTTAGACTGTCCTCCTCAAGCAGCTTAATTAGCAATCAGATGGGGGGCAAAGAGGTGGGAAAGAAAATCAGTGGCTTTAGGGGCTCAACAAACAGAGGTTCTCAGCATTTGGATTCCTCTCCATCAGCATTGAAAGAAAGCCAATGAAGGTAAATATACGTATCGCAGGATAATGTTGCAGTATCCTATCTGGGTTGGTCACCAGGACCAGAGGTTTAGTCTTCCAAGCTTTCAGACTCACGGTGGAGCCTGTAATGTATGCAGAGTTAATCTGATTGGTTGTTGAAAATATGCAGAGTTCAATCTGATTGGTTGTTAAAACGGCGTGGAATTCGAATACCGCCATTGGCTACGGCAGCCCGCTGCAGACCAAGCCATTCTGGCGTGAGCTGTAGTCACATTATTAAAATGATGGGCCCTGTCTTCTTCCGAACTTAACAGAGCCCATCCTCAGGAAACATCTCTCTCACCAGAATTCTGGTGGGAGAGAAGTTCTCTAAAGATGGACTCCAGCATGACCGATTCAGATTGGATCCTTCAAGGAAGGCATCTGCTGTTGAGTAAATACAAAAATTAGCTGAGGATCGAAGCTCAGAATGGTGACTACTTTACACTTAACCTATTTGGGGCCTGAGTTCACATAGGCCTGCTCGGTCTATGGTTATGGCACAACTATGGTACTAACTGTATGAGCGACAGCTCCGATTTCAGGTTCAATCCTTGACATCACTAGTTAACAATGAATCTAAAGGTGTCACTCAGAGAAGAGTCTGGGGAAGACTCTGACAATCAAAGTGTTCTGAGCTGGATAGGGTAGTAGTATTAGTATATGGTAGCTTTATTTATTTGTAGCTCTTTTTTTCTATCTGGATTGTGTTTTGCATATACTGTTTGCTTCCCTGCATCTTTAGTTTAGGAACCTCAGATAGCAAACCTGGAAGTGGTGCTTGAACATCCCCTGAAATCAGAGAGAGCTGCATCCTAGGTAAATCAACAATCCAGTTGGTTATAGGTCACACCAGATAAAAACCTGGTAGCTGGATTTCATCTGAGCAAACTCTGATTAGGCTTGTGTGTTTGTGTGTGTGGTTTAGAATTCTGTGCAAATCCAACCCAATGGTTAGTATATATAGTTTGGTGTGAGAACCCAGAAAATGAATTGATTCAGTTACCATGTTATCTATGTTGTCTGAATGCAATCATTCAGTAAAGGACAAGTTTGTATGCATCAGCACACAAAACAAAGAGGCACCAAAGCTCATTATGTAGTGTCCCAAGTTCCAGGTATCACCACGTAAAATTACTCAGTAGCAATTAATAAGAAAGCAAGTCCTTGCTATTGCCAGTGCAAGTAGACATTGATAGATGTAGAGGTCTACAAAGATTGCATTCTCACAACATGCTCAGCTAAAACCAAACATTAAACCTAAACCTAGGCAATGGGCTTAGTTTGTTGCAGGAACTAGGCCAGTGCAGAGCAGTTTTCAAATGAAATCCCTATGCCTTTAAAAATTATAAACATTATCCTCCTTCACAATTCGAATAAAAGCATACAATTGTATTCATTTTGGATCTGAGCACGTAAGTTAGTCATCATTCTGCAAACAAACAAATAAATCCTTTAGCAAGCCAAACCCATCCGTATTCCAGCTGCACACTTCATAAAGTTGCTGTTTACACATCCATTCATCATATTTAATCTCTTCTGTGTTGTCACTTCTGCCCACATCCAGACATAATAGCTGTCTTTCTTTTTTTTTCTTTCTCTATCTTGCCTTTTATCTATCTTGTGGCAAGCAAAGATAAAGGACAGGCAAGGAGAGGAAAGTTTGCAAGAATAACATCTCAACATCTTACATACAAGCATGTTTTTTGAAGCATTGCTTTATTTTGGCCCACAAACAGAGCCTCCCAACTGCCTCACACTTTCCACATTCTTTGGCCCAAAACTAGAGTCTTGGAATTACGGGTGGTTTAACTGAGAATCTTTATTGGAACAGGACTAGACAGAAGACAAAAAGAAAATAAACCTTCCTATTTTTTTCTTTTTCTTTTTAATTGGACATGAAGTCTATTTCTAGGAAGAACATAAAAAAAAACCTTTCTAGCTTTTGAAACCCTGCTGGGAGAAAAGGGGGTTCATTTTGAAGTTCCAACATTTGGCACTGTGGCATTGATATCCAGCATCAAGTAATCGAACAAGGGGCTCGCCCGGAGTCCTTTGGGAGTTGGGCAGCATATATGTTTAATTAAATAAGAATAATAAGAAATGTAACTCTCCCTGCAGCTCAGATTTCTATTGGAGACATTCTGTAACGGAGGTCTGAATGCATCTGAGAAGATATAGAGAGACTTAGCAAATACATCGGAAATAGTTGCCTTTAAATAGAAAGATACCAACAAGATAGCTCTAAATATGATATTTCAACCAATCTAGCACTCTTAAGAATTAACAAGTTGCAACTCCCATTATTCCTAAACTATCATAATGGGTTTACAATCTAGCACATTTGCATAGCTCCGGCTTGGGTCTCCTGCTTGGGCGGGGTGGGGGGGTTGGACTAGATGACCTACAAGGTCCCTTCCAACTTTGTTAATCTGTAAGCTGTTGAAAGATAATTTGAATTTGTGAAGGGATCTTCCCTTCTTTGTAAGAAGTGCCAGAAGACTAATAGGTTGATATAGAGCTGTATGTAGATAGATTTCTTGGCAAGCCTAAGTAATTGTTTATGTTGAGTTTTGGTTCTTTATTATCCCAAGATTCATCTTTACAAATTGATTTCTGTGCCCAGTCTGGAAACATTTTACCTCAAGTTCTAACTATCCTAGAATTTATTTGTTTTATCTATTAGAGTTATTTGTTACTCACCTGTATCTTAATACAATCATTTACATGGGTTTAAGAAAGCAATTCTTATTAATGTCTTCACAACAGTGGTGGGATTCAAATTTTTTTACTATTGGTTCTGTGGGTGTGGCTTGGTGGGTGTGGCAGGGGAAGGATACTGTAAAATCTCCAGTCAGAGGTGGTATATGCCAGTTCTCTGAACTACTCAAAATTTCCGCTACCAGTTCTCCAGAACTGGTCAGAACCTGCTGAATACCACCACTGCTTCACAATATTATGTGACACCCATGCTGGTTATGCCCATAAGTGTAAAAAATTGGCAACCTATTACAATGACATGATGATGTTGAACATACAGGCATCCAATGGTTTCCAGGATATTTTTTCACAGAAATGCAATTTTATTTTCTTTTAAAAGATTTGTCAAGGTGTGTAAAGTTTACACGTTGTTTTAAAGACAGTAGTAAAAATAATTGGAAATTGTGCTGCTGTTTTCAGTGCTTTGCTACTGAGTTTTAGTGATATAATTTCAAATATCAATGGAGATTCTCAGTCATCCAGATTATGGTTGTCTCAAAGGTGCTTTTTCAAAAGGCAGCTAGACTTCATTTTTGCTTGAAGATGTTTTGTTTCTCATCCACGAAGCTTCTCCAGTTCTGACTGAATGGTGAAGGATGGAAGAATTTACTGTATATTCCTTGCAGTCATCAGGTTGTTAGCATTCTTTCTGAGAGTCATTGAGCCCACTTGGAGGTTTATCTGTGCCCTCAGGGACACCTGAATAGTGCAAATGAGTGTGAAACCTTTTTGGAACTAAGTTCCAAGCTAACAACCGGATGCCTGCAAGGAATATAAATCCTTCCATCCTCCACCACTCAGTCAGAACTGAAGAAGCTTCCTGGATGAGAAATTAAACATCTTCAAGGAAAAACAAAGTCCAGTTGCATTTTGAAAAAGCACCTTTGGAACATAATTTCAAATAATTTTGAAGGGCTGAAAAAAATGGATTGAAAGCCTATATACAAATTGTGGGTTGCTAATCTTTCTCTTGCAGGTTCTATTCTGCCTGATGTTATTAGTTATGATGAATGGCAGCAGCTAAGACTAGCAGTGCCCATCAATGTAGACATCAACTGTTGATGTAAAAAAGTGTTCAAGATTGGCTAAACCAGCATAGACTATTGACAGCTTAGAAGAAAAGTGTCCAATGCTAACAGCCAACTCCTGGCCAGGGAGAAGTGAGATGGAGGCAATTATCTTGAAATGGCTGAGTGAAATTATGAAGTTTTCCCCTTGACACTGTGGTTTGGAATGTTTTCTTGGATTAACATGTTTATTTCAGAATTCTTCCCTTGTCCCTACTCCCCAAATTAGATGGAGGAACCAATTTCCCCTTTTTTATTTTTATTTTTCCAACTGGAAATTATACTTGGCTACCAGGTTGTTTTGAAAGGGTTCTGGATGGGGTTGGATGTACCATATGCCTTCATTGCCTTGTTAAAGCTCAACAATCATTAAATAATAATCTTTAGAAGGTTGCACAAGTGGTTTTGCAATCAACACATGAGAACACACATGATCTCAAAAAGAATGCTGCGCATACAGAAAAAGAGCAAAGGTGTAGCTTTAATTACAAATGAAAAGATTAAATATATGTTAGAAGGCAAGGAACTGAATTATCTAGACTGTTGCAGGTGTGTATGAAATTAGCAATCAATAAATTGATGATAGTTGCATATTATACTCCTGTGAATATTAATAATGGAAGTACTACAATTGTAACATTCTAAATTATTGCTATGTTGGGGGACTCATAGATGGTATGAATGGTGGGTGGAAAAAAGAATAGAAGAAATACACTTTCATTGATTCAAGAATGAATGAGATTGGTGATGGTTTGATAAGTATTTACTTAGGTAAGAGCATTTCAAATACATGATTAAAATATTGTTGTATTCATGCATGAGTGGAAGGAAAATTAGTACAAAAAAGGCTGATTTATTTTATGGTTTATGATGAAAGATTGAGAAAATCGATGAAGGTGTGTCACACACTGGCCACTCCCACACCCGGTTTAGCAAAGAGGAAAAAAGTCTCATCACATGATGATGCCATGATGCCGTACATTTGACACCCCTGCTATAGAGAATCACAGAAATGCCTGGCATTACTCTAAGGGTATAAAAGTATAAAAAAGACTGGTGGAATGATGACTGAAACAGAGTGCAGAAGAGAAAAATATTGCATGTAAGTGTTTGTTGCAACGTTGTAAAGAAAATTGGTTGCTTAGAATATAATCAACAGCTGAAATTGAAAGAGGCAGAGAAACGCAGGATCATTTTAACGGAAAGAATAATTGTTTTTGGAATGGTTAAAAAGGGCTAAACAAGGTCACCCAGCAGAGTGGATGGAATTGCAAACAAAAGCATTGAAATTATTTTAGACAAAAGGTGAAGGAATGCTGGAAGGATAATTTTAAGAAGTTTCTTTTCCAGGAATGGTAGTGATACTGTATGTTAAAGAAAGAACTGAAACAATGTGATACACGTTATTGTACAAGAATAAATGATTAAGAAGAAAATATGAATACTGAAAGAAAGTTGAAAAGGAAGCATGGAGAAATGTTATGGGTATGCTTTGTTTTTGGAATAGCTATGTGATTTGCTTAAGACGTGTGCAAAGACTACAGCTGGGCCTAACAATTAGAAGAATGTATTTACTGTTCTTACATAAAAAGAAAGGTAGAAAGAGAAAATGCAAAAACTGGAGGGCAGAAAGTCTGTTAAGAATGTTGGAGAAGATGTTTGACAGAATTCTGACTGGAAGAATGTAAGAGCTGACAATGAACAAAATGGATGTAGTGCAGTGATGGGATTCAATGTTTTTTTACTACCGGTTCTATAGGCGTGGCTTGGTGGGCGTGGCAGGGGAAGGATACTGTAAAATCTCCATTCCTTCCCCACTCCTGGGGGAAGGTTACTGCAAAATCTCATTCCCTCCCCACCCCACTAACCTGCTTCCAGCTCCATTCCCCTGTACAGGACAACAAAAGAAGACCCAGCCGATCAGCTGGGACTCGGGAGGCAGAGAATAGATGGATGGGGCCAGTCTGAACTACTCAAAATTTCTGCTACCAGAACTGGTCAGAACCTGCTGAATACTACCTCTGATGTTGTGATTAAAATATCAGGCTTGAATCAGGGTGATCATAAGTTCTAGTCCTGCCTTAGGCACAAAGCCAGCAGGGACCTTAGGCCAGTCCCTTTCTCTCAGCCCTAGGAAGTAGGCAATGGGAGATCACTCTCAAAAAAGCTTGCCAAAAAACCCTGCAGGATTTGTGAACAACATTGACTCAAAAGCACTCAAATTCCCCCCAAAAGCAGGTTTATGTGTGGTAAAGAGTGTGTAGTACAGACCAGATCATTTATTTACTTAAAAGATTTCTATAGCCACCCATTTTAAACCAAACTCTAAGTGGCTTACAACTAAGAATAAAAGATCCCAATAAAAGAAGCAATTTTGCTGTTCATCAGACCACTAAAAGATATATAGGTATGAGAATAAAGTTAATGATACATTTCTTGATTTGAGTATGATAAAAAATGGAATATGATGCATTGAAAATAATGTGATAAGAATGGCAAATTGCAGAAATAGATGTGAGAATAAATTAAATGATTAGCAGATAAACAACACTGATCAGGGAGTAGGATAAAAAGATGTACTATCTATTAGTAATTTAATGTATTTATGGATAAATTTATGTTTATACCCATGTTTTTCAAATTTGGCAATTTGAAGACGTGTGGACTTCAACTCCCACAATTCCCCTGCCAGCATTGGCTAGAAAAGTCCATACTTCTCCAAGTTATCAGACTTGGGGGGGAGGGATGCATTACATTTTATTTTCTGTAACAAGCCATTTGTTCAAAACTCTGAGCAGCTGGCCATAGAGATGAACCAGTTCTTTTTTAAATTGCTTTCTACTCCAGAGTCAAAACAGAGCATCATTTCCCCTTTTTGCTTTAACATCTTACAGCCAAGCACCTTTGCTCTCTTTTTCTATACTGGTGAAAGATTAGATCACTGGAACTAGCAGCCTCCATTTTGGCTCTCTGTTTGGACTATAAGATTCAAAGGACAACCTGGGAATACTCTTTTTAAGAGCAAGGTATTTATTGTTATTAAGCATAAGCTGGAGAGATCTTTCTGATTCAGTCATCAACCAGAGAGCCATAAGTACTTCCAATCAAGCTTTCACCCTGCATGAGATATATAACAGACATGCCTTCAGACAACTAAAAAACTTTATCAATTTGTCAGTCTCCAGAACAAATATAGTAGGTTCCTTTTAGGACTGAATCTAGGGATTTTTTTTTTAAATTACTGATGAAAATCCTCTGTTCTTCTAACTTACCCCTTGGAACTTACTTTAGAACATAGAACATCCTCCTTCAGGCCCTGGTACTACTCCAGTTTCTCATACTCCTTCTTCCTGATGCTGCTGTCACTTGGCATTGTGTGTATATATATATACCTGGGTGTGGGTGTGTATGTGTGTGGGTGTATAGATAGATAGATAGATTGAGATTGAGATATAGCTAGATAGCTAGATAGCTAGAGAGACAGAGAGATAGATAGATTTAGATTTAGATAGATGATAGATAGATAGATGATAGATAGATAGATAGATAGATAGATAGATAGATAGATAGAGACAGATAAATGATAGATAGATTTAGATAGATAGATAGATAGATAGATAGATAGATAGATAGATAATGTTATATTCAGGACTATTAGATTTAGACAGCTTAGAATGCCTTTATTGTCAGTTTGAATATACATGAAATTTTGCTTCATACAGCTCTCAAATGTTCTCCACCTCTAATATTCATTACATCAGGGCTGTCAAACTTGAAGACTGTGGGCCAGATGCGTCATGCTCTAGCCAAGCCCACACCCAGTTTAGCAAAATGGGGGGAAAGTCATGATACAACACGTGACAACACCATGACAATGCGAGTTTGACACCACCCCTGCACTACATAAACATTACTAAATAAATAAACAAATACAAAATTATGTATATATATATATATATATATATATATATATATATATATATTTGTTTTCGTAGATTTTCACGGGTAAAGGTATGTAGGTCTTGGTGTATTCGGGTCTTGTCTCAATCTTACACGGGACAAGACCCGAATACACCAAGACTATATATATATATATATATATATATATATATATATATATATATATTCCTGCATACTAATATTGTTCACTTTCTATGCAATGTCAAGTTTGATTAACATTTTTGGGCTTAGCAGTTAGATGCAAATTTTGATAATGTGTCATATTTTAATTAAGATATGGATGAAATTATTCCACATACCCTACTGCTTTATCATTAGTAATGAAGAAAAATTACCCCATTAGAAAATATGTACTCTAATTACCCAATATAAATAGAAAATAAAGAAATTTAATAGCTGTTTTCCTGCAATCAAGTTTGTGAGAAATCACAGATTTTGCTTAGAAACTGCTTCCTTTAAAATAAACCAAATTTAAAAAGTTACCCAAATATACAGATGAAAATTTATGAAGTGGCAAAGAACTTATTTTTAAAAAATAACGACAATGAATTGTTTTTAATGGCTTGATCTACTCTTGGGATCCAGTTGGCTTTACATTTATTAGAGGCCCCTTGGCTTAACTAACTTGTGGGGTCAGGATCTAGGCCAAACATGTTGCACAAATAGTTGTCCTCTGAATTTATATAACAATCAACAATCAGCAGAAAGAAGTACATTTAACTAAAAGGAGACAGACCAAACAATGGATTATGACATAGCTGGATATTTAATAATAACTATTTACACTGTTTATATATAACTGTATTTAGAGTCATATGTTATTTGATAATTTCCTAACAGTTGCCTAATACAGTTAAAAAAACCTTTCTTCCTTCCTTCCCTTAAATTTTAAGCATTACATTTAAACTTTATTCTCTGTCACTGACGATAGTTATAACATGAACATTCAATAAATTAAAATAACATTAGCCCTAATAAAAATGAAATGAAATGCAATCTAATGTATTTGCAAAGCTATTTTTGAACATGCGTATGTTGGTGTAGTTAATGAAAATAAATATGAAATGTTGATTGTATATAAGTGGTGTGTGAAACTCTTCTATGGTCATGAATACAGAATAGTTCTTGAGAATAGCTGGACAGTATTAAACCCACAAGTTTTGGATTACAGCTGTAATATAAATTAGAATATCCATGTACAAGGATACACCAAAGTGTGGTGATTCATGGTCTGTTGATGAGCCTTTTCTGTAGAATTTTGAATTTCAAATGAATTTCAGTACTGACAAGACTCCGCACTTTTGTGTGTCCAAGGTTACTCAAGTGCTCATATGCTAGTACCACTTAAGGCTTCAGTCATTTTTACAGCTGCTTTTCTAAAAGCTGTTTCAAATATGGGTAGGCTCACCCCAGCTGCTGTGAAAATAATCTACTGGAAAGCAATATTATTCTTCAAATATTTTTTGTTATGATTGACAATAGGTGCCCCTTCTCTTATTGGTGTCAACTATTTTTGAAGTGCCTCTGTTTGTAGCTTTTCTTTTTGTTTTTACAAGTTATTGCTTCTAAAGCAAAGGATAGGCCCTATTTCTTGCAGCATTACAAACAGTGTTGAAGAATGGTCACCTAAATAATAAAACATTAGGAAATGAATTCTGATCTGATGAAGGGTGTGCAACATTGTTAGGGGGTGATGCAAGGCTTTGTAATTCTATCTATTTTGTTCAGGACAAAAATGTTCTACCACAAATATGGTCTGTCTCCCAATTCTGCTGACATGCATCTTTTTTTGGGGGGGGAAGTAGGGACAAAAGGAATGGGTGCTAAGAAACAAATTCATTTATTCTTCTCAGTGTTGTGTTTCACACTGCATTTAATCAAGGATCATTTAAACACTGCTGTGCTTTGGAGGAAATAGAATTGCATCCTATTTCCAGGGGTGAGCTTCAAAAATTTTAACAATCGGTTCTCTGCCTGGTTGCTGGGTGGGCATGGCCATAGTGGGCATGGCCTAATTGGCCTCCTGCACCATGGTGGGGGGGCGTTTTTGCACTCCCCAGGCTCTGGAGGCTTTCCTTGAGCCTCCAGGAGGGCGAAAACGGCCCTATGGGGACGGTGGCCCTATGGAGGCGAGAAACAGCCCATTTCTGGCATTCCAGAGCATCTGGAAGGCCCGTTTTTTATTTATTTTATTTATTTATTTATTTATTCGACAGCCCATTCCCTAAGGACTCAGGGAATATTCGACTTGTATGCCCTCTCTGAGCCTCCATGCAGGCCCTGTACTTACCTGGCATCCAAAACAGGCTGCATGGGGACTCCTGGGAGGGGTGGGGCATAGTGGGTGGGGCCAGCCAGGGGTGGGATTTACTGGTTCACGGAACCAGTCATTAGAAATGATAAAATTAGCTACCCGTTCGCCTGAACTGGGGAGAACCGATAGCAGCCCACCCCTGCCTATTTCTTTGTGGATAATCCAAAATATATTGAATGACTCCAACAGAAGCCAGCTGGGTCACTTTGGGCCAGTCACTTTCTCTCAGCCCTAAGAAGGAGGCAATGGCAAACCTTGTTGCAGCTTCCAAAATTAGAGAAATATACTAGCACCAGGGAACAAAGGGTATGGGTAGACAGAATTAAAAGCATCACTCTCAGGAATTTATAGATATATCATCTATATGAGCCTAGTATGGTCCAGTGGAGTGATATGGAGCAGAGGTCTCCAACCTTGGCAACTTTAAGACTTATGGACTTTGACTCCCAGAATTCCTCAGCCAGTTTTGCTGAGACTTCAGCTCTGGGAGTTGAAGTCCACAAATCTTAAAGTTGCGAAGATTGGAGACCCTTGATATGGAGTCAATAGCAAAGTGCATGCTTGGAAGATTTAGGTATAATATTAATAGCTCTGGTTGAAGGGTCTTAGGCAGGGGTCCCCAACCCCTAGTCTGCATGCAGCCCAGTATCGGGCCATGACCCATTGGGAATCAGGCCATGGAAGCCGCAGGCAAGCGCACAAGTGTGCAAAGCTGTACTTGCACACATGCAAACCCATCCCCTCTCCCCCACACCCGCTGCCACCGGTCCAGAGAGCTGGAAAGATTATGAGACCGCTGGTCTTAGGGAAGAGATTTAGGAAAAAAATCTCTTTTGCTGCCACCAAAAGACTGATCTGCCGCATTCCATTCCAATTGCTTACTCTGTCCCCAATCCCAGTCACTACCCTCCGCAGTCATTTGGGGTAGTTTGCAAGCAACGGAATGATGAAAAGCTTGGTTGGTTTTTTCAATTTTCATTAATGGAAAAACAGAACAATGAACAGATGTTTAAAGCTGAAAGGTTGTTTTGTTACTTCTGTTGAGTTTTTTTTAATATATGGAGATGTTTTGTTAAAATTTTCATGTAATTTGTAAATATAATTTGAGAAAAAAAAGATACATAGGTCTTGATTGATTGACCAATTACAGTAAAATTAATCAGAGTGGTGAAACTTTCCCCTTCTAGTCCAAGTGACGGGAAAAATGGTACAATTGTTGCCTTCTTTACTCCCTTGTCCAAAAGAGACAAAGAAGAAGGAAATCCACAACCAGAGCCCTCAATGAACACTCTGCGGTCAGAATTTCAAAAACATAATCTATTAAAAGATAAGCCATATGCTCAGTTCCAGGAAGGGCTTTTGCTCAAGAGTGCTCCCTCTTTATGTCCAGAGTTAGTTCTTGGAAGTACCTTCCCAAAATGCTTCATTGAGCTGGAAAGAGGCTAATTAAAATCACTGAGAGACGATACTGCTGCTATCTTGTGAAATTTGGCCTTTTAAAATGGGGAAGGGTTAGGGAGTACTCATAAATGAAAGAATTAAACTTGTCAGGACTATAGAAGGAAGCTGAGGATTTTTCCCCCCTCAAGTTATTTTGCATAGTAACAACAGCTGCTTCCTATTCTCTGCTTCTTGTCTGGAGATCAGAAAGAAATGAATTTAACCAATTAGGTCAAATGAGGGAGAACTGATGGTCATAATTTCCCTACTCCTAGTAAGATGCTGTGCCTCGGTCCTCCCATTCCCCAACCTGTTGGTGGCCAACCTGGATAAGAACTCTGGGAGACACAGTCCCAGTATAGCTGGAGTTTGGCCAAGGATAATTCAAATATTTTACATTTGTAACTCATTTTTGATCAAGGAATCTGTTTCTTAATGCAGAGATTAGTTTTATTTCAGTGTACAATGTCAACAGCCTTCTTTGATTTCCTTTGTTTGGGATCATGTATAGTATAAACTTTCTTTATTTTATTTTACAAACATTCCATCTTTTCTTTATACAGTGTGTCGGGATCGTGTATAGTAGTTTGTAAGCTGTTTACTGCAGGGGTCTTCAAACTTGACAGCTTTAAGACTTGTGGACTTCAACTCCCAGAATTCCGCCTCCAGTCATGTTAGCTCAGGAATTCTGGGAGATGAAGTCCACAAGTCTTAAACTTGCCAAGTTTGAAGACCCTTGGTTTACTGGGAAACGTAGCTCCTTTCTGCTTTTGATAAAGGCTTCTTGAAACTTGAGCTCTCTCAAATGAGGTCTTTGTCCATCTGGGATAATTTTCACAACATGTATCTATTCTGAGGGTCACACCACATGATTCTAATCAGTCTTGACTGACCCTATGGATCACTTTGGAACAGTCTTGAAACGCATATGATGTTTCCTGATTTTGGTCGTCTGGCTTTCCCTTTCAGAATGGCCATAATACCACCAAGTCTTACATTTTGTTGGCCAGAGAGGCCAATACCAAATGGCTTTGAGAAACACATAAGCTAAGTATCAAAGAACATTCCTCTGTTTTCTAATGCAATTCTTCACTGATATGCTATTTTTGAATACAGAGTTGTTGTGGCTAGTTTCTGCAATTGGCCACACTGTCATCTTTTTTTTCAGTTTGGATCTCCTCCCTCCAGCCTGTAAGGTTGGTGCAGTGGGAAAAGATCTCTGCAATCTTGAAACTAGATATGCAATGCTGAGATATGGACCAAACCATCTAGGCCAGGTTTTTTTGCAACTTCAGCTGTCTGAGATTGTATGTAACGCCCATCAGTTCCAGCTGGTACGTCTATGATTGAGAAGAATGCCAGTATAGTCTAGCCCAGCTGTGGGCAAACTACGGCCCGGGGGCTGGATCCGGCCCGTTCGGCTGTTCTATCCGGCCCGCGGAGCCAAAAGAGCGGAGGGTTCTCTTGCTCTCCAAGAAGGCTACGTGAAGTAATCTAACTTTGAATTTATATTAGTTCACACAAACACTCCACCCATGCTTTTGTTCTGGCCCTCCGGTCCAGTTTAAGAACCCATTGTGGCCCTCGAGTCAAAAAGTTTGCCCACCCCTGGTCTAGCCATTGCTATAAAAGAGCTCTTCTTTCAATTCTACATATTTCAATAGCAAGTCTAAATAAATCCACTGCGATGACTTAGTTGGTGATTCATGCTCATGTTTCTCCTCTTAGGAAAACAGGGCCTTCTATTACAAGCACATTGCAATTTCATCCTCCGCCCTGGAAGAAGTATTTTTAGGGAGGTGTGGGTAGGCGGATGTTTTCATATTTAATTTCATTTATCTTCCTCAAGGGAGAAATCATAATGGGATGGGAGAGAAGGGGAAAGCAAACACAAAAATAACAATTTGGCATCACAATAATCTCTCATAAGAGGGGGAAAGTTCCTGTCTTGATTCTGATTGCAATCAGATGTTGAAAAAAAAAGCCACCTTTGGCAGAAACAACAAGGTGGAGAACATTTTACCTTCATCCTCTCATTACTCCATGAGGGAAAACGAAGCCATTAAATCTGAGTGGCAGATTAGGGTAGTTTGGTGAATTAACACTAAACCTCCATCCAGTGCCACTCTGATCAACAACCCTGAACAGCTGCTTCCCGGATCTTGAATGCACAGAGAACAGCTTGCCAAATTAGCCAGCTGCTTCATATGCTTTGCATGGAAAAAAATCTTTAGGCAAATGTACTACATGGTTTGTTGTTTTATTTCTTTCCTTACTACAATCTCACGACTGGCAGTTTACATAACGGCCCAGCATTAAAACATCTATAGTACAATTTTAAAACCAAGAAAATAAACAACTGTGACCATCTCAATGGACTCTTTAGGGCAATGCTTACAATATAGGATTGCCAGCCCCTACATGACTTCCAAGTGGTGGGTCTCTCACTTTCAAATATAGAAGTAGAAGATAGCAAATCTTTCTCCCTCTTTAAATGTAGGTCCATCTAAATCAGGTTACTTTCTCTGTGTCCACAGTAAGAGTAACTAGATTAATATTTAAGAATGCTCATGTATCGAATTACAGTAGGTTAGGCAGAGTGAGGAACCTGCCTGTGATAGCAAATGGAGAAAAGAATGATTTTTTCCCCCTTAATCTGTCCTGCCACCTTCAGATTTTATAGAAGAAAATTGCCAGGACCGAAACAAGGTTTGGTTGCCAGTCTGCCTGTAGAAGATGGTGCCATCTTGTCTTTCAGCTCGGCACTGTTCCTCAAAAACACCAAGAGTTTTCATGAAAAGGCTAATCAATGCAATGACATTTCAAATGAAGTTTCACAGTAGAGAATAATAAATAAAAGGAGAAATAAGTGGATTGTATAGAAAGTGGCAGAATGTAGGAAGGCAAGTGGTGGGTTTCCGTAAGAGAAAGCAAACGCCTGAGAACAATCCTTCAAATGAAAAGGAAAGCCCATGAAACCTGACCACAACATAGTCATCCAATAATGCTTCACTGGCCTGCAAAGATAGGAAAGAAAAGAAGCAGGAGAAATGACCAACCAACTCCAATTTTTGTCCCAGTCCGGTCTGAGCATTTCATTGCCAACCCATAGAGGAAATGACACCCAGGTATATTTATCACCTTCATTTCTGTTACATGGGTTAAGAGCAGAGGTGGGCTGCACATACAGTAACAACCGATTCGCCTAGTGCAGAACCAAAAATGTGCGTGTGTGCATGTATATTCCCTTCGTGCGGCTACAAAAACAGGAATTTCCTTGCGGCAGCCACAGACACAGCGTGGCTAGGGGGCTCAGGGGGCCAGAGGGATGAGGATAGGCGGAGTAGTCGAACTACCAGTATGGGCGAGCCAGTCCAAACCAGCAGCAGCCCACCACTGGTTAAGAGTTTTGGAGTCAAAACAGCCTGAATCTATCTGCTCTGAATCAAGAGCCATGGTGGTACAATAGTTAGAGTGCATTATTGCCGACTAATTCTGTTGACTGCTGATTGCCAGCAGTTCGGCAGTTCAATTCTCACCGATTCAAGGTTGACTCAGCCTTCCACCCTTCTGGGGTGGGTAAAATGAGGATCCAGATTGCTGGGGGCAACATGCTGACTCTGTAAACTGCTTAGAGAGGGCTATAAAGCACTGTAAAGCGGTATATAAGTCTAAGTGCTATTGCTATTGCCTGGCATCCTCCAACATGACTGGAAATACTGTGAGTTGTAACCCCTACACAGCAGGGGTTAGAGGCTGGACCCGACTTGAATGAAAGTCAAGAACCTTGAAGCAAAAGCAGAGATGAAAGGAACAGTGCTGTAAATAGATGGTTTATCTAGGCCAGAAAATGGTGTCTTCAGCTGGTATGAAATAGGACTCCAACCCATTGCACTCTGCAGTACACATCAATTCAGTTTTGTCCAAGAAACTTGATGGCATAGCATACTGTATGGACCTAGTATTTTCATTTGTGAACCATGAGATATGGCTTCGCATGACTTATTCAGTAAACAAACCATGATTTAGCATGGAGGAATTTATTCATAGATGGTTGCTTCTCCATCACCTCATGATGTGTTGGCTGTTGTCTCTCTGATTCTGTTTATTAATTTTATTCACATAACTGAGCAGATTCTGGAATGGCAGAAGATCCATGGCTCATATTGGCAGGAAGGAAAGAACAGGATGGACCTGTTGGGAAGGTCAGCAACCCATTATTGTGTATTAAAATGTCAAACTTTTCTTGTCAGATTAATGTCAAATGTCAGCTACTATGCTGCAATCATCCATGAATCCTGCTAGTACATTGGCCTCAGCATACACCTATAGATGCCAATTTTTGATCTAAGGGTCTGCTTTGGCATACAGCTTGGCCAGCAACACTTTCCTTTCACACTGTGTTGATGACTGTTCTTGATATGGTAGGGTTGAGGCAAACTATTCTAAGATGAAGGAGGAAGCTTATATTGAATGTGCACAATATGTACTCTGAATTCTGTTTGGGCTTTACTGTGATGTGCTTGTCAAAATGTTGACTATTAATGCTCCAATGCAACAGTGGCAACAACAGATGCCTCTGCGTCCTTAACAGCATTTTGGAATAAGATTTCATGAAAGGGGAAATAAATGAAACCGCAAATTGGTTCTTCCAATGGGTCATCATACAATATATAGATTCCCAGAAGTTTTGGGGCCAGGGTCCATATTCTTAGCAGAAATAGAGATATTTGACTTACATCTTCCCAAATATTCTGGAAATGTGTAATAGCGGCAGCTTCCCAATCCACAAATCCAGAGGTGCAGCACCAAATTTCTTGGGCTTGGTTTGTGGTCACCCACAAATCTCACTTTATTGACTGAATATTGGAACCGAGACATCCTTGCCAATCTGATGATAATCACTGAGCTATTTCTTTACGCCTTTAACTATTTGTACCTCTACTCCAAATCCTCTTTGGCAGTGACAAGAAGAGAAAAAGGAGAGCATACAAGTTTCACTGTATGAAGACAAGGATGTTGATTAAGTGGACCTGATCAAAACAGACTGGAATATTTGGAAACAACATGCCTTATTTTCTGCCCTTACCTCTTTGATTCAGTGTCTATTTGGTTCTAATTTTTTCTAATTATTGTAATGGAAAGCTTTTATGCCAATGGCTCTTAAACTGAAGATAATAGAATAATGTGTAATTATTTCTGAGGATCCACTGAGTCTGCCAATGCCAGTGCCATTGCCAAAAAAATAAAATTTTGGGAAGGGTTGTAGGTGTAATGATGAGTGTTGTGGTGGCCTAGCGGTGAAGCTAATCACCTCCCGTTTGGAAGGTTGGGAGTTCAATCCTAAGTAGCAGCAGATATTTCTCTCCCTGGGTGCAAAGAAAAAAAAATCTGCTGCAAACTCCATATGGCATCAGGAGGGCATCCGGCCAGTAAACGCTCAGCTCCATCCAGTGGTCCCAACTCTTCCCCGAATTAGTTACGGGATGTGAGGTGTAAAAGGGGAGTTGTAGGTGTAATGATATCATCTGAGATCAGAAAAAGGGATAATTGGGTCAAAGAGCTTGAGGACCATTATTTTAAAAGTTTGTAGGATGGTTTGATTTTGTTATTTGTCAGAATGTAGCTTTCTTTCAAGGAATCTTTTTTGAGATTCATCTTTTCCTAAGAAGCTAAGCCCAGGTCATAAGGTGAGTTGTTTCTTTTCAGCCCAGAGCAATGCGTGAACATTGACCTTGTGATTTGGAAACTAACGATGCTTTATGGTTTTAGCCATGACTGAGCAAACAATGCGTTATATAGTGTGTCACATGATCCTAGTCTATTTGCCCATTCTGCTCAGTGACCTCTCTGAATTGTAAACAGAGAAGGTCTTTCTCTTAGCTTCTACTGCTGTAATTCTTTCAAATGGGGAAGGGAAATATATTGATTGATTGGACTTGAGTAAATATGGATTCCAAAATACAATTATGAAAACAAATATGATTATTATGTTAAGGAGGAAGGGAAGAAACCAAACAAAAGAGCCAATTATTGAGCATTTATGTTGGAGGCACCTGAGTGTGCTCTATGCAAAGAGCTATGTCCCTTCTCAATGGACAAGTTTATCTGTATATAGATTTTAAAGTACCATGCCCTGCGTAACCACAGATTGTTTTATGTGCTGGTGGGCCCTTATCAAGCCAGAGCACAGTGGTTCCTTCCACATATATAATAAATATAAACACTAGATATATTCTTGGCTTCTAAATTGAAGCATGGCAACATAAAGAGAAAATATCAAACATGAGTACAGAATAGATCTGGACAACTGGTTAATGATCCCTGGGATGAGAACATGGGTATTATTTCATAATGAAATTGTTCCTGTGAAACACTGAAGGATATGTTTTTGTCACTTATGCAGTTCATCATGTCAACCCAACATACTATCCCCCAAAGAAGATCTATAAGTGCAGAGACATTATAATGGAATAATTCAGCTGAACCCAGGCAAGACAGGGTGACTGCGGACTCAAGGGACCTCAGGATCCAGATGTTTATTATCACTGTTAACTCTGGATGGGGTTGTACTACCCCAGATAGATCAGTGCACAACCTGTGGGTCCTCTTGGACACTCAACTTCTGCTCAAAGAACAGTTGGCAGTCATGGCTTGGAGGGCCTTTGCACAACCTCAGGTGCACCAGTTGTGCCCTTACCTGGATCATGAGGCCTTGTGCATGGTCACTCATGCCCTAGTCATCTCTTGGATTGAATACTGCAATGAGCCCTACATGGGACTACTCTTGAAGACTATTCAGAAGCTGTAGGATGTGTAGTCCTGGGAGCCTCTAGGGTGGCACATATAACACCGCTACAGCTTGAGCTGCATTGTTTACAGGTTTGCTTCCAGATGCAATTCAAAGTGTTGGTTGCTACATTTAAAGTCCTACATGGCATGGGTCCAAGTTATCCAAGGAAACATCTCTCCCCAACGCAGAGGTGGGATTCTACCGGTTTGGCCCAGTTCTGCCAAACTGGTAGCTCTGAAGATCAGCTGAGAGGAAACCGGTTCTCTCCGATGATCTTCTGTTCAGCCCACCCATCCAAGCTGTTGGCTGTTCTTTATTTCCTGTTTTTTCAACCTCAGCTGTTTTGCGTGACACAGCTGATTGCTGAGCACCCTGTGTTACACACAGGGCTTGCAGGAGAAGTTGATTTTCAAATGCTGCGCATGCATGCACTTGGCCCGTGCTCACCGAACCAGTTATTACACCGGCTGAATCCCACCCCTGTCCTAATTGCACTAGCCCATCCCACTCCTGCCAGTGGAAGAGGCCTGCTACATATCCTGTCTGCTAAGGAACTCCAGCAGGCAGGTTCATGGAGAAGACTCTTTTCTGCAATGGTCCCATCGCTGTGGAACACTCTACCATCACCGGTGATAACTGCTCCCACCCTTTTGGGTTCTGGAAGGGTATTAAAACTGGAACTCCGAGGGGTTGTTTACCTCTGGAGGTGGCTGAGAGGATAATAATGTGATATCTTATTTCTGGTTTCAGTATAGCTTCAAAATCATAAAAGGTATAGTTTTAATGTTTTAATACTTTAATTATATATTTTATAACTTGTAAACCACCCAGAATCACTTTATAGGAGAGAGGGGCAGCATAAAAAAATTAATAAGTAATAAATACCCAATTTTTACACAATTTATTTGAATCTGCAACCATTTCTCCAATTTCCTATACACTAAACCAAGTATAACTTAAATGCCCTCTTATTAGCCAATGCCAATCTGTTTGCTAGATGGGAGTGAAAAGACAAGTCACTTCTGCTCTGCAAAAAGTTTTGGAACTCTCTTTTTTGACAGGCAGCTACTCCAATATAGATCTGATTCTTACCTGCTAGGATAAAAAGTCCCACAAAGATCAGGAACACCAGCAAATAGAGACCAACCACAGCATATTTGAGAGCAGTCAAGGATCCTAGATGGCCACAGGGTCCTGAAGCTTTCTTCTTGCTGCCTGGGCCTGTAAGACAAAAAGGGTAATAATGGATGTGATAAGTTTGCTATTTGATAATATTCATTGTGAATACAACTAGCATCCTGACAACCTGGACCATAACTTCTTGGCAAGATGAGGACCAAGCAACTGCATAATTCCAGTTTTTGAATGAACTATGGAAAGTTTTTCTCATCCAGCAGTACATCCACCTGAGCAGCCAACTCTCCAACAGTAAAAGGTGTTTCCCTTTAGCTGCTCCTGATCTTTTTCATCAGAACATGCCAAAAACTGAAGTTAGGTTTTCTACATACAGAGTAGATGTTCTGCCTCCAAGCACTGATTCCTTGTGAGACTGCCATGGGTTGTGGGATGGTACCGACTCAGAAGGGATACAGGTCAATGCTAGTTTGACAACATGCTTCTTACAAAGATGAAATGTATGAAACTAATGTTTTCTAAAAGAATTATGATTTAAGGGGGTGGAGACTCTTAACAGCTCTTTCTGAGGTGCTTCCTTTGACAGACAAATTCAATTTCAGCAAGGCATGGTCCAATGTAACCATATCCTCTGCCATATAAGATCATATAGAGCAATTGAAGATGGAATTATAAGATTAAAAATAAAGCAATTAAAAAATGAAGATTATACCGAGCAGTGTTTCTCAACCTTGGCTACTTTGAGGTTGTGGACTTCAACTCTCAGAATTCCAGCATGCTTCCAAAAATGCCAGAATTCTGGTGAAGTCCAGACATCTTAAAGCCTGTTGGTTGAGGAATTCTGGAAGTTGAATCCATGCACCTTAAAGCAATGCTGGCTGGAGAATACTGGAAGTTGAAGGCCACCCCTCTTAAAGCTGCCAAGGTTGAGAAATGCTGATATAGATCATTATCTGAATTGAGTCTAGAAGCCTATTGGTAACCTGTGCAGTGATTTCAAGACAGGGGTTAGCTTGCAATGGTGAAACTGATCCATTGTGGGATCCATGTCACCAGTTGTAATTTTTCCAAAGGCTGTTCCTTGTAGTGGACATTACAGTAACCCAGTCAAAACATGATTAAAGCATGATTTACCAATGCCAGAGTATTCCAGTACAGGTAACATCATAATTTTTCTTCCAGCCAAAGATGAGTAAAGACCATGCTGATCACACACTCTCCCTGTTATTTAAACCCAGGAAGAGGGGCTTCTTCAAGGGAAGCATGATGCTGTCCAGAATAACTATCAGGACCAATATATAGCAGTTCAGTCTTGCAGTAAATTTGTGCTTTTTTGCCCTATTGAGTTACCAATCCAAGCTTTTCTTTCCAGTATCTTTGGCTTGCCCCAGATTGGTAATACATAACTGACTGCATCTCATTCCAAAATGGTAGCTGACCTCCAGCTTTATACAGATGTTAAATAGCATGGGGAAAAACACTGAACCCTGAAGTACCTCTCACTGGAGTAACCAAGGCCTCGCGTACTGTTCCTCCAAGCTAAAACAACTCTTGTAGGAGATGAAATATTGCAAAATAGTGCAAATCCCAGCCCTAGAAGCTGAATCAACAAGACACAGGGTTAATGGCACTGAAAGCTGCTGAGATGTCTGATTGGAATCAGGCAATTGCATTCCTCCATTCGTGTCCCAAAGAGCAACCAATGCTTTTTCCATCCCGTAATCAGTTCTGAATCCTGAATAGCAGGGTCCCAGATAACCTGTTAACACTGGGACTTTGATTTCTAACAGATTGTGTGAGAATACGGAATCCAATTTGTCACACATTTCCTATACAGCCAAGAAACTTTGGTTCACTGAGAACAATATAGCACGTTTCCAAATTAATGATCAAACCAGATACAATTGGCTTCTCAGAGGTCAGTAACAGGATGGATATTTGCAAGATCATGAAAACTCATAGCCACCTACATGATGATGATGATGATGATGATGATGATGATGATGATGATAGATAGATAGATAGATAGTTAGCAAGAAAATGCTCCAGCAGAATAAATTTCAAGATAATATGGATGCCAAACAAAGCATATCAATTTACCAAGATTTTTGTAGTCTAATTCTCTTTTCACTTTCAGTTAATCTGGTTAAAGAAGACACTGTGAGAATCTTGCTTTTTTGCAGTTGCCAGAGACTTGACACTGGTCATCTAGAATTCTGAGGTGAGACAGATGTTTCTTCTAGCTCAAATTTCAGTTGGGTGGTTGAGGTAGGCTTTACAAAACTTTCCTTGGCCTGAGGGAAAATAATCCATCAAACTCCAGAAGATTGCAAAGCCCCATGAAATCCAAATAGCATCCACATAAAATAGAATAGTCCCTGTGGGATGCTGAAGGCATTCTTTTTCCTTGAAGTTATTTCCAAAGGGATCTGCCAATAGCCCTACATTAGATTCAGGGCTGACATGTACCCATCTCTCCTAGTTATCCAATGAGTGAGTCATCCATTCTTGGCACTGCGTAAACTGATTCAAATTTAGATCAATGCAAAACATAGCCTCCCTACCAGTTTTGGTCACAAGTACAAAGGGCAAACATAATTTACTTTGGGGTGGTCCAGTCATTTTAGACTGAACCTTCTTTAAGATATCCTTTAAAGCAGGGGTCGCCAACCTTTTGGACCTCAGGGACCACCAAACTCATGATTTTAAATCCCGCCGACCAGAGACCCTGGGAAAATCCCAAAAAAAGTCTGCAAGAAAATTCCCCACCCCGTTTTCCTATCGATCGATCATTCTTTATTTGGGATCGCAGGATACTGTCTCCAGCTCCATTCTCGGGCGGGGGGGAGAGACTTTTGGTTTCATGCAAGGAAAGCAGCAGAAGCAGCAGAAGTCTTTCTTTCTCTCCCCCAAATTCCACCAGAAATGAGTCTTTATGACACTTGTTGCACCGGTGCAGCCTCTTGGAGCAGGATGCCTTGCAGGGTCCCAAAGACTCATTTCTGCCGGAGTTTGGGAGAGAGGAAGAAAGACTTTTGCTACTTTCCTTGTATGCAGCCAAAAGCAGCAGAAGAAAGAAGCAGAAAGAAGCAGCCTGGTGGCCAGGTGAGGCACGTGGGGCAAATTCCCCCCTCCGCCCTTTCTCCCTCCCCTCACTACCTCGTGTCATTTGCAATACAAGCGATGCAAGCCTTGTGTTCCCACGGGCCATGTGGACAGCACAGCCTTGTGTTCCCACACCGCCTGGATTAATTGCTTTGGGGGGTGCTTTGGGGGTGACATTTCTCTGCGGACCACCAAATTTTTCTCATGGACCACCAGTGGTCCCCAGCCCACTGGTTGGCGACCACTGCTTTAAAGTATTCAGACAGAATATCTGGATAGGAAAATCTAGATAGAGATATTCTAAACTGAAGCAGGAACATTCGGGCTCCATCAGGTTTGCCTTCCTTTGTGCCTTTGGCCACAATGCCAATCTGTTCCCCTTGGCCGGTTTTCTTACATATTTGAAAAGTAGATTTTTTTTTGTTCTTTCTGTGCCCAAATATATATTAGAGATAACATCTTCAAGCAAAAACAAAGAAAATCCAGTTGTCTCTCAAAAAAAGCATCTTTGGAACAACTGTGACCTGAATGACTGAGAATCTCTTTAGACATCATGCATGCAGGTTACTTATTCCTGCTGGTTCTGCTTCAGGATTGTTGTGAAGCTACAATATTTGCTGAAATAGATTTTGCAATCAAAGAATTAATATAGAATAGGGAAAATAAGAAGTAAGAAACTGTTTTGATATGAGGAATTTCCATAGAGGCTTTCCATCTAGGATCTTTCTTGCCTCTTTCTGTTGGGGTAGTACAATTGTGTTCCACCAAAAAAAAACCATTGAGATTACTTTGGCAGGTGATTCTCAGCAACTCATAAACACAGCAACAAGGAGAATGGTCAGAACATTAGTATCTAGACTTCAGAGTTGAGAAAGGAAAAAATTGCTCACGGAGTAGTATTTAATAAGAATGCTTTCAAAACATACTTTTTTAAAAAAAAATGTATCTGGCATGACCATTTTTTTTACAAACCTTTTGCCAATAGCAGGAATCTAACACAAAAGTCCTGAGCCAAGGTTGGCCATAGAATGCTGCAAAGAAGCAACATTTACTTTCAAAATGGGAAGAAAATAAACAAGAGAAAAATTTAAGGAAAGTCTGGATTTGTAACAGTTTATGGAGGTATCCAAATCTACAAACAGTATGTTAATGCATCTGGTAAAGAAAACATTTTTAATGCAGATGTTCTAAGCAATTTTCACCATTATAGCACAGAAGAAAACCCCATTACAGGCCACTGACTCTGATTTTAAAATGACCAGTGTGAATTCAACTAACCATCCAAACAATTCATTCCAAATTGCTCCTATACAACAGTATATTAGTTATTGGTATTATTGATACCAATAGTCTTTGACCTAAAACCATTTGTTTTGCAATGGTTTGAAGCTACCACAGCACTGAAAAAAGTGACCGACAATCATCTCAGCATCCCCAATGGTCACATGATCAAAATGCATGTGCTTATAATGGTTGAAATGTCCTAGAGAGGCAAGGTTACAAATGACAATCCTATGGGATTGTCATTTGTAACCTTCCCAGCCAGCTTCTGACAAGGGGGGCGAGCCACTGACAGCAATGGCAAAAAGTTCGTGAAATGAGGCAACCACCTTGCTCAGCAATGGAAATTCTGGCCCCAGTTGTGGTTATAAGTCAAGGCTTATCTGTGAATATAATGCCTGCAATCTTATATTGTTATTATGGTATTCTGCATTGCCAACATATTGGAATTCTTGCCAACGCTTTAAGATATTTCTTAGAGGCCTGGTGGCACAGTGGTTAGAATGCAGTATTGCAGGCTAACTCTGCTCACATTGCCAGGAGTCTGATTCCTTCAACCCTGCCCAGCCTTCCATCCTTCTGAGGTCAGTAAAACGAGGACCCAGATTGTTGTGGGCAATACGTTGACTCTGTAAAACCGCTTAGGGAGGGCTGTTAAGTACTGTGAAACTGTATATAATTCTAAGTGCTATTGCTATATTCTGTAAAGCAGGCAATAGAAGCAACTATTCCTGACTTCAATAACTTTTGTTTGATCAATGGATAAGACACAACAGAGACAATGAAGTGGGATTATTAAGAAAAAGGTTATGAGCGTTAAGTTTGTCTCTGGATAAGAAGAAAAGGCAAAGAAAAAGGCAAAAGAAAAAACAAAGAGTAATGTTAAAGTGATTGCAGGAAAAAGAGAAAAGGAACACAGAAGATAGCTAGCCTTAGGACAGTGTTTTTCAAATGGCAACTTTAAGTTGTGTGTACTTCAATTCCCAGACTTCCCCAATCACTGTTCTTTAGGAGAATCTGAATATGCTTAATTGTGGTATGGATGGCTGGACAGTAAGTACCAAGAGACTTGAACAATTTTTTGAGGCAATTAAATAGTTGCTGAAAATTGATGCCTGTTGAGGATTAATAGAGGCAAACAAGGCAGCTATTTGAACAGCTTAACCATATAAAGTCCCCTGCAATTCAGTTTGGAAGTTCTAGAAACAATAATTCAGGAACATTTGTGACCATACTTAGTACAGTTGAAAGCCTTTCACAGTTTTATAAGGACAAACAAAAAAAAGAGGGAGGTTGTTTTTTTTTTTTGCAGCATATGAGCTAAATTGAAAACGCTATCTCAGCCCTGCGAATTTGGCAAAGGGCTAAGTGATGCACTGAGAGATCAGCTTGTCTCTGGAATGCTGAAGCTTTCAAAAACATTACAAAAATTAAAGTTTTGGAAAGTATTTGAAATTGCTATCTCTGTGGAAACTGCTACAAGAGACACCATAGGACAGCAGTTGGCAGTGAAAGCAAATAGTAAGAAACTTTCCATAGCATACAAACCAGTGGTGGGATTAAAAAATGTTTACTACCAGTTCTGTGGGTGTGGCTTGGTGGGCATGGCAGGGGAAGGATAATATAAAATCCCCATTCCCTCCCCACTCCTGGGGGAAGGTTACTGCAAAATCCCATTCCCTCCCCACCCCACTAACCTGCTTTCCAGCTCTGTTCTCCTATGCAGGCCAACAAAAGAAGACCCTGCCAATCAGCTGGGACTCAGGAGGCAGAGAATAAATGGGGGCAAGGCCAGTCAGAGGTGGTATTCCGAACTACTAAACATTTCCGCTACCGGTTCTCTAAACTACTCAAAATTTCCACTGGAAATTCAGCGTCAGAACCTGCTGAATGCCACCTCTGATACAAACAGTAAAATGCCAAAATGAAAAGGGCTACCATGTGGCAGAGGTTCACAGACACCAGTTCAATATTGATGTAAAGGAGAAATATATAGAAAATGCAACAAGATCTTGTCACTGAGCAAAAAGCCAAGAATTTGCTAAAGATAAATAGCTAAGCTACTGGTACTACTTTAAAAGTTCTGCAGTGGCGTGTGCCATCAGTAAAGAACTTTATAATGAAAATGAAACAAGGATAGATAACGTGAAAACTTATAGCAAAAAGAATCGGGGTACTTAAAACATTCAAGCATTTGTGAATCCCACAGACATGTTTTAGCTTTCTTATTCTGTAAAGATTGCTCCTGATGAGATTTGGAGATGACATTTGACCAGCTGAAGAGAACAGAGGTATAAAAAGAAGCTGTGCCTGATATGATTTTAGATATAACTATAATTCTTATGTTATCTTCAGCAATACCTATCCCTGAAGTAGACACGCAACATGCAATTGCTTCATGGACATCGATACTGTTGGATACACTGATGGTTTTTCTTTTGGGAAACAGACTTTATCTGTCCTTCTGACTCAATCTGGAGCCATAACCCATTTCAGGTGGCATAGTGGAAGAATGTCAGAAAAGAAAGATAGCTTGCACACTAAATCAAAAGCAGATTTTAAAACGAATGAAAATAAACCAAGAGCAACCTTAACCAAATTCTGCAAATTCTGCAAATTTGTCTGTTTGATTTTTTTTGTGATGTGTGAACAAAACCCTAGAAATGAAACCATAGCATTTGTCCTTTGGATTGACATATTATTTTGGAATAGAAGTTCCTAGGCTGGAAGAAAGCCGAGTTAATAGGTTTTACTCTGTTGAAGATTTTCACAGACATTTGGATTTTCTTCCATGCCTTAATTTGAATTTAGCATTGGTTTGAACAGATTGAAAATTAACTGGGACTTGTTGGCTACATCCCAGAAGAGGTTTTTCCCTTACATAAATTCACCATTGCAGCTGCTGCTCTGGCTTTCTCACGATAGATGGGAGAGTCTCCCAAAAGGCAAATTTTCACCTCATTTGGCAACTTTGAAATCTCTTTCTGACCTAGATACTGCTGCCTGTTTCTAAAAACATATGGGATTATGCTGTAATGGGGACATCCCTATGCCTAGCTTGAGACTGTGTTTTTTAACTTTAGCAACTTTAAGATGCAGGCTGGGGAATTCTGGAAGATGAAGTCCACCCATCTTAAAGTTGGCCTAAGAAAGAATTTAATACAATGGGAATTTTCCTTTCCAGAAGGGATTTTTAGGAACAAAGCAGAAAGAAATATATGATAGGCCTTGTATGCTTAGTAAAGAGGGGAATCCGGTAGCTGTTTGGTGAGGTTTTCCTGAAGGAAGCAACCCCCAGGCCTAAAATTTCTCAAATTCTTAAACAGAATAGACTTAAATCTCAAGAATTATCACGAGAGTAGCTGCGGGGAACAAAATTATATTCACCAAACACTAACACCTAGATTTACAAAGTGCCACAAAGGCTCAACATGTCATCCTTTCTGTTTAACATCTAGGTGAAACCACTGGTGAAGTCATCCTTAAAGATGGGGTCTTATATCAGTAAGGTCCATCATCAGTTGAACTGTATCTCATCCCTAGTCTGGACAAGTGATGCTGTCAAGGTCTTGTTCCAGTGCCTATAGTTTGTTGGGGGGCGGATGGGGAAGAATAGGTTTGACCCTAAGAAGCTGGGAGCGTAAGTGCATGGATAGTACAAGAACTCTCCATCTTCAGTTGTGATTAGGACTATACTTTCCCAAATAGGATTGGTGTGTAATTTGAAAGACTTCTTGGATGCCTGTTCCTTCCCAAAGAGCAGGTGGCAGCTGTGGTTAAAAAAGGCCTTTGTATAGATTTATCTCTTGTGTCAATTTTGCCCATTCAGGAGGTCATGTGTGGACTATGTCAATATTTCAAAGATGCTAACCTTGAAGACCATTCAAAAGCTCAAAATGGTCCAAAATGTGGTGAAGTGACTAGTGATACATGCCATAATACACCTATGTCACACTTTTGCTACATGCGCTATGTTGGCTGCCAGTACGTTTCAATTAAATCTCAAAGAAAGTGATAATTAGGTGATCCTTTTAATGGCATCTTTTTCAAACTGAAATGTGAAGAGACAGGCAACCAGGCAAGAAAGATGTGTAACAGGAAAACATAGAGGACAGAACCTTTTGAGAAGATAGAATTATTGGCATAGCATAACAATCATTAGATATTTCAAAGTTGTATATTCAGAAGCTGTGAGGTTTGATGTATTCACTGACTGGCCAAAGGTCATAATATTCATTGATTCACAAACAGAATGGAGCTGTTTGAGGATTCCTGATTTCATATACCAATTAAATTAAATTTGTATTTCATTCAATTAAATTAAATTGTAAAAGTTGATCTGGAAACTCATAATGTTTTTTCTCAATAAATCAGGAATAGATTTCAAGCGAAGTGTCCTGCTATTTCCTGAACTTTCCCTGCCCCATAGAAAAGGATGTTAGGTTTTATACTTTCCAATTCTCTGATCTAATAGAATGACACTTCCGTATACAATCCATACAATTTTAAGTCAAAAGATGACAGCAGTTTTATTTTTGTATCAAAGTGAAATCACAGACTGAACACTGTTACAGAAACTCTATTACTTCTCAAAGCAACACAGAATATCCCATTTCTGAATTCCATTATTTGGAGAAGGACGTGTTTGCAAAAAGGGGAGAAGGTACTTTGGTGGGGAAGGGTATTTTTATATTCCAGTGCTGAAATACATACACACACATACACCACCTGAAGGAAGTATGGTTGATTCAATATCTTTTTTCAGTGCCATATCAAAAGGATTTTATTTGCTAAAGCATTTTAACATGCTCAGTTGTCTGTTGTGGAATCATTATTTTGTTTTGTTTTTTGATTCATTGCTGAATCATGAACTGAGTGGAACATAGCAGTATAAATACCAATTAAATTACCAAAGATTTGGAGAATTTTAGGTAACAATTCAAATCTGCATGATATCATCTGCATACAGTCTTGGATACAGCATACACTGGTCATCTAGAAATATTCTGCCTCCTTATTCACATCGTCAATAAAATTATAAATTATCTGCCAAATGATTGCTTGGTTTTATACTTATTTATACTATTATTATTATTAAATACATAATATTTATATATAAACTCTATACTACTTGTACTACAACTCTTGGTTTCCCAGTTTCTAGCCTGGTGCCTTAACCACTACAATACATCAAACTGGCTATCTTTGGAATAATGGAGATAGCAATATGGTCATGGCAATGAGCAGCGCAGTGGCCTAGAAGTGAAGATGCTTGCCTTCCACTTGGAAGATTGACTTCAATCCTAAATAGTGGCAGGTGTTTCACTATCACGGTGCAAAGAGAAAATATCCGCTATGCACCATGCATAGGAAGGGCATCCAATCAGTAAATGCTCAGCTCCATTCAGTTGCCCTGATTCCACCCCAAATAAAAGGATTGAAGTGTTGTAAAAAGAAAAAAAAATATGATAATGGCAATGCAGCAAAGAATAACTTTGGACTATTTCACTTATAGGCTTTGTGACAGAACTAGGTGCAAGTGGAAACAGGCCCAAGTCACAGCTGGTTTTCAACAATGGCTTAATAATCTGGAAGCAACCCAGCAGTGGTGGTATTCAAATTTTTTTACTACGGTTCTGTGGGCGTGGCTTGGTGGGCATGGTGTGGCTTGGTGGGCATGGCTTGGTGGGCGTGGCAGGGGAAGGATACTGTAAAATCCCTATTTCCACGCCACTCCAAGGGAAGGATATACTGCAAAACCTCCATTCCCTCCCCACTCCACTAACCTGCTTTCCAGCTCCATTCTCCTGGGCAGGGCAACAAAAGAAGACCCAGCCAATCAGCTGGGACTCTGGAGGCAGAGAATAGATGGGGGCGGGGCCAGTCAGAGGCGGTATTTACTGGCTGTCCGAACTATTCAAAATTTCCAGTCACAACTGGCTGAATACCACCTCTGCAACCCAGAATTAGTTTTGTAAATGAGCAAAGTCTGTATGGCTTGTTTGGCCATTGGCCCTACCAGCTCTCCCCCACCCTCATATTTAGTTACACTTACTGTGTGTATCTGTGGTTTGGTAGCTGTTTGGGAAGGACAACGCTTTCCCCAAAGCCACAATAAATTAGGTAACTGCAAATGAAGTATGTGCCCCACTCACCTTCATCATGATGGCTGCAGTGGAGATCAAAAAGTGAAAATGGTGACTGTGCCCACATCATTTTATTTATTTATTTTTATTTATTTATTTTGTCAAGTGATTATTAGATAACAGGTATAAGTATAAACATGGTTATGAATACATGAAATGGATACGAATAAGAAAAAAAAGAAACAGTAGGACAGGGACAGTAGGCACGTTGGTGCGCTTATGCACGCCCCCTACAGACCTCTTAGGAAAGGGGTGAGGTCAACAGTAGAAAGTCTAAGGTTAAAGTTTGGGGGGTTTGGGGAAGAAACCACATAAACAGATAGAGTATTCCAGACATTGACCACTCTGTTGCTGAAGTCATATTTCCTGCAATCAAATTTGGTGCAGTTAACCTTGAGTTTGTATCTATTGTGTGCTCTTGTATTGTTTTGGTTGAAGCTAAAGTATTCATTGACAGGTAGGACATTGCAATATATAATTTTATGTACTATACTTAGATCAAACTGAAGGCGGCATAGTTCTAGGTTGTCTAGGTCTAAAATTTCAAGTCTGGTGGAGGGCCTTGGTGGCTCAGGCTGTTAATTGCATGCACTTAAGTTCCAGCTGCCTACAGCTGCTGTAGGCGCGAATCCCACCAGGCTCAAGGTTGACTCAGCCTTCCATCCTCTCGGGGTAGGTAAATTGAGGACCCAAGATTGTTGGGGGCAATTAGCTGACCTTGTAAAATGCTTAGTAATAAGCAGGCATATACAATGGAAGGAAGGCTATTGCTGAGCACACTGGTTGTATCCCAAAATTGTAAGCCCTGAGTCTCGGAGAAGGGCTGCATATAAATGTAATTAAAAATAAATAAATAAATAAATAAAATAAGGTATTCTGCAATGAGTAGAGGAGTGGAGGACTCTTCTTGTAAAACATTTCTGGACTTTTTCAATTGTATTAATATCAGATATGTAATGCAGGTTCCAGACTGATGAGCTGTATTCAAGTATTGGTCTAGCAAATGTTTTGTATGCTATAGTTAGTAAAGTGATATTACTGGAGAAAAAGCTGTGCAGGATTATGCAACTCTTAATGCCTTTTGGCTATGTAGTTACAGTGGGCTCTAGCACTTAGATGATTTGAGATAAGAACTCCAAGGTCCTTGACAGAGTTTGGGTCATCAACAAGGTCTTGACTATTCAGCTTGTATTTTATTTTCTGTTTTTTTTGCCAATATGTAAGACAGAGCATTTATTTGTTGAGATTTGAAGTTGCCATTTGTTTGATCATAAAAGCTCTATTCCTTTTTGGATGGTACACATGTTTAAAAAGACAAAGTGTTTCAGCTGTGTGGTTTTAGCCACTATCCTGACTTTTTAATGTCCCCAAGTTGCCCCTTTCTTCATGCTAAGCCATAATTACAGCTCATAAACTAATGGTAAATGACAGCTTCAAGCTGACCTACTACCCTGAACCAAGCTATATTTTCACATAGTTGCATATCCCAGTAAATTAAAAACATGTTACTCATAGTTTATTTCAAAATATTAAAATAAATCACTAAGATAATTCTTTTCAATATCCAAATTGTGTCTCTGGAGAAAAAAAAAAACAAAGGATTTCTTAAGAAGTGATTAAGCTATGATGTAACATCCTTGCCCCTCTCTTCTCTGATTCAATATGCCTTTAATTACTGGCATAGTTTTATTGTCAACTTGTGGCCTTCATCTTGTCACTGGCCAAACAGATGGAGGTAACGTTTCATAATGAGGAAAATTACAATCTGTTTTTCTGATATTAATACTTATATCAGGCCCTTAGGAAGCATGATGGAAATTGGAACCTATTGTTCCCATTCTGGAACAGAAGCAGACCTTAGGTAGTCTCTTATATAAATTTCAACATGGACATATGATATATGGGAGGAAGAAATCTCTCATTTGCCCAGTATCCTTTCAAATCCAAACCTGCATGTATAACCAGATGGTATAGTGGTGCTATTCAACCACCCACAATTTAATGGCATATATGCCTTCTTTTTAAAAAAAAAAACTTATCCCTTTCTCACCCTCCCACAGAGGCCCAGTGGAGAAACAAAGACCAAGAGAACAATTACAGCACACCTAACCTCAGTTCAATTTTCCAGTGGAAAGTAAAGAGGAATTGGACTTCTTATTTTATGTTAGGTAAACCCAACAAACCATCAAAGCATATGGCAAAACCTTTCATAGTTACTAACAGGATCAGAAGCAACATGGCAAACTGTCTGGATTTTTTCTGATCTAGGGAGATGATAAAGTCTGGTTTATGGACATACCTGAGCATAGTGTGTAGTATGCAACAAAAATAATACAAAAAGTCAGACAAATTTTGTGGTTTTAAAAATATATATAGCATGTTGTTTCACCAAATGGTACTTAGACAGCAACAGTGATACTGACGTAAATTAACACATAAAATGAAAGCTATCGAGTTCAGTTTAAAATAACCAGGAAAACCAAATGCACATCAGTCAATGTGGTTCATGTCTTTGCATCTTGCTGAAAATCACTTAATAGAACATGTTAAGTTTGCATGAAGAGACAGACGCGGTGTGCTTCAAGCTCTTGTTTATTAGTGACTATAGCTCAGAACGAACCCGTTTTGGCTGGGCTGCGGCTGCTACTTATAGCCAGCAGCCGCAGTTGCCAGCCAATCAGAGTGCAGGGTTTTCCCGCACTTTTTAAACCAATAATTTCTTAACATTTTACAAGAACAGTTCAAACTAAACCAATGACATTCAAACCTACATACATAACAGAACAGAATAACAGAGTTGGAAGGGATCTTGGAGATCCAATCCCCTGTTCAGGCAGGAAACCTTATATCATTTCAGACAAGCAGTTGTCCAGTGTCCTCTTAAATCAGCAGATCAGCAGACTGGACTAGGAACTGAATCATGTAGGACTTTGAACTTCACTTAGATAATTATCATTTTTAATTATTTAATATGTTCCAATAAAAACACAATAAGGAAAAAGATTGTCTATTACTGAATGGCAGGCTATTTGTTCTTACAGCACCCTATTTTCTCCTCACTCCTAATTTACACTGCCAAAGCCCTGGCTTTCCTTATAATTAAAGTTACTACATAGCCAAATCTGGTAGACTACGTAGCATAGGGATGTGCTGCATAGACTGTAGGAACCCTAATTGGCTAGGATCACAGCAAAAATCCTCATTTTAAAAAAAGCATTTAAACAGCAGCGAAGAGAGTTGCACTTGTTAGAAAGAGTAGAAAAAAAGTGAATCGTGTAAATTTCAGTATTACCACAAAAATATTTAAACCACTTGCCTATCTCAAAACATCCTTAATTAAAAGTTTGGAACAGCTCTACTCAAGATAAAAAGAAAATGTCAAGTTTCTGGTTTTTATTTTTCAGAAAAACCACAATTACAAAAAGTTGTTTTTAACAAGTACAGTATTATTAGCAAGACAAACCTTAACATGTGTGGTAAATTTCGGCTGCAGTAAATTGCTCGTGTCAAAGTGGTACTTTCCAGAGTCCACACTAAAATGTGCCAACAGACAGTACATCACTCTTATAGTCATAAAAGTAGCTTAATTGTCTTAGTCTTAAGCTAAAGAAATCCAGATGGTTTAGGTCAGAGCTACCAAATGCAAGACCTGCAGTTTAGATACTCCACACAATTTTCCTCAAACTTCATTGCTGAGAAGTGACACCCTTTGAAGGTCAAAATTGTTCCCTACTTCATGTATTGCTCAAATTCTTGAGGAATAGTGAAATTCAAAATTCTCTGCACTTGGAAATTAGTTTCACTTATTTTAGGAAATAGCCCATGATCTTTAAGCAACCTATTCCCAAGTCATCTAATTTAGTAACCAGATTCTCACATGGGGCTAAATTGTGATTTGTCTAAGTCCATTATGGTTTAGAAGGCCAAGGAAACCAAGCAAGTGACCTGAATATATTAAAGTTGGTTATAGGAGTGGATGAAAGCTTCAGTGACTGAAAATTTGGCTGCACCTTGCTTGACTTCAGTTTGTTCTCAGTTTCTTGAAAAAGAAATGGCTTAGGAATTATTAAAATGGAAGGGTCAAAACTCAATGCATATTCCCAATCTGCCAGCAGCATTAAATGGTTTCATAAAAGGTTAGCTTTTTTTCAGAGGTTTGAAAAAGTTGTAGATTGTTGTAGAGAATAGAAAGGATAAACTTTGTATTGAGAGAGAGAGAGGGAAGATCCACCACCAAGACAACAGATAAACATGGCTTAAATCCATACCAATTTGGAATTTTTTGAAAATGTCTTATCACTTAATGACCGGTTTAGATTGGGTATGCTCCTAATTCACAGGAATTGGAAGTTCCAGGTTTTTGTTTCTGTAGTCATTCTAGAGTCTAGACAAAGATGTTTTATTTTTACGCAGTTTCTCAATATGGTCTACTGTGTAAGGCTACCAGGCATTTTATATTATAATTTCTAACATGTATTTGTACTCATTTTCTCTGTCTTTTATTATCAATGTTTCTGAGACACTAATGTCCCACTACTTCAGATATTTTTTTCATCACTGTTTCAGAAATGTATTACTATTTTGGCAATGTGTGCTTGTTTTTCCATTGTGTTAATGAATGTTTTCCTTTTATTTCACATTTATTAACTCAGTGAAATTCTTTTGGGATCTTTGTTATCCTGAATAAGGTGTCATCTATGAAAACATAGAAAAACATAGAATAAGAGAATTGGAAGGGACCTCGGAGGTCATCTAGTCCAACTCTCAGCTCAAGCTTCCAGTGATGGATCTAAACCAAAAATGTGCTGATGGGAAAATCAGTCTTAGTCCCTGATAAAAGAATGCAAAGCTGTGCTGCTTAACAAGAGGTTTTTTGAAAAGGGCTCATTATACGGTGGCATATTGTGTGAAAGGCAAATTCATACAATGGCCATTTAAACCTTATTGTACATGGGTGAGTATGTATACCCATGGTGTAAGGAAGGGTTGTACTCCAGTATTAAATTCATTAGATTTGCATGCTAAGTGCCTTACGTTCAATCCCTGGAATTTCTTAATGTTTATTTACTGACATTTAGGAATAATATATCCTGGTATCCAAATTCATACACACCATACCATAAAACTAGAAACAAATATAGAAACAAGAGACTGCAAGCAATGAAAACTGCAAACTAACCGAAACAATACAATTATGAAAATGCTTAGCCAAATAAAAATACCTCGATCCAGTGCCAAAATAATTAATTTTAGTGAATCAAAATTCAGGCTTGGTATGGAAGAAGAAAATATTGAACTACACAAACTAATGTCTGACTCACAGTGACCTAGCATCCTCCACATGCTGGACTACATGCCATCTGCCTCAGCAGTTATGTGGGAAGACTGATCTAGATTTAATGCTCAGATTACAGGATCCCATAGTACATTCATCTACCTCTTTCACTGCAACTCCAAAATAGTCCTCTACCAAGTTACTTTTGGGGATGTAGCTCTGATGTATCTGAACCTGTTCACACATTGCTCAGCCTGGTTTTGAATTATATCACAACATGTATGTTCAGTTCATGAAGCCACTTTTCTGTCCTGTATTTCCAATCTGCCCCAAAATACATTTTAAAATGTGATTTATCTCCCCAAATACACATTGCATGTTGAACAATATTTTTCTGAGCTGAGAACAGTGCTGGAAGTTTAACAAAGTGGGTCTGCCTGCAATTTGGCAGTCCGAATCTCACCAGGCTCAAGGTTAACTCAGCCTTCCATCCTTCTGGGGTCGATAAAATGAGGACCAGTATTGTTGAGGGCAGGATGCTGACTCTGTGTAAACTGCTAAGAGAGGGCTGGAAAGCACTGTGAAGCAGTATATAAATCTAAGTGCTATTGCTATTGCTATTCTTAATCTTTAATCAGGAATTGGTTCAAGTGATGCAATTCAAGCATGTCCATATGAGAATTTGCATAAATTAGCACTCCTGGTCTACGCATCATCATGCTCCCTTGATTCTTGATGTAATGCTCTTTGAGTCTCAGAACTGCTTCCTGGGACTTACCGTCATCACAGAGGTTCAGTTTTGAGAGGTTCTTTCCATCAAATGGCTCCTCAAGGATGGATCCATTCTCTCTTTCACCCAAAGTGTGCAGATACATGGCTTTATTCTCCATCCTATGCAAGGCACATAGAAGAATTCATTGAGAAACTGGTGAAGATCGGTTGATCTTTAGATTATATGTTTTGCATGCATGCACTGAACATTCTGAGATGTTACTGAAGAATATCAAAGCTTTATCAATTGAGGCTCCAACATCCACTCCAATTTGCTAGCTTAATGTTGAGGCAGTGGCAGGAATTAATAGACATAAGAAGCATAAAGAGGGCAACCAAAACCATCTGAATCCAATCTGAAAGTGTTCTAATCCTTTTTATACAAGAACAGACTAGAATATTAGCACTCTTATTTAGGAAAAAAGTCTAACAAGGGGAAGAGTATATGATTGAGATGTATAAACTCACATAAGGCATGATAAGTAGACAGGAAGAATTATTTCTACTCTCAAAACCTTAGATTAAGTGGCATCAAGTGAAGGTAACTGAAAAGAGATTTAGAGTAGATATAGCAAATAATTAACTCAAGGGATTCACTGTCAAAAGATATGATGGGATAAGAGTGATGGCCACAAACATGGGTAGCTTAAAAGGGAATTGTATGAGTTCCTTGGAGAAGGGCTGTTTTAAAGACTGTGTAACCCTTGGGTTGAAGGGGTAGCATTCTTCAAAATACCACTTGCTGTATGTATCTATCCACTGCTTGAAAGTACCTCAGAAGTATCTGACCACAATGAGAATCAACATATTGGACTAAAACGAGTTTTCATCTGATGCAGCTGGACTATTCCTGTGCTTATGTGCCTTGCAGCTTTCAATTTAATGACATTTACTTCTGTGGAGACTGCTGGATTAGATCTGGATCCCGCACTTGGGATCAGAAGATCAGAGAATATTTGCAGCTGCTCTGGAGCGTAAAGTGTTGGCATGCCAAAGAAGATCCATAATCAGTGATGAAGGACCTTTGGCACAGATAGTATACTACTGCATGACTGACTGACTGATGTATTATTAATACATATCCAACCACACAGAAGTACAGATAGTCCTCAACTTACAACAGTTCCTTTAGGCACCATTCAAAGTTACAAGGGTACTGAAAAAAGTGACTTATGACCGTTTTTCACATTTATGACCATTACAGCATCCTCATGGTCATGTGATCAGAATTCAGATGCTTGGCAATTGACTCATATTTATGACGGTTGCAGTGTCCCTGGATCCTGCGATCACCTTTTGTGACCTTCTGACAAGCAAAGTCAATGAGGAAGCCAGATTTACTTAACAACCATGTTACTAACTTAATAACAGTAGTGATTCATTGGACAAGTGTGGCAAGAAAGGTCATTAAATGGAGCAACTTTCACTTAACTGTCTCACTTATCAACATAAATTTTGGGCTCAATTGTGATCATAACTCGAGGACCATCTCTACATGACAGAATAGACAAGATCTCTGCATTCTACAATGTATACAGAGTGAAAAACTAGGGAAAAGAGAAAGAGATAAAGGCAGTGGTGTTATTCAGCTGGTTGGAACTGGTTCAATGAACCGGTTGTTAAATTACCCCCCCTCCCCGCACTATCAAAGTGGATCCCAGGCACTGCGCTGCAATGCAGAAATGGGCAATGGAAAGGCCAGTGTAAGGGAAGGAGAAGGCCATTTCTCTCTTTCTTCTCCCTGCTCCTCCTCCTTCCTTCATATTGGCCGCTCCGTTGCCCATTTCCCCATTGCAGCGCAGCACCCAGGATCGACTTTGATAGTGGGGGCGGTAATTTAACAACCGGTTCACCCAGGGTCAGGTTGGCCATCACAGGAGGCTCATCCCACATGTGCAGTAGAGCTGGAGGACAGGAATGGGCCACGTCTCCCACGACAGCTAAGCTGACCCAGGGTGAACTGGCTGTTAAATTATTTCAATCCCACCACTGGATAAAGGCCAACATAGGAAGGAAAAGACAAGAATAGAAGCATCAGCAGTTGAATAGGTGTTCATCTAAAATGCTTGCTGAATGTGCAGGTTTGAAACAGCCAGCCTTGTTTTCAAAACAAAACTGATAGAGTAGGAAAACTCTGGGCCTTTTATATGCAAAACACCCTACCACTTCAGATTATCTGTGCTTTCCCACTCCATTCTGTTCTGCTTATGTTTATCTATGCACCCACAAAAAACCTGTATGTGATAGAAATTCACCTTACTTTCAACAGTAAACACTTCAAAGGGTCTGGTGCTTCTCAGAGTTCAAGTTAAGAGCCAAAGAAATCAGGAAATCCAGGCAGTAGATAAGAGTCAATGGAACTCAAGGTGGGCTGGACTTAGATCTTAGATCTGGAATTAGACCCCTTGGCATCAGCCAGGTCATGTCCTACAGTTCTGTTCTCTTAAGAAATAACTCTAGATTCATGAGTCTTTCAATGTATAATTTATTTATACACATATAAAAGCTCAGTATAAAATGAAAGATTCCTGTTTCCACCAGTTCCCACAACCATGTGAGATTTCCTACAGAATAAAACACAGTTGTGTCTCCTTTCCTGATCCAATTCCTGCGTAAGTCTTTTAAATGCACAGACTTTCCTTTCCTCCATGTCCTTGACTAGAGAAAAAAATGTAATTAATATCTTCATCTTTATCATCCCCGCTTCCTCCATCTCTTTCTTTGATTAATGGTCTTTCATTTTTAAAGTTAGTTATAATAGTCACATATTGTCACATCACATTGCTCCCACCATCATATTATAGGAGGCATTGCTGCAAGACACCCAAGTTGATAGGTCTGTTCAAATCAATATTTAACTCAGCTCATTTTTCAAAATTTCACATAAACCTCCCTGACTTTATCTCTATCAGTGGAAGTTCCATTATTCCCCCATTATTACTATGCCGGCTGAGAATCATGGGGTTTGAATTCTAACATATCTGGAAGGTACAAGTTTGGAGAAATCCCTAAGAAACCTCCTGCTGATCAAACTCAAGTTCAATTTACTACCAAAACAAAAAAAGCAACCTTGCTTTGCAGTTTGTTTATAAACAGCTGTATCAAAATTATTTGTGTGTTCTGTTTTGCTAAATTGGGAGAGCACACTATATGCCACGGGTAAAAAAAAAACCCAGCACAAATGAAATCTTGACGTAGTCAGTCCCTAATAGCCTTCTCTAAAGGGCTTTATCGATGCATACTGCCTCATTAGGTGGTTACCTCAGCTAAGCTGAGCTCCACCACTGATGAAATTTTTAAAGAGTGGGAGATGTTGAGCACTGCCAAACCCTGGATCAAACCAGCTGGATAAGTCTGAAATCAGCTCAAAGAGGTCATCTTCTCCTAAACCCGGAGGACGAGAATAGAGGGAGGAGCTGCTTCTACAAGACTAGAGTCAGAGTTATGAAAGGTCAGCCATATACCATAATTTTAAAGGGGGGGAGGCTGTTATCTTCCCACAGAAGTGGTATTCATTTATCTACTCGCATTTACATGCTTTTTTTTAAAATTACATTTATATGTCGCCCTTCTCCGAAGACTCAGGGCGGCTTACAATTTTTGGGATACAACCCAGTGTGCTCAGCAATAGCCTTCATTCCATTGTATATGCCTGCTTATTACTAAGCAGCATTTTTACAAGGTCAGCTAATTGCCCCCAACAATCTTGGGTCCTCAATTTACCTACCCTGAGAGGATGGAAGGCTGAGTCAACCTTCAGCCTGGTGGGATTCGAGCCTACAGTAATTGTAGACAGCTGGATCTTAAGAGCAGGCATTTAACAGCCTGAGCCACCAAGGCTCAAGGCTTTTGAACTGCTTTTGAATTTGGGTCTTCAACCTGGTTGTCAGCTTTCCAGCCAACAAGTCCAGCGTCTTAACTGCTGATCCATCACACTGCCCTCAACCCATCTACAATAGATGAAAACTGATGGCCTAGATTCTATGGAGAGAGAAGATCCATGAAAATTGTGATAAAGCCTGAAAGTTTTAATAAAACTAAGAACTTCCAAATCTAGAGGAAATGGGCAAAATCCTGATGCTTCCTATAGCTGTGCCAGAGTCCTGCTCTCTTTTTTCTCTTTGTCGTGCCCATATGAGCTCTCCATTCCCTGCCCAACACTTTGAAGGTGGGCTCCATGAACAAGACTGATCTCACTTAACCAAGTGCAAAGGATGAATCCCACAAATATTAAATGTTGGCCATGCCTAGTTTCTGAGAGTTCTTTTTTTATTTCCCCTGTTATTGTTGGAAAAAGGGTCAGATAGACTTTTTAGTCTCACCCAATAACAAAATTCTTCAGTTTGGAATTTTAACATTTTGATGTATGACGTTTAGCACAAGGAGTTAACATTGATCAGGTTGTCAGCTGGCCCTGACAACCTTTGGCAACCTTTTATAAAGAGCTGCCAAATCTTATCTCTTGCACCTTTCCTCTTGGCTTATTCCACAGCCACTTTGCTACTTTCCTTTAGTCCTAGCCTTCTTTTAATTTCAGCCCACATTCAAATCTGACAATCTGGAGGCTTGATGATGATAACTTACCCTTATTACTTCTGTTCAGTGCACCTTACTTCTTGCTAAAAAAGGGGGTGGGGGGGCAGGAGACTCAGATTATTTTCCTTTGCTACCCCAATTATGGAAAACCCATGCCTAGCCTTGGATGGTAATTGTGAGCTTCTTTGCTTAATTTATTTTAATTTAATTGGTGGTTCGATATACTATGTAAACCCAGAACAGTGATTCAAATGAATTGTGCTGCGCAAATGCACCCAGAGAAAAACAACTGAGGGGGGGAGGAGGGAAGCCTGTCACTTTGATCAAGGGGAAGAGGGCAGGCATTGCAAAAACCACACCGAATTTCAAATCCCATGGAAGATTTCTGAAGCGCGTATTAGGCTTTGCCTGATGGATGTTTAATGTGCTTATCCAGATTACTTCAGGCGTTTTATGCAGCCGCCGACTATACGTCCACACCACTTGTCTGCTAATGGAAGCCCTGCCATGTTCCCTGAAGAAGTTGAAGGTGCTTTAATGCCACCTCATGCCTGTTATGTGCCCTACCATGATCTTGAAATTGCATGTAGTGCAAAGTCCCAAAGGTGCTTTTTCAAAAGGCAACTGGACTTTGTTTTTCCTCAAAGACGTTTCACTTCTTAGATGAGACTGGATGACTGAGAATCTCCATAGACATGCAGGGCGAAGAGTTGCCTTTACAAACAGGATTTGGTGACTTATACTAAATATCAGTCAAGGCTTTATATGCCACTGATAGCTTGACTAAGGGAGCCAAGCTATTCGAGGGAGCCAAGCTATTCTCCAAAGCACCTGAGGGCAGGACAAGAAGCAATAGGTGGAAACTAATCAAGGAGAGAAGCAACTTGGAACTAAGGAGAAATTTCCTGACAGTTAGAACAATTAATCAGTGGAACAACTTGCCTCTAGAAATAAATGCTCCAACACTGGAAGTTTTTAAGAAGGGATTGGACAACCATTTGTCTGAAGTGGTGTAGGGTTTGCTGCCTCAGCAGGGGGTTGGACTAGCAGACCTCTAAGGTCTCTTCCAACTCTGTTATTCTATTCTGTTCTTTCTTAGTTTTGAGGGTAGGATCACCCATCCTTTGAAACATCATCCCCCTGAGAATTAGATTTGCCCTGTCCTTGTTGGCTTTCATAAGGTTTTGAAAACTTAGATGAATGCCAAACCTGGAGCCCTGAGATTGGTTTAAAATTCATCTCCTGCTTGTGCGGATGATAGGCTAGATTACTGTATAACCAACTGCTGTGTGCTTTATTTTTATTTTCTATTCTTCTATTGTGCATTTTATGAATTTATTTTATTTATTGCGCAGTACTGTTAGCTGCCTGAAGTCATTTAGGTGAGATCAGCAGCTTTATAAATCAAATCAAATAAATAACTTTAGGCCGTTAGGGTATATTTAACAAACTATGATTAAAATAAACCATATCTTAACATAAGTGAAGACTTTTCTGGCTGATTTGATCCAGAATGACATCTTTCCATTTTAGTCCATACCAGAAGGTGTGATACCAAATATCATAGGTGGATGTCAAAAATAATCCCAAACCAACATAAATTATTGAAAGTCTAATTATTTAATATTTACATTCTAAAAATATCACAATTGTTGTGAACTTAGTCATATCCTTTTGAGCTTCTTGTCATTATGGAATCCGGATTCTCTAACAAATTGCTTGATAGAGTTTACAATTTTTCTTTAAAAAGTAATATTAATACTTAAAATACAATAGTCCATCCAAGTATGTTCTTAGACCTGCAATCCCGTTGATAACTAATTTCTTCCCTCTCCACTGGTCTCCAGTTCCAGTTGTCAGCATCTCCATCACAATCAGACACTGCCATTTAATCTTCCTTGCAATTCTTTTGCTGCCCCATTGGAGATTTCTACAGATGGATTGATGATATAGCTAAACAGTAATATTTACTTGATTTATATTGGGCTATATTTAAATTACATCAGTTTTGTTTTGCATTGAGAAAAAAAATGTCATTTCAAGAGGCAGATTTCTTCTTTTTTTTTAATTCACCATTCTTCAAGAATGAAGTTAGGCTCTGTTCATATGTCCCACTGGAAGATTGGAAGGAGGGGCATAGTTAAGGATAGGGTTAAACAGCGTACCTCCATAGAGGGGACACTGTAATAATGCAAAATGCCCTTTTCTTTCCACTTGAGCCCTGTACACATGAAGTTAGGCAACATTATTCCCACTTCATAGATAGGGAAGAATAGCTAAGGGAGGGGAAAGGCAATCCAGAGCTATGCTGGAAATAAGTGACTAAGGGCTTTTTTCCACAGCTGATCTGAAAGGTTCATCTTATTTCTTCAACTGACAGAAAAATACATTGGCATGGTTTTTCCTGTTGTACTGCCTACTTGTATCCTACTTTTACTGCCTCTGTTTTCAACCATTGCAAATCACTTGATTTTGAAATGATGAAAAAAGCCTAGTGAAATTTATATAATTTGGGGGTGTTTGGGAATTGGCATCAGGATAAAAGGGTAAGGATGGCTTAAGCGCATCTCATTCAGCATTGGAATGAGTTCAAGGTCAAGGTCCAACTCATGAGGACAAGACAAAAAAGAGGATATTACCAGGCCCAGAACTTCTTTGCAGCATGATTATGCACAAGAGGGGAAAGACCCTAATGAAACATCCTTCTGCCTACCCAACCAAACCACAATCTCACTACCACTGCTGCCCATTCCATAACAAGATGTAAGATATGCTACTCACCTGAAGGAGGATTGTTTGGCAGCTTAGGCACTTGACTCCTCGATTCCTCTTAGTTCCTGCCACATGACATGGTGAAGGAGAGGAAATAAAAACACAGTGTTTCTCTTGTCAGTTTCTTCCAACCCAGAAGAAAGGGGAAAGCTGGCTAGGCATATATAGCAGCCCCTTCCATAGTCAATTGGAGGTGAAGGGGAGGTGCTGTTGAGTTGTCTGCAGACCTCCCCACCCTTTGTGACAAAGGACTTCAGATGCTTTCTCAAAATCCAGCACTCAGCATCTCCAGCAAAACTGGTGACTAGGACACTCACCACACATGGAGAGGCAATAAGAATGGGAAGCAGAGCAAAAATATGCACTGCTGAACCAGATGCAGGTCCAAAGGCTGAAGTATTGTTGTGCTTTGCAAAAAGTTCCAGTTGTTTGGAGTTTTAAAAAGTTTTTGGAAAGGTGGAATGTCTGTGGCTGCAACTCCTGTGGAAATATGCACTCTCTGGTGGCCAAACTAAGAAAGGCAGCTAGAATTGCTTTTTATTTTCAAAAGTTAACTACAGATCCGTATTTGCAATCCGAAAGCTCCCGGGGAGCCATTGGCTTATCAAAGAATGCAGCCAATGCCAACAAAACCTAGAAACAGAACACACAGTCTCTTTGTAAGGGATTTTGCAGATTAAAACAAAAGGAGAGAGGAAGGAATGAAAAATGCTATCAATCTTTTATACAGAATTTAGCTAAGTGACAGAAAATAATCAGAACATGTATTTGCTTCCCACAAGGTGAAATCAAAGTGAAGAACATTGGCTTTATAGAATGTACAAATGTAGAAGAAATAATACAAAGCCTATATGCTGTGCCAATGATTTCAAAGTGTGTTGGCATAGTTAATGCACAAACCCATGAGCAGGCTCAAATGAACTATAAACCACCAAGAATTGGATTTGCACAATATGCAAAGCTTGTCAGATCAAATTGCCCTGGTACTGATCAGTATAAAGCAGCCCTGATGTTTATCATAGGCCAAAATCACTAGAATCTTTTTATGCAGACACACAGAGTTTTGAAAGAGAATACTTGCACTGGAAAATTTTCCAGTGAATCATGCACTTTATTTTACTTTATTTGTCCATAGTACAGATTCAACAACCTGCTGTTTTTCATATATTTTGAATTATCCATATATATGGATGTAATTCTAAAATGCCAAGGCAGCATGGCCATCAGTCTTCTCAGAGTTGAAGTCTACACATCTTCAAGTTGCCAAGGTTGAGAAGCATTGATCTAGAGAGTGCCATGATATGGGAAAATCTGGCATAGACAGATAGGGTGGACCCCAGCTGTGTTTATCTCATCTCAGATGATGGTTGAGTTCTGTAGTACTCCCTGTTGGGCGGTACTGGGAAACCAGAGCTGTTTTTTTTTTAAATTTAACGAATAGGGATCTTTAATCACCAAATCAGATTTCAGAACCCACTGAAGTTTCCAGTTGAGGAGAATGGCCTTGAACTGAATTTTCAGATCACAGATATTGCATATGGCAAGGACATCTGTGACAGCAAACCTAATTCTGTGGTTCTTCTTCTTTTGTAATATTTTTAGCTCTTCCTCAGAAGAGTCAGCTGTCATACAGGAGTTTTTTTTGGAGGGGGGCGGGTTTGCAATGGATTACACCTAAATTCTTCACATGCTTCCATAATGTTTATTTATCATTATGCAAGTATAATGAGCTGATAGAAAACCAGGAGTCCCGGTAGAAAATATATGCTATGGTTCTCACAATTTAAAAAAATGTTAAAAAACTTTTGGAGTTGTTTACTTTGCTTTTCACAACTATACCTGTCCACTCACATATTCTTTTATAATTTTCATTTCCATTCTGTGCAAGCAGAAAGTACTGTCATTAAGTGAACCTGCCAGTTTTTGCTATATTCATTCCTACTAAGGATTAGGAGCTTCAGTACAACGTTTTCTACTTCCTTTCAAATGATCTTTTTCCTTGTAATTTGAATCCCCTACTACTGGGGATTATATTTTGAATCCCCTACTATTGGGGAGGACTTGTCCATGTAGGTTAATTGAAGCTGGTGAACACCAGATTCAGCAGTGAGATGTCAGGTATTTTCAACATGTATTTTTATTATTAAAGTAACAGAATTTTGCAACTCTGAATGTACTCCCCCTCCTGCATCTTTAACCTAAAGAGAACTAAGGACAGTCCAGTCAGATGCTTTCTCAAATTCCATTTCGTGTTATGGATTTATCTGCCCATTGCCTTGCAGCTCTTCCTCATGTTCTTCAAGATTATTCTCACAGTCCATTACATATAGCAGCAATGGTCAAAAGTAGAAGAGGTGGTGGTGGTGTTGCAGTTTGAATTCTGAAGTTGTGGCTTTGGTTTTATTCTGAGCTACATATACCTTGAGCCAATCTTCTAAGAACTCACGCCTTGCATTTATGGTTTTTTAAAAAATATTACAAAACAAAAAGGAAAGACATTTAAAAACAATAAAAATGGTGCATACATCCTGACACACCTACTTGTCTTACATCATTAAGTAATAAATATAGACAATAATACAAATTTACATATATACATAAGCTTTAGTCATCTTTGATATTCTTGTTCCTTCTTTTTTTCAACCAGTGTAAAACTTCTCCCAAATTTTATAGTAATCAGATTCAGTCTTATTTTTTAATTCTTGACTTAATTTATCCATTTCTGCGCACATCCAAATTTTCCTAATTATTTCCATCTCATCTGGTACTTCATTGCCTTTCCATCTTTGGGCATAAGCTAACCTTGTAGCTGTGGTGATAGGAATTATTAAATATATTACATCTTTATTATATTCTCCCACATTAATTCCCAATAGAAAAATTTGGGGTCTAAATTCTATTTTAATTTTGCACATTAATTCTATCCATTTCTGGATTTTCTGCCAATATATTTGGGCTTTCTTACAGTTCCACCATAGGTGATAATATGTTCCAATTTCTTCATTACACTTCCAACACTTGGGGGATAGTTTCGGGTACATATTTGCCAATTTTGATGGTGGGATATGCCATTGGTAAAACATTTTATATAAGTCTTGCATTTACGTTGAACAGGAATGATCCTCTAAGACTTCTGGATGGCTCCAATGTAGGAAACAATGTCACTTTTCCTTGAGAAACAGGTGTGAAGGTATTTGTATGTGAAAGGGGGCTTTTCCTGTCAAAAAAATTTCATATTAGAATTCATTCTGTGCATCCATCTTAAGCCGTTATGCATGATCAACAGCACTTATTTATTTCAATAGTCAGAGTTACAGAAATATATTTGTAACCCTATCCAGCATCCCAGGACAGTCTGTTTCCTTCCTGGTCTTTGGGGTGTACTTTCATTGGCAAGAAAACTGTAAGTGTCCTCATTGCTGTCCTCCCACATTTTCCCTCTACAATTTCTGAACTGAGCTGGCTCTTCCCTCTGCAGTTTCTCTCTGAAGTCCAGCTGCCTGGCTATGTGGACAAATAGAGGTTGTCAAAGAAAACAGAAGTCATCTTCTCACTTTACTCTTCTGCAATCCAAAGTGTAGCAGCACCACAGACCTTTGAAGAAGGACGAAGCAACATGGTGAAGTCTGTGTTTAGTTGTCTATGGAAATATCAGAAATGGTAGTTCTACTTGCTATATCATCATAATGTAACATTTCACATCACCAGATCATTCATTCATGGGTCTTTATTTTAAAAAAAGATTTATAAACAAATATGCTATTTTAAAAATCCACATTCCAGCTTCCTTTTCTTCTACTTTAGGAAATATTTCCTATCTTTTCAGTCTCTGTCAGGAGTCAGAGCATGATGTATGTCTGATAGATCATATCGCCTGAGATTGATAGGGCAGCCAATCAATTCCTAGATTAAGAAGTCTTGATTTAGACTAAACCTAGCCAAATGAAGTTTTTTTCTTCTAAATGCTTAAATAAACTGTGGGATGCATGAATCTAGGAATTGAGTGGTGCGGTGGTCTAGAGGTGGAGTCTCACAATCAGGAGGCTGTGAGTTCCATTCTTGGTACAGGCAGATATTTTTCTCTCTGGGGATGTTGAGAATATATCTGCTGAATATAACTCTGTATTGGCAACAGGAAGGGCATCCGGGCAGTAAATACTCAGCTCCATTCAGTTGCCCAGACTCCATCCCGCAAGGATTATGGGCCGTTAAAAGAAGATGGTGATGCATGCATCTAGGAATTGAATCTAGATCTCTAACAGCTTATTTCCTTTCTTAGTTAAGCTCTACCTTGAACCAACTTCCTGGCATCCCAGAAAGTGAAAAAAGGACCTTATATGCTAAGCATCACCACTTCCCCTTACGAAAAGCCTGTATCCATTTTTGCATTTTATGTCACTGTTTCACTTTTTTGACAGTTCTGAGTTTATTAAAAATAGAACATCAAGGCATCAGATAGAATCTAAACAAGCTAAAGCCATGATCCAGAAAGGCATTCACGTCAATGGGAATTTTGCCACTTGAATAAATGTAGATTGTTATAATAATATTCAATTCTGGGTCGCCCTGCTGGTGATGTTTACAAGAAGTCAAAGACATGCTGCATTGAATTGGTGCAGAAGATCAGCCAGAAAAACAGATGGCTTCAGTTCCTCAAAAGAGAGATGATGTTGCCAACCTTCAATTTAGCTCCTGCCAAAGGAGAAAGGAAAAACAAAACTGGAGCTCTTTTGCTTATATCCAGAAATAAAGCAGTTGTTCCATTTGATTCAATGATGAATCATTCCTTTGTAAAGCAGGTTAAAACATACTAGCCTTATACCAAACCTTGAAATCCATATTGAAGATGCTTCTGAAAAATTGTTACACCTTCAAGTAGAAGAATCACCTAAGCTGCTCCATGTTTCAGAAGAGCAACAGGTTGATTCTGTTTGGTCTGCGTGTCAGGATGTGACTCTTCCTCGCCCTGGGTGCCCTTCCAAATGTGTGACTTCAGCTTCCAGAATTTCCAACTGCAGATCCTTGCCAAGAATTCTGCATGTTGAAATTCACACATCTATCTCAAAATGCCTGGCTTGGGGAAGCCTGTTTTAATTAATGTGCCACCATTAGATCAATATTTAAAAAGAGGGCCCCAAATTGCATCAAATCTGCATCCTTTATAAATCTCATATATGTTGTGCCAACCTTGGTTACTTTCTAGGAGCTCTTTTTGATAAAACAGTTCCTAAAAAGCACTTTTAGCCTTAAAGCACTAACTGCTTTGATTAGCCATTTTCCATAATTTTCTTATTTTACTAAATAAATCACTCAAATAATAGTGATACATTTTAAACTGCCTGTTAATCTGCCTTACCCTTTGTAAAAGATTAACTCTGGATCTGGGCTTCCACAGTACCCTAAATCATAAACTACACCTAAGGGTTGATTTATACAACACATTAAATTACCAACCTTGCCCCAAAAATAAACTATCAAGGTTAAAATTACAGCATATTGTGCAAATATAGTGATATAGGCCTTAAATATAGGCCTTAAACTGACCTAAATGTGAACCCAACCAGAGTAAAGTTGGAGCTTTAGAGCCAAGTGACTACAGTGGGGCTGCACAACATTTTAATTTCTAGGCGGTTAGCCAGGAATACTATATGAAAATGTATATGGGATTTGCAAGCTAGATTAGAATGTCTCCTCACTATATCTAAACCATACTATTAGAAGATTTGTGTTTCGCCACCTGGCAGGGAGCCAGGTTAAAAAAAGCAGCTTTACTACTTATCAAGACAAATCTCTTGCAAGGTAGAAGAGTAAGAGGGGGAAATGGCAAAATTGGGCATTCTAACAACCTACACTTAGTTTTGTACAATGCATCCTTTATAATAGAGGTGCATATTTTGTTTTGGTTCAAAGTCTTCTCTTGGTCTTTGAGGATCCTGCCAAGGGCTACACTCCAAAAACTGAAGTGGTTTCTTCGCCTTTTAATATTGAAATGAAATGTAATTTATCCAGTGTCTTATTTCCAGTCTTATTGTGTTGTGAACCCACTGCAATATGGACTGAAATTTTTGAAGTTGGCTTAAGGAAAAGGCCAAGAGACAAGCAGATTAGGCTGCAGGTCAGCACTGTTCTCAGCCTGATTGCACAACTGACCACCATGGTGTCTCCCAAACAACCCTAAGATGTGTTTTGGAATGAGTGGACCATATTCTTAGGATGACCAATACAAAGAAATGTCAGATTGGAGAGCTTGGGGGAAGGAAGTGTTTGGAATATTGCTGATGAAATGACTCAGTGACAGACCTTTATATTCCTATTTGTATATATTATTCTGGTTTACACAAACTATCAAGTCAAATAAAGACCTTTGCACAATATGTTAGTTTGGACATTATTATCCTAGGTTACATTTTTGTGGTATAGCGTGTCCTGTAACCCCAACCCATTTGGCTAACTAATAGTTCATTTCAATGTATGGCATAAACCCAGAAAATTCAGTAAGGATGTTAAGTGTATTATGAAAACACAGCCAGTTTGTGGTTTATTTAATGCAATTCTAGCCTCTGTGTTTAAAAGTCCATAATTTATGATTTAGGGTGTAGTGCAAAACCAGCCAATTTTAATGTATTCAATAAACTAAGTTTAAATAAAACATGTCCTAACAAGTTGAATCCATGAGGGGAGATGTAACTTATCAGCATTCGCTTTATATATGGAAAATTCCAAATCCAATCCATGACATCACTAGTTAAAATCAAGTGGCGGTAATGCAAAGGATGTCTGGCTTTTTAGATATCTACAGCATGTAGACAATTCCAGCAAAATGGACTAAGGACTGTTCCTTAGAACAGAACAGAGCAGAACAGAACAGAACAGAACAGCAATGTTAATGCCTTGATAAGACTATCCTTGGAATATTACATCCAATTTTTAGGTAATTTATTTATTGTTGTGTTTTAGCTATGAGCCGCCCCAAGTCCTTTCGGAGAGGGGGCAGCATACAAGTCGAATTAATAAATAAATAAATAATTTTGGTCACCATAATATAAAAAAAGACATTGAGACTCTTGAAAGAATGCAGAGAAAAGCAACAAATGTTATCAGGGAACTGGAGGCTAAAGCATACAAAGGACAGTTGCAGGGATTGGATATTTCTAGTTTGAAGAAAAGAAGGACCAGGGGTGATATGATAGCAGTGTTCCAATATCTAAGGGGCTGCCACAAAGAAGTGGTCAATGTATTTTCCAAAGCATTTGAAGGCAGAACAACAAGCAATGGATGGAAACTAATCAAGGAGAGAACCAACCTAGAACTAGTACTAATACCATTCTATAAAGCCTTAGTAAGACCACACCTAGAGTACTGCATCCAGTTTTGTTCACCACATTACAAAAAAGATGTTGAGGCTCTAGAAAAAGTACAGAGAAGAGCAACCAGGATGATTAGGGGACTGGAGGCTAAAACATACGAAGAACGTTTACAGGAACTGGACATGGCTAGTCTAGTGAAGAGAAGGACCAGGGGAGACATGACAGCAGTCTTCCAATATTTAAGGGGCTACCACAGAGAGGAAGAGACCCGTAGTGTCTCAAAATGCAAACCAAGATAAGTAATCATACGTTCCAAGCAAATAACTGGGGAAAGTCCTTGGAAAAAATGCCAGCAAATATAAACCTCTAAGAAGACTAATTTTAGAAACACTAACTTTGACTCCAGCAATTCTAACTATGCAGTTACAAACTTATATACATAGCTCCCAGCTGTAAGCCCTGAGGAAGATCATGGCCTTCTCCTCCCGAGTAGATCATGCTTTTCCCTAATCCTCTCCTCCCTGCATGCCCTGGGATGGAGATGGGCCTGGATCCTCCTCTGATTGCTCAGCTGGCCTCTGCCCTTCCCCAGCCTCCTCCATCACCTCTGGAGCCACACTCCCACACCCTGTTGACTGTTCCTCCTCTTCCTCGGAGCCAGTCTCCACCAGGGGAATGACAGGAGTCAAGCTATTTTCTAAAGCACCTGTAGGCCAGGCAAGGAATAATGGATGGAAACTGAACAAGGAGAGATTCAACCTGAAAATAAGGAGAAACTTTCTGACAGTGAGGACAACCAACCAATGGAACAGCTTGCCCTCAGAAGTTGTGGGAGTGCCACCACTTGAGGCTTTCAAGAAGAGATTAGACTGCCATCTGTCAGAAATGGTGTAGGTCTCCCGCTTGGGTGGCGGGTTGGACTAGATGACCTACAAGGTCCCTTCCAACTCTGATTATCTGTTAATCTGTTAAAACTAAGAAGAAATTTCCTGATGATTAGAACAATTAAATAGTGGAACAACTTGCCTCCAGAAGTTTAGGTGTACCAACACTGGAGATTTTAAAGAAGAGATTAGATAACCATTTGTCTGAAATGAGATAAGGTTTCCTGCTTGAGCAGGGAATTGGACTAGAAGACCTCCAAGATCCCTTCCAGCTCTATTATTCTGTTCCTCGTGGCCAATCCTATGTGTTTCACCCAACTGAAAGGCATTGTAATGCCTGCAACCCGTACAGTAAACCTTTCCTGCTTCTCAGTAATGAGGCTGGGCAATGTTGCTGCACTTGACAGATTTTTTTTTCTTAATGAAAGACAATTCCAGGGCAATGATTACCCAACTTCCTTTACCCTCCCATTCATTATCACCACCCAATAAAACTTACCAATCACTCTCTAGAATATGTGGGGAACAGGTTATGGGACTTTCTGCGCTCCTCCTGAATAGCCAGGCATTTCTTCTTTTATTGGGTTTCATTTCAGCAGTGCCATGGGAGAAAATAAAAAAGAAGCAAATCCACAAATACAGACACACTCACCATCCACCTCACTCCTACTCATCTTGAACAACCCACCCACTGATCAGACAGGAAAAAATATATATTTTCATAAGACCATTGCTAGGGCCTTGGTGGTGCAGGCTGTTAATAGCCTAGCACTTAGTTCCAGCTGCCTGTAATTATTGCAGGCTCAAATCCCACCAGGCTCAAGGTTGACTCAGCCTTCCATCCTCTCGGGGTAGGTAAAGTGAGGACCCAAGATTGTTGGGGGCAATAAGCTGACTTTGTAAAAATGCCGCTTAGTAATAAGCAGGCATATACAATGGAAGGAAGTCTATTGCTGAGCGCATTAGGTTGTATCCCAAAAAATTGTAAGCCGCCCTGAGTCTCCGGAGAAGGGCGGGATATAAATATGAATAAAAACAAAACAAACAAAACACAACCATTGATTCAAGAGGTTTAATTTGTCTGAAATGGTATAGGGTTTATTTATTTATTTTATATTGGGATTTCTATGGCGCCCTATCTCCTGAAGGACTCAGGGTGGCTCACAGAGATAAAAAACATACAATACAAACATTAAAAAACAACTAAACAAACATCCCAATATAACAATTTAAACTGACAAACTACCACTAAAACCCCACCCCCTCCATCAGTCCAGGTTGGCAAGCTGGAAGAGCCATGTTTTCAGGCCACGACGGAAGGATTGAAGGTCAGGGGCCATCCAAAGCTCCAGGGGCAACTGATTCCACAGGGTGGGCGCTCCCACAGAAAAGGCCCTACCCCTAAGGGTCGCCAGCTGACACTGTCTGGCTGACGGCACCCCAAGGAGGCCCTGTCTGTGGGTGCTCACGAGACGTTGGGAAGTCGTTGCTGGCAGCAGAGGTCCCCACAAATATCCCAGTCCTAAGCCACGTAGGGTTTTATAGGTGAGCACCAGCACCTTGAATCTCACCTGGAGGGCAACCGGCAACCAGTGCAGCTCATGCAGGAGGGGTGTAACATAGGAGTATCAGGATACTCCCATCACAACCCACGCTGCCGCATTCTGGACCAGTTGAAGCCTCCGAGTGGTCCTCAAGGGCAGGTTTCCTGATTGAGCGGGGAGTTGGATTACAAGACCTCCAAAGTGCCTTCCAATTCTGTTAAATTCTGTCAATTATGTTGATCTCCACATCCCTGTTCCATGAATGAGCCATCATGTGCATTTTTTTGGTTTTGTTCTGTTTATTCTTTTGTTTGTTTTTGTTTTTTGCTGAGAAGCTAGCAAGAAAACCCACATTCTCTATCATCTATTTTGTTCTTCCTAAACTGCAGAATGGGAATAAGGTGAAAAGAAGAGGCAAAGGAAAAGAGGGAGGGGGATATTTGTGAGAGAGAGAAAGATAGAGGAAAATATAGGATGGTGTGGGGAACAGAATTACCTGAGGCCACTCATGAGATGCTGTTGCATTTCAGCATTTCTGCAAAGATAATCGCCAAGCTCTTTTCCATCTCTTCTTCTAAAAGGGTTACCTTTCCCCCTCCATTTACTGAACGTGAATTCCTTGGGATGTCCTCTACATTCTCCCCCATTCTGAGCTATAATCCTGTAGTTTCGTCTCCATGGCTTCCTTCCCTCATATATGTAAAGGTTGGGATTGCAATCCAGATTACTTCTTGATAACATCAAATACACCTCCCCTGTTCCCACAGAATTATTGGTATTCTAGGAACTGGATTGTCCTGGGGGTGAAAAAAGATCAAAATAGGTCAAAGAGAAAAAAAAGAGCTCTGAGTGACCAGAAGAACTAACTTGAGGTACAAAGCAAAGAAACCAAAACCAGATTATTCCCAATGCTGTTTTGCCTCTGGATCTTTCTTTTCTTTTTTCACTCCTGAAGTCCATGGCGCTTCTGAATCATTTTTGGTCAAACAGAATCTCTTCTCTTTTCCACCTCACTTTCCACATTTATGTCTGTGCCCTTCTTTCCCACTCATGCATAACATATACCGAAAAGCAGCACAAAAGACTCCAGCACACTCCATTGAATTATCAATATCCCCATGTCAAAAAAACAAATAAACAAGAAGTTCCTGGTTGACTATTTTGTTCTCTACATATTGTTCTCTAGAGACTAATATTCCAGCATATAAGAGCGGGAGAGGGAGCAAGTATCCGGGATCTTTTGCAACCCCAGCCAACATGACCATGGAAGACAGTATCCAGTAATCATTCCAGATAATAGGAAATTTTTTCGGAACCAATATGTGGGCACATTAGTAAAATAACTGTTGCTTGTCCCTTTACAAAGTAATCGCCATGGGAGATATAACTTTGTCCGTCTGCCTTCACTTCCCACAATCTCCATATTAATTACATAGTTTTTTTTTCTCCTCTCTTTCTGGGCAAATAAACATGCTTCTAAATAAAGTATTGTCCTGTAAATGCCCATTTTGATTTTGATTTTTTAAAAAAAGCTCTGGAGCTCATTGGAGGCTAATCTGCAGTCATGAAAATAAAGGTGATGATACAGATTGAAATTTGTCTTTACAGTATATCTTCCTTTTTAAAAAATTATATATATATATATATATATATATATTCATATATATATATATGTATTCATCTTCTCCCAGAAGAACGAAGCTGAAGACACCAGCCTGAAGATGACGGATGAGATTTCGTCGAACGTTGCCAGGTGTTCTCAATCTTACCGGACAAGACCCGAATACACCAAGACCTACATACCTTTGCCCGTGAAAATCTACGAATATATATATATATATATATTGTTTTCGAGATTTTCACGTAGATTTTCACGGTAAGGTATGTAGGTCTTGGTGTATTCGGTCTTGTCCCGTGTAAGATTGAGAATACCTTGGCAACGTTCGACAAATCTCATCCGCATCTTCAGGCTGGTGTCTTCAGCTTCTCCCTGGGAGAAGTGTGATCGTGGCTGTTTTTCCCTTTTAAACTCTAGAGTTGGCTGTGTTGTTACTTCTTGATTGGTTTGTGGAGTTGATGTATGCAGATTGGATGGCTTTTTCCTGAGACCCTGAGTGGCTGAGGTGCTGGCTGTGTGTCTCTCAGCCTTTTGTGTTGTAACGACCTGGGTAATGGGCTGTGTGATGACCTTCTGAGTTCTATTGTTGTGACGTCCTGGGTGTGATGCTGTAATCTCCTGGGTCGTTGTCTGTGCTGCAACCTCCTGATGTTTTGTGTTGTGATCTCCTGAGTTCTGTGATGTAGTATCCTGGGTGGAAGGCTGTGATATGGCATTCTGGGCCTTGGTTTGGCTCCGAGTTTGAGGTCTGGCTATGTGTTTATAGCGTGTGTCAGTTTGCTTAGTTTGGGGTTGGAGGGGGTGTAGCAGCTGGTGTTGCAGCCATGGTCTGGTTTCTGGATGGTGGTTGCCTTTCATCTGGCGTGGGCTTGGGTTTGAGTCTGGTGAAGGAGATTGGTGGTGGCATCCTGTGTTATTTTGGGTCCGTGTTGGTTTTCGTGGCTGGGACTCGTTTGTTGACCAGGGCTAGTTTCCAGATGTCTGGTAGGGAAGTATCATCCCGTTTATTCATGTTATGGGGTGTTTCTCTATTTCGATGGCTTCCCTAATTATTCTTTTGTTGAAGTGTTCAGTATTGGAGATAAGTTTGGATCCCTCAAAATCAATTTCATGTCCTGTGGCTTTAAGGTGCTGGAAAAGGAGGAAGTTTTTTCTTTTCTGACTGCGTTCTTGTGTTCTGCGATGCGTGCATTTATTCTCCTGTTGGTTTGTCCAATGTATGTGGCTGGGCAAATTTTGCATGGTATTTTGTAAACTCCTTGGTTTTCTAGCTGGATCTTGTCTTTGGGGTTTCTTAAGATGTTGGCTATTTTTGGTCAGTGCCAAAGGCTGTCCTGATATTGTGCTTGTGGAGAATTTTGCTGATTTTATCTGTGGTGCCTTTGATGTAAGGGAGGAGGGCAATGCCATTGTCCTGTTCTGTGTCTTGGTTTTTGGGGGAGTCTCCTTCGGATTAGGTTGGTGATTGTGCTTCTTTGGAATCCATTGGACATTAATACGTTAGTGAGGGTGTGTAATTCTGTTCTCAAGTGGTCTTTGTCAGCTAGGCGTTTGGTTCTGGAGATGAGGGTCTTGGCTACGGAGTTGATCTGTGCAGGGTGGTGATGGGATTGTGCATTTAAGTAGCGGTTAGTGTGTGTCTTTTTCTGGTAGATGGTGTGTCCTAGGGAGCCGTTGGGTTTTTTGTAAATAAGGACGTCCAGGAACGGAAGGACGTCACAACAATAGAACTCAGAAGGTCATCACACAGCCCATTACCCAGGTCGTTACAACACAAAAGGCTGAGAGACACACAGCCAGCACCTCAGCCACTCAGGGTCTCAGGAAAAAGCCATCCAATCTGCATACATCAACTCCACAAACCAATCAAGAAGTAACAACACAGCCAACTCTAGAGTTTAAAAGGGAAAAACAGCCACGATCACACACTTCTCCCAGGAGAACGAAGCTGAAGACACCAGCCTGAAGATGACGGATGAGATTTCGTCGAAACGTTGCCAAGGCATTCTCAATCTTACATGGGACAAGACCCGAATACACCAAGACCTACATACCTTTACCCGTGAAAATCTACGAAAACAAAAATATATACCATACATATAAATACCCGCAAAAACTTAAGAAAACATGTGTGTGTGTGTGTGTGTGTGTGTGTGTGTGTGTGAATATTAAAGAGCTGAGCCTGCTCTTTCACGTCCTAAATTTGGTGAAACATGTTCTGCAATTTTCTATAGAATATTGTAGGTAATTACATTTTTCACTGAAATGCTAATCAAAATGTTCAAAAGACTAAATCATTGGGTGCAAAATGTGAGACTGGGATGCTGGAATGGACAATTGTGAGTCAAAATACAGAAACCTATATTCTTTTACTAAATCTAGGAGCATCTTATTTGAGCAAAAAGTAATCTGTGGGAACTTATTCAATTCATGGCTAATGATCAGCTTAACAAAAAGTTATGTCAGAATGACCTGTTCATTTGAAACAAGCCTAATGAAAGAAGTCAGGGCAGAGTGGATGAGAAAATATTCCATTCCAGTTCAACACTATTGGATCAATGATAACCAAAGAACATCTGGGACCACAAAAGAAACATGACCCAACAATCAAAACCACTCATTCTGATGCATGGACACTTTGTGGAAAGTTGGAATCTGAAGTTAAATCAAATGCACCATTCTGTTTTGTACATCAAAAATTAGAGAGAAGAGGAGGAACTAGTTAATTCTATTTTTTTTCATTTGAAATTCTCTATCAGTTCTTCTCTATCATGAAGTGGTGGCTTGGCCATCCTAGTTCTATTGCAAATAATCCAAAGGTAGATAGGGCCTTGTGACCCATTGTTCCAATGGCAAATGACATTTAACCACATATCATGGGAGTATGAATACTATGTGTGAATGAAGAATGATGAATGAGATTAAATGAATTGTTTTTCTGTGTTTAACTTCTCCGTAACTATCTAATGCTAATACAAACATTCAACCTGTCTACAATAGGAGAATATTAGGAAACATTCCTTTAATCCTATCAAGACTCAGATTCTTCCTTGCTTACCCTGAGAAGACAGTAGATCTCTCTGGACAGTCTGGAGACTAAAATATAGGATGAACAGTTGCAGGAATTGGGTATGGCTATCTAGTGAAAAGAAGGAACAGGGAAGATATGTTAGCAGTATTTAAATATTTGAAAGGCTGTCACAAAGAAGAGGTGGTCTATTTTTCAAAGTACCCAACGGCAAGGCAAGAAACAAGGAATGGAAACTAATCAAAAACTAATCCAACCTAGAACTAAGAAGAATTTTCCAGAAAGTGAAAACAATCAAGCAGTGGAATGGCTTGGCTTCAGAAGTTGTGGATGCTCCATCATCGGAGGTTTTAAGAAGAGATAGGACAGCTGTTGTGGACCTTACAACCACTAGCTGATTATAAAGCAGACAGTTAACTCCACAAAGCATCCATACAAAGTCTTTTTATTGGTTCATCAGGCATCCTCAATATAACTCACGGTTACGTCGAGATTCATCTCAATGTCCAACTCTTTGCTTAGCTGACTTTCTGGTGTAAAAGGATGGTAATCTCTCATCCCATATCGAAGGAGACTTTCAAGAAGAGATTGGACTGCCATTTGTCAGAAATGGTATAGGGCCTCCCGCTTGGGGGGGTTGCAGTAGATGACCTACAAGGTTCCTTCCAACTCTGATTATCTGTTATCTGATATTTCTTCCAACAATATAATGTCATTTTCCCCTTTTTAATTAAAGAACAAACCAAATTTTTATTATCATTCAAAACTCTTTGTCCTCAAATTTTGCCATGAAGTTCACTGTCCATTTAAAAATTATCATACATGATAGATTTGATTAAAGCTGCATATATTCATGGACATAATATATAGAATTGCCATATTTCAGGGAGAAAAACCCTTCCTTTTTAGGACCCTGTAATCCCTTAATTTGCAGTAGAAACAGGGCAACTGAATGAAGCTGAGTGTTTACTGGTTGGATACCCTTCCTGATGCCACACAGAGTTCACAACAGATATTTTTTCTTTGCAAACTAGGTCAGAAACATCTGCTGCTATTTAGGATTAAACTCTAAACTTTCCGAATAGCAGGTGTCTTCACCACTAGGCAAAATTGCAAAAAACATGCAATAGATGTCTCCTCTAAAATATGTACATAGTTCCCTTAAAAATACAAAAGTATTTAATTAGATGCAATGCAATTCTAATTTTAATTAATTCTAATTTTAAAAATCTTGGGTGATTAAATGAATTTGACATATTTTCAAAAATGAAGCAATCCAAATTAACAGATTCACCCATTTCTCTCTTGCATTCATTTTTCTTTTCCAGCAGCCGAGACAGCAGGAACTCAAAATATCCAGGAGATGGCATTCCAAGGCCAGCTGTTTTTCCTTTACTGAGACCAAGCATCTGCAGTATATTTACTTACATCAGTGCATATCCTAAAAACATACCCTAGTCAATCTTATTGCCTATTGGTGGTTTATATGATCCTAAATCACATCCTCTTTAATGACATGAAGACTGCTTGAATAGGTTGTAAGCCTAACACAAAGTTCTCTGCTAGTTTCCAGAGCTCAACTACTGAGAGATTGATTCCAGGTTGAGGCAGCTGCTTACTGTTTTGGCTAGTATCAGAAAGAGATCTACTTAGCCATTGTGGTTTACTCAACAAACTGTAGTTAAGAACCCAGGCTGTGAGAATGTTATGTTAAGTGTCACTGAGGCAGACTCAATCCCAAATGACTATATAGAAAAATGCTTGGAATTTCAATCTTACCATTCTTCACAAAAAAACACATCTCAAAGCAGTGGCCAATCTTTATTTGGTCCAGGACTTGTAGCCTGGTACTTCTTACAATCCATGGTACTATTCCGAAAGCCATAATCGACCACAACAAAAGTATGTGATTTGTATGCAAGAGATAACCTGTATGGAATTCTGTACAGGTAAGCAACCTGAATAAAATTGATAGAGAAGGATTGATTGCAAACATATGAATTATTGCAATCAATGAACCAGTCAAAAACTGAGAGAAAAATTGCTCTGTAGATCAATATACTTTTCTCCTGACAGATTGGTCTGGGCAGGCCAGATGAGTTCAAATCTAAGGAAGGGCTAATCTGACCCCAGCAATGACTCAGTCTGCAATATTTGCTAAACCCATTTACAGCAGTATTTATATAACGTGCTATTCCCACATGAAGAAACTGGTTCTGGTGAGTTCTCAGCATGAATCTTAGACGGATTGTGTCAGCTCCCAAAATGAATTCCAGGATGGGAAAATGGGGTTAAATTGTAGGTAGGAACCACTCTTCCATTCTGCCTGTCACTTGTTTTCCAGACCAGGAGAAAAAAGTGCTATTTTAAAGGTAGATCTTGTTCTCTCCACTTCTTTCACTGGTCTGAAAGAAGGGTGACAAGCAGAGCAAAGCAATGCAATTGCCTAATTACTATAGCAGGAAAAGTGAGGAGAATTGAATAACTGACAGCTAAAAGCTGCTTCTCCCTTCCTGTTTTGCAGCCTTTTTTTACTTATCACCAGCCATCTTCTTGAAGACCATTAGACATCTGTCAAAAAGCACAGTCATCCATCACCTCTATTCTGCTGAAATGCCTGATCTAGAGGGGGGAGAGTGCATTCTGCCCAATAAAGCGAGATAGTAACCATCCCCATTTCCCTGCCATAAGCACCTGATATGCATTTTCTGAGGTAAAGTGTGTAATATTCATTGTATGGATGCATTCCGTCTAGTAAAGTAAGCAATCTCTTGCTTTACCAAGCAGAATGAATCCTCCCTGTACCCCTCCCAACACCTGCAGGCCACAAGCATTCCAGTGCCTGATCTGCAGGAGGCAGGCAATTTTACTATAAGATAGGAGAGGGAGGATGCTTTGTTTGGTAAATCCGCTTCCTTTCATGTGAATAGAAGTGATCACTTCCGCTTGGCAAGTTCAATCTGTCAGAAATACAAATACAGAAATATACAAATGAACATAGAGATATAGATATCAGCTAGGTTGGGAGCAGGTTTTAAGAGAAGAACCAGCCGTTTGTCACAACTCACCTTGTCCCTCAGAAAAAGCAATTTTTTTGTGTTTTTTCCTAATAGCACACCAGAGCATGGGTGTCAAACTCGCTGCATCACGTTTCCGTCACATGACCTTTTTCCCTTTGCAGAGCTGGGATGGGTGTGGCCTGTGCCTAACACATCTGGGCTGCCCATGGGCCGCCAGTTTGACACCCCCGCTCCAGAGGATTTCACCAATCACTTTCCTTAATTTGTCTCAAGATAAATTTATGGGGACAGTATCAGTTGCTAGCCTTGTTTCTGAGGCATAAGAAGACTCACAATGAAGGCAGCACCCAAGTATGCTGGTACTTTTGTGTTGTCAATGGATGGAAGGACATCTCATTAAAGTGTCTCTGAAGATCTCTAGATCATCCAATGAAGTCATTCAGCATTTCCAGTTCCAGCTGAGAATTAGCAGGATAGAGAAAAAATATATGTTTCTGGCATCAAGCATCTCATTATTATCTCAGGCTTTTAATTCAGCAAGTTGATATGCTCCTGCTTTGTTGAAGCTATTTCTTCTTTTTAATTCTAAAGCCTTTCTTGAAATACTACCTAGTTTCTGATTACTCCTGCTGCTGCACTAAAGTAGTTTATAGAACCCCTGGGACAGTTTAAAATCATTTAAATTACATTATTTCAAATAGCTTAAACTGTTAACAACTTCAAGAAAAAATTAAACATTTGTTAAAATCCCCTAGCTGATCACAAAAAGCCAGGCAGGGTCAGACCTGATTAGTTCTTGGATGGGAGAATACCAGGAAACCCCAAAGCTAAAGGCTAGATTGGAAAGTTGAAAACACTTCTTGGAGGAAGACAATGGCAAACTATATGGAGATGTTCATGCAGTCTCAAAGAATCATGGACAGTTTGAGGGAGCTTTACTTTTATAATGGGATGACTTAATATGCTTGTTCAGTTTATGGAAATTGTTAAGCTTTGTGGCAATTGCCACAGCATTGTGATTTTCATTTCTTTCTTTTCCGGTTTACTTTTTAAAATGTGTGTGATTTACACCCCAGTGTAAGTCCTCCCAGTGATTTATAGGGTTTTTTTTCACAATGCAGCCTTCAGCAGCTTGTCCCAGATTAACAGGGTTGGAAGGGACCTTGGACCTTCTTGTCCAACCCACTGCACAAGCAGGAGACTCTATAACATTCTGGACAAATGGCCCATCCAATCTCTTCTTAAAAACTTCCACTGATGAAGCACCCACAACTTCTGAAGGCAAGCTGTTCTACCAGGAATGAAGTGTAACAACTCCCTTTTCAGATTTCAATCCAATTCTGCTTTTTTAGCCAGAGTGATGGTTTGATGTTCTGCTTGGATCATATTTAATATAACTCCTATCATATATAGATTCTGCTTCTTGTGGAAGGAAGGAAGGAAGGAAAGAAGGAAGGAAGGAAGGAAGGAAGGAAGGAAGGAAGGAAGGAAGGAAGGAAGGAAGGAATTTTAAACATTTTTCCTGTTGCTTGGGCTAGAACAGAAGAGACAGAATTCTTGTCAATTTCATCTATTAAAAACACAAAAACAAACACAGGTCTATTCTGCACTATTTAATCTCTGGTTCTATGGTAAACTTTTTATGTAGTGGCAGAAAACATAAACAGCGTTTGTGTTAACTTCTAGATAGGGTTGGATTGAGGATAACTTCATGCATCCTTGCCCTCAGAAATAGTGGGTAGCTCAAGTTCCTAGTTGGGGTAAACTGGAAATGAGGCTATGCCTAGATGTCTTCTATGGTCATCTAAAACTGTTCTGCCAAAATAACAATAATGAGAACAAATTTAAAACTGCCACAATAGCTATGAAGAAGTTCATCCCTACAGATTCACTAGTGGCCCTAGAGCAAGCTTTCAGTTCTGCAGATAGCTTCTAGTAGGTTGAGAGGTGGGAAGGAGACTAGACAAGAACTCAGATGATTATCTATTTAGTATTTGTGCAATGGTTAATTTGGAGGTCCTGTAGTCTGGAGCTCCAATTTCATCTGTCTGCATTAGGAATGCTACCCTTATCTCCAGATCATGGCCTCAGATTGGATTCTGCCACACCCAGAAATGAACTATTCAGCAAACAATTTAAGCAGGTGGTATCTTCCCCATCTTCATTTGTCCCACTAATCCAATATAAAAGTAACTATCTGAAATTCATACTCAGAGTTGATCAGCCTCTTGATTAGTTGACTGCCTTTTTTAAAGAGGAAAGCAAAACATGGCCCCTCTGTCATTTACTTCCTGCCTTGGCTGCCAGCTTTCAAATGCTTGCATATGCAGGGACAACTGGTCAGCATTAGCTGACAGCATTTCTTAGATATCCCTTGTTCTAATAATAAATCTGCATTCAATCTCCTTGGAAGATCTGTCTGCCTCGTCCATTTCTGTTAGGGCCTACCTTCCAAATGAGGAGACCATCATAGTTCAGGTAATTTTGACTTTCTGTGGGTGCTTAATCTCCCAAGAGATGTTAAGACTTTGCTCCAATTTCTAGTGACTTGATCTGTGTCTAGGTGCCAATTTCTTCCCTTTCTTCATTGCTTTTAAACAAAGGAGGAGATCACCACTGAAAGTTTGCCTTCTGGAGCAAGCTCAGCATCATATAGTCACTACCCTGGAAGGAGAATTTGATGTTTAGGTAGATGGCTGGATTCCTCAAGACCCCTGCTGCCACTGACAGCTGCTACCCGTGTCCATGGAAACAATTCTGGGCAGCCCAGGAGGAAGGTAGAAACAGACAGCCGAGGGAAGAATCTGATTTACAAAGGATCACATACTCCTCCAGACTCTGGAGCCCGTGACATGGTAGCTAGCAGTCATTCAGGGTCAGGGTGTGAGCAAGTCACAGGGACTTTAGCACTTTGAGCAGAGAACAAATAGGAAATTAAACAAGAGACAACCCTCTGATCTACCTACCAAATAAGGTGAATTTGGGAGAACACCAACCCGGTCCTCATTCTCTAGCCTTTATTGAAAGCATAGCAGGAGGTATACAGCATAATCTGGAAGATGTGAGCACGTAACAGCAGCAGATGGGTGTGAACTGTTTATGAGAGGCTGGCTGTGAATCTTGAAACGTGTTCCTGAAGAAGGAATATTCATCAACTCTGCCATCTTTTAAGGGACAACTCCAGTTCCTTACATGTCTGTGATTTTCTCGAGTGATCCACTTACCTGGTTTTATTCTCAGAAAGCCCTCTAAGCACCAACAAAAGCTCCAGAAGTCTGCTAGTCAGACTGAAGTTCAACAGGAAAACAGAGATACTTAGATCCCAGAATGACAGGTAAGCAAATAGAAAGGGAAGGAGGGTGGGTTGCTATAGGTCAACACATCCAAAATAGAGCTGAAATATGCTCATTCATTTATTTCTGCTTATATCCTTGTGAACTGCTATTTGAGATTGTTTTTAGTAATGTTGTGTTAAATTGCATTAACTTTAGAGAGCCTTATGAAATGCATGTCCAGTTTAGACTGTGTGTTCTTTAGGGGGCAATGGGGGTGAAGCAGCTTATGTTTCTCTACAAAGTTCTAATGGCAATGGAAAATATGTTTTTTAATATGAGAATTAGTAATTCTCCTATTAGGGTAGATGTTATAAGTGTAACATGATACCTATTGTTTATTATTCGTCCAGTACTTTTGAGTTTTCACAAAAACTGCAACCCTTAAAATAACAATGAAAATGCTACAGCAGCTAAGAGCATGACAACACAGTCCTATTAATGTCTGACTCAGAATTAAATCCAAAGGAGTTCAATGCATTTCTTTGATGCTCATCTATTCAGTAAAGATACTGCAGTTATAAAATTGTAGTCAAAGTCCTCTCATCCTCTCTTTCTTCCTCTTCCTCCTCTTCATAGCAAGCTATATTTTCAGGATTGGTAAAGATTCTAGTAAGTTAATCATGCATGAGAGGGGTGTATACAATATTAGGATAGTAACTATGGACTGAGATGAGATCTTCATTCACCAAGATTGTTCTACAATGTGCATTTTTGTTCACTATTTCTAGGGAAAGAATTGAACCATTATTTGAATCAGGAAGGTGACCTAGGCCCATAAGTTGGGAGGAAAGTGAGTGTGGTGTTAGGAAGCACATAGCAACTTTGCCAAAATACAGAGAGAGAGCTTCTGCAAATGCTTCTGAAAAAAATCCAGACCTGTTCTTTCCTATTTATCAGTGTAGGAGAGAATAATTTGCAGCACAACAGTTTACAATTGTATTATAAACAATACTAGAGAGGAAAAAACTTCTTCCTAATAGTAATATCAATTAAGACAGTTGGAATCAGTTACTGAATGTGGTTATGCAAAAGTTAAAAAGAAATCTATCAGAAATGCTTTGATTTGCATTCTTGCACTGAACAGGAGTTTGGTTTCAACAAGCTAAATGATTCACAATTCCATGGTTTTATAAGCCTAGGAAAAATAGCAGTAGACAAGAGTTGAATGGAAGAAAATAAAAGAAGAAGAGGTGAAAAGTTTGCACAATACTTTTCAAATTGGCAACCTTCAGACATGTTTGATTACTATCCTCATCTCACACATTCAACATGGACCATGGGCTCAGGGATAGGAGTTGCAGGTCAATAAAACTAGAAAGTGTTAAGGAAGTTAAGCTGTTTTACGTTGTTTCATAAAGTCTTTCAACTTTGTTAATCCATACGTCTTATTTAAAGATTCACTTTCCTGAATATGCAAATCTCACCTGATGACAATCTTGTACTTTGCCGATTTTCAAAAATGTGATTTTTGTTGTTGCTATTTTATTTTTATTTTTTTAAAGCATTTGATTGGAAGGGATTTTTGTGGAAAAAATATATAACAAAATGTAACAAAATAAATTTCCTAGAAATGGATCTTCTAATTGTATCAGCCTTACAAAGAAGGACAGAGAGGAAACCCAACCAAATAAACAAGTTCTACTTTATTGAAAAGCTACATTAATAGAATCTTGCAAGTGTAAAAGCACAATTCTCCTATCTTCTTTTTATAACCCAAGAAACTAGGGAAGGTTCGTTCCAACCTTCTTGCCTACCAAATATCCAGCTGGGGCTTATGCTGCCTCTTATCTGACCATTCCCTAAGCCATATCATGCTCGTGAGCAGGATTTCGATTACCCTCCTTTTTGGTAACTCTCCCTATTTTTAGGGATTACATTAGAGTTAATGGGTGTTTGCTGCCTCACAATGTAGTACACTGTATCACCAATAGGTAATCGGGCTAGGAAAAGGCTTTGGGATGTCATACAAGAGTTTTGGGTGCTGCATCTCATTTTACTACTTTGGATAATCTCTCTCCTCTAATGGGGGGAGATTACACTGACCTCTTGCTCTTTAATAGCACTAACTCACATAAATGCTTCCATCAATCTTTTGCAACAAGGCACTTTCTAGACGCAATCAATCTATTTTTCCTAGATTTCCCACACCTACATGCAGCTGGACTGAAAATATGCCAGTTCTTTAGATGCTATAGTAGGCTGCATTTTTAATGATATTTTTCTATTTAGGTTCTGCTGCAGCAGTATTCAGATATATCAGATGATATTTTCTCCTTTTGTGGGCAGGCAATAAAAGCCAAATAATGTTAGAACCCATTTGAATCTGCAGCTAGTGTGGTTTGAGGATGGCTGAGGTTGGTTCTTTGCTACAAGCTTCTGTGTATCTCAGCAGATGACTCCATCATAGCTGAGTGAGCTAAATAGGACAACCCTTGATTTTGGCATACTAATGGCATTTTTACCACTTGCCATTCAACTGCCATCATTATTTGTGACTAAAACTGATTAGAGGGTGGTATTTTTTAATGTTGCCTTTTCTTTGTTTCGAGTGCCATTTGTAAATCTCAAAACTGGCATCAAGCACTCCTCCTTAGTTGCATGCTCGGTGGAAGAAACCCTGTTCCATGCATATTAAAGTGTAGTTGTCTGTAGAAAAATGGACAAATTATAGCAAGCCCTACCTCATAGCAATGTTAGTGTGCAAGCATCTCCCTTTTATGCCTAAACTGTGATACCCAGATGCTTCAAATGTTTCTTGCTTGCTACTCAAAAACAGGACAGCACGACCAGCTGGCTAGTTTTCTGCTAGTAATTCCCAATTACCAGTCAAAAGTGTGTGTGTGTATGTGTATATATTTGGTGAAAACTCCTTAATTTCTCAAAACAGATTTAACATCATTTCAGCTGGGAAACTGAGCATCCTATATCAAGTTAAATCAAGTTAAACTTCTAGGAAACTTCTGAACGCTTGGCACTCAAACAAATCTATAGGCACATAAAAATAAACCACATTTATGCACTATTCAAAAGAGGCAATCAACACTCAAATAATCTAGAATTAGCACCAGGAACAACACCAGAAAAACAATCAAGCAGAAAACAAAACCTTAATCAGGGAACTACCAACTCAGACAAACAATCAAGTAGTAAACAATACAATAGTCTAATCAAGGAACTACCAAGAAAAAAACAACACCCCCCACCAATACACCCCACCAATACACCCCGCTCCCTTTTAGCACTGAAGATGTTACCTAGCCAGGTAACAAAACAGCTGCAAGAAAACAATTCAGCTCAGAAAGCACCAAGGATTCCACAATTCAATTCTCTTCCATGATGATCTTCATCTGGTGTCAAGCCCATTTACCTAGAAATGATTTCAGAGGCATTAAATACATTAGTGTGAATTGCAGCTTTAAAAAGGTACAAACTGAATGCATGACAAACGTGTTGTTGTTCATTATATAACCATGTGAAGAAGACAGCCTGAGTTTTCCAGAAGCTCCAACTGTCCCAATTTTCTGATCATTTGCACTTGCTAGTTCTGCCTCTATTTTTAAATATCGTTTTCACAGTTTGTGGGCGATGGGAGATTTCTAGTATCATTCCTCTTGGTGACTCAACAGCCTCCATCGCCCTTTGAAATCCTGGTGCAGTCCAAATGCAGAGGCTGCAAGTCCCATAAAACCCAGCCAGGCTGATAAACATTTGAATGCAGTGGGCAGCCTGCCTTCCCACACACGGTTGAATAGTTGCTGAGGCCCTTTCTCATGACACAGAAATATATTTGTTTAAGTTTTCTTTTAATATATATTTCATCCAGGTAATAAAAGTGGTTTGGATGTCATTGACATCTGCTGGGGATGGGGTCTAAATATGCAACCTAGTGCCTTTGGTATAGCTACTGTGCTCAGAAAAAAATCTAGGCCTTCAATTATGATGTTACATTCAGTGTCTTGCAAATGTTCACCTCAAATGCTGCTGCTTTGAAATCTAGAGTTCACTGCACCTAGACCAGGCTGACCCATTCTAATGTCCTCAAAACGTATTGGACTGTACTTCCCATATTCCCAGCTAGCATACCTTGGTAGTTGGACGGGATGGAATCTGTGGTCCAGGTATAAGTAGAATGCTGGGTTGAGGTGAGCTCAGGACAGAAGCCAGGGTTTTAAATGTTTCTTTTATTCATTTAAACCAGCTAAAAAAGTTTACATGCACCCTAAAGGCAGCTTTCATAAAAGATTATGCAACATTTGCCCTTCAGAATAAATAAAAGTACATTTCATAAAATGTCACATTGTACTCCTAGCAATAATACAATTTTTCATCAAAAGTAGATTTTATAAAAAATCCAGTGATCCTAATTGTTCATTTCTATTCATCTCTCCTTCTGCACAGGAGTTATCTAGGGAGAGGCCTTAGGCTTGTGAAAGTTTCCCTATGATCCAGAATAAACTATTTAATGCTATATCAGGCTGTGATCAAAACAAGGAACAAACGGGAAATGTTTGCCATCCCCAAAGAGGGCTGAGTTAGACTTTCTACTTAGCCCATCAATGATTACGTGTCTGGAGGCTAAACCAGAGGTGGTATTCAGCCGGTTCTGACAGGTTCTGGAGAACCAGTAGCGGAAATTTTGAGTAGAACCAGCAAATGCTGCCTCTGACTGGCCCCACCAACCCCATCTCTTCTCTGCCTCCTGAGTCCCAGCTGATTGGCTGGATCTTCTTTGGTTGCCCTGCACAGGAGAACGGAGCTGGAAAGCAGGTTATTGGGGTGGGGAGGGGATGGGGAGTTTGCATTATCCTTCCCCTGCCATGCCCACCAAACCATGCCCACCATGCCACACCCACAGAACCAGTAGTAAAAAAAATTGAATACCACCACTGGGCTAAACCATATGATGAATGGTTGTGGGAACTGAGTATGTCTAATCTAAGAAAGAGAAGGACTAGGGGTGACATGATAGCTGTTATGTATGCAGAGTTTAAAATGACTGGGCATTGTTGTAAAGTGTTTGAATGTATTGGTTGTAAAAGTGCGGGAAAACCCTGCACTCTGATTGGCTGGTAGCCACGGCTATAAATAGCTGCCGCTGCTGAGCCATTCAGGTCCATTCTGAGCTGAAGTCACAATAAACTTTGAGTTGAAGCACTCCGAGTCCTGCCTCTCTATGCGAACTTAACACAGGTGACGAGGATGGGATATCCCTGAAGAGAAGGCAACGCGGAACAGAGAAGAGCGAGATGGCTGTGCTGAACACCCCCCCAGCCCCATTCGACCCGAAGAATGAAGACTGGGAGTCGTATGCAGATCGGTTTCAGATGTTTTTGGAAGGAAGCGATCTTGCCGCCATTTCTGAGCAGCGGAAGAGGGCGGTTTTTCTCACGCATTGCGGTCCGACAGTTTTCAAGATGGCGAAGGCATTAGCGGGCGCAGCAGACGTGAAGGTAATGGCATGGCCTGATTTAGAGAGGCTTTTAAGGGCACACACGCCCTAGTATGCCTCGTTAAGAGACACGAGTTTTATTGCCGCGATCAGGGGGAAGACAAAAGCATAAATGACTTTGTGGCAAGTTTAAGAGACATTGGGTGCGCGAATTCAGCAGCTTAGAGGAGGCCATGCGATTGTTTTGTTTTGGGCCTTAAAGACAAGGTTTTGCAGAGCAAATTACTGATGAAACCCAAGATCACACTGAAAGAAGCCATAGAGGAAGCATCTTCAGCAGAAGCCACCAAATCCTCAGCAGCAGCCATGAGAAAGATGAACAAGACTATGGGCCATTTAGATGGGGAAAAGACCACTACAACTCATTTTGATGAACTTGAATCTGAGTCAGAATACAGTGGAGAAGAAGAAGAAATCAACAGACTCAGAATGGAGAGGAAAAGAAATGACCTGAGAAGGAAGAGGCATGATTTCCACTGCATAGGTTGTGGGGGAAACCATCCCCACACTGAATGCAAGTTCCTAGACACCATTTGCCTCCGATGTGAAAAAAGAGGGCACCTTGCAAGAGTCTGCAAATCATCCAGAACTCCACCTAACAGAAGGAAGTTTGCTACAAACAACAAAGACAGAGAAGTCAAGCCAAACAACACCAGTGAGAAAATGGGGCAACACAGAAGCAAATGGAAGGAATGAAACTCATCAAACAGTAACTATTGGTCATTCTTCCTCTTTAAATAACAGGAAAATGCTTGTCAAGGTATTCATTGAATGGAAGTGGACTCAGGTTCATACTTATCCATGGTGTCATGGGACACTATTCAGAGACTGATACCAGACATTCAGAAGACTCACTTCAAGAAGTAGGCATTAACTCTTAAAGACTACCAAGGGAACAAGATTCCAGTAGTTGGAACAAGAGAATTCACCGTGAAGTTCAAAGGTCACATCAACGCCTACCCTGACCATCATGGATAAAGATCGCCCAAGTTTGCTGGGGCTAGAATGGTTCAACCGCTGGGCATCAAGTGACTGGCATCAATCACGTAAGCAACACTAAGTGGGAAGAGTCCTTGAAGTCTGAGTTTCCAGAGGTCTTCAGCGACGGATTAGGCAAGTACTTGGGGACCCCTATCACATTTAACCTAGATCCCAAGGTACAGATTAAAACCCAGAAGGGTACCCTTTGCATTGAAGGAAAAAATTGATGAACAATTAGATAAACTTATAGCCCAAGGGGTGCTGGAGCCCACAGACCACTCCAGGTGGGTAACACCCATAGTCACGCCAGCCAAGGCTGACAGTTTTGTGAGAATCTGCGGGGATTACAAGGGGACATTGAACCATGTGCTACAGCAGAACGCATATCCGGTTCCAGTGGTTCATCATTTATTACATTCTCTGGGCGGGGGCACAGTCTTCACCAAATTGGACCTGGCCCAAGCATACCAGCAGTTAACAGTAGATGATCTAACTGCAGAAGCCCAAACCATTGTAACCCATCGGGGTGCATTCAAATGCAAGAGGTTACAATTCGGAGTAAGTGTGGCACCAGGCATCTTTCAAAGCCTCATGGAAAGGATGCTACAAGGGTTGCCTGGGGTGGTGCCTTATTTTGATGACGTTTTAATCTCTGCTGAAAATGACACTCAGTTACATGAGAGACTCAGAGAGGTTCTAACCAGGTTCAAAAAAGCAGGGTTAAAAGTCAAAAAAGAGAAATGCACACTAAGAACTGACAAAGTAGAATTCTTGGGTTATATGATTGATAAACATGGCATCCACCCCACAGAAGCCAAAGTTCAGGCAATCAAAGAAGCCCCCAGGCCTAGATGCAAAACTGATTTACAAGCATTCCTGGGACTTATTAATTTCTATCATATGTTTCTACCTCAGAAAGCAACCACTGCAGAACCCTTACACAGATTACTGGATAAAAAATCTGCATGGGTCTGGGGCACAAAAGAAGAAGCTGCATTTAACAACATCAAGAGACAAATCACTTCTGATTGTGTCCTGATACAGTTTTCTGAGAATTTACCTGTAATATTGACTTGTGATGCATCCCCTTTTGGAGTGGGGGGGGTGTTGAGTCACATGCTTCCCAGTGGAAGGGAAGCCCCTATTGCATTTTACTCTCGCACTTTGACCAAAGCAGAGAGAAACTACAGTCAACTGGACAAGGAAGCGTTGGCTATCATGGCAGCTGTCAAGAAATTCCATGAATATGTTTATGGCAGAAGATTCACCATTGTCACAGATCACAAACCTCTTTTAGGCATTGTGGCAGGGGACAGACCAACACCCACCACCCTGTCACCAAGAATGCTGAGATGGACTGAATTTCTTGCTGCTTATTCATATAAACTCATTCACAGACCGGGAAAAGACATTGGGCATGCTGATGCTCTGAGTCACTGCCCACTTCCTTTGCACACTGTGGACCCTGCTCCCGAAACTTACACCTTCTTTCTAGAAACTGTTGCCAAACTTCCAGTTCATGCTGCTGAAATTGCTAGAGAAACTGCCAAAGACACTTCATTGGCTTCTATTGTAGGCTGGATTTAAAAGGGTTGGCCACTACATGATCTACCTCAAGCTTCCCAACCTTTTAAATCCAGACAAACTGAATTATCTGTATTGAGGGGATGTATTTTGTGGGGTGGTTATTCCTGCAAAATTGCAGAAAGAGGTTTTGGAAATGTTACATGAGGGTCATCCGGGTATTGTCAGAATGAAGGGATTGGCCAGGAGTTATGTATGGTGGCCGGGTATAGACAAAATGGTTGAAACCTGGGTTGCATCCTGCCCAAACTGTCAGCAAGTAAGGCCTGCTCCACCCTCGCCCCAAACAAGAATGGGAATGTCCTAGGGGTCCATGGTCCAGGATTCACATTGATTTTGCTGGTCCTACCAGAGGGCACACTTTCCTTATTGTAGTTGATGCATACTCCAGATGGTTAAACGTTATCCCCATGGTTTCCACCACTGCAGATGCTGTTATCAAACAACTTAAGAAACTTTTTGTAACTCATGGGTTACCTGATGTGCTTGTTTCTGACAATGGTCCTCAATTTACTGCTAATCTTTTTTAATCATATTTAGCGCAGCAGGGTATCAGACACGCCCTTACTGCCCCTGGGCATCCTTCGTCTAACGGCCGGGCTGAACGCATGGTACATTTTACCAAGGAGAAACTCCAACAATTGGGTCAGGGACATCACTGAGAAAGTTGAAAAACTACTCAGTATCCAACACATCACTCCTAGTCCATCTACTAACTTAACTCCTGCAGAGCTTTTGATGGGGAGAAAACTCAGGTCTACCCTAGACCGCCTTCACCCCACTTACGCACCCAACGCACCTCTAGATTCCACCAGCAAAACGCACACTCACTGTGGGTGATTCTGTTTATGCTAAGAACCTTGTGGGTGAACCACTATGGATTCCTGCTGAGATAACCCAGGTCACAGGCCCCAGGTCTTACAGGGTTCAAACTGAGGAGGGTGTCTTGTGGAGTAGGCACATAGACCAATTGTGGTCCAGACTACCTCTGGAGCATCACCCTTGCTCCTCTCTGGATTCCATGCCCTCAGCCTCTTCTAGGAGGGAAGGGGGAGATAATGAAGGTAATCAGCAAGTGAGAATCAACCCCATGTGTAACAAGCTAACACGACAGGAACCATCCCAAAACCTGTCTGGGTACCAACAACCATTTTTGCAAATAGAAGATTGCACATCACTACCAGATTTAGGGGTGACATTGGGTTGGAGATGGATTGGGAGGAGACCAGGTTGTAGTAACCAAGCAGGTTCTACCAATACAAGAAGTCCTAATAAGAGAATGTTGGCAGATACATTTCCTTCCTCACAAAGTGAGATTCCCAAAACACCTGAACCACGCAGGTCTCAACATACCCGTAAGAGCCCCACCTATCTACAAGAGTATATTAGATAGATGGGGTTTGAGTATGGACCAAACCTAGTGGGAGGGTGTTATGTATGCAGAGTTTAAAATGACTGGGCATTGTTGTAAAGTGTTTGAATTATTGGTTGTAAAAGTGCGGAAAACCCTGCACTCTGATTGGCTGGCAGCCGCGGCAGCCGGCCATAAATAGCTGCCACGGCTGAGCCAGTCAGGTCCGTTCTGAGCTGAAGTCACAATAAACTTTGAGTTGAAGCACTCCGCGTCCTGCCTCTCTATGCGAACTTAACAATAGCAATCTTCCAATATTTGAGGGGTTGTCGCAGTGAAGGAATTGACCTATTTTCCAAAGTACTTGAGGGCAGAACAAGAAGTAACAGATGGAAGTTTATCATAGAGAGATCCAACCTAGTATTAAGGACAAATTTCCTGATTAAACAATTGACAGCTTCACTGGAGGTTTTCAAAAAGAGATTAGGCAGCCATTTGTTCAGAATAGTATAGGGTCCTGCTCAAGTAGGGGATTGGACTAGAAGACCTCCAAGGCCCCTTCCAACTCTGTTATTCTAAGTTCAACCTCCCGTACCACCCACAGCTTGCCAAGTGCTGGAACTACCAGCATCATCTTCTCACTCATAACCCCTGTTTACTAGCTTTGATTCAAAGTGGCCAAGACACTTTAAGCCATCTTAAAACCTTCAGAGCAAATGCTGTCCAGTGCTTTGATCTGTTCAGATAGCGGCTCCAGCAATGATTAGCTATAACAGCTGGCATGTCCTCTCCTCTTCAGTGGCTGATCCATGCCTTGTGCAGCCGTTTCATCCTAGGTTACTGGGCTGCTATATTTTCTGGTGACCAGCTATTGCTGGGTTTTTCTAAGCTTGCAGATGACCAGATGTTCCTCCATTTAATCAATGAAATGCCATCAAACCTAGAAGCTCATGCTCCCTTTAGCCCTTACAATTCCCAGTGGGCACACTTTGGATTGCTGCCCTGGCTGAGTATTTTCCCGTCCCTTCCCTTATTCAAAGTATTGCAAAGCTTCCCTTCCGCTCCCCTGCTTCCCCTCCCCTCTCCCTTTCCTTTCCTTGTTTTTTTAAAAAAAAAAACATTTTAAATTGAAAGTTAGGATTGTTGCTGCTCCGTTTCTATGAAGCTGAGCTATGAGTTCTTCCTTGCTAAAAGTTTCCATAGATCTATGGAGGAGTCTAGGAAGAACATGTTCCCTATTGCTTGGATTATAGTATCAAAGCAACAATGATGTTATGGGGTTTCTGTTCTGAAAGCAACAACGAGTGAAGGCATCCATGTGTTCAGATGTCTAGGAAAACAAAGGAAAGGCACAGAGACTAGTGAGAAGGGCTCTAAAGGGAAAGGCAGGCACTGGAAAATCCCTCTATCCAGACAGAAACAAGCATCCCTGACTGCAATGCAGCGTTACCCAGAGTCTAGTCCTTTACATGGGGCAGATGGGAGAAAGAGGCACAGGGAATGCAGATCGATCAGGATTCACATTTATAGGACTCAGGGTGGTTGGAGCACAACAATCAGCAATAGCCTTCATTCCATTGTATATGCCTGCTTATTACGCATTTTTAGGTCAGCTAATTGTCTTGGGTCCTCAATTTACCTCGAGAGGATGGAAGGCTGAGTCAACCTTGACTGGGATTCTACAGTAATTGTAGACAGCTGGAAGGCATTTAACAGCCTGAGCCACCAAATACTACTGGTTCTGTGGTATGGCTGGCTTGGTGTGGCTTGATGGGCACGGCAGGGGAAGGATACTGCAAAATCTCCATTCCCACCCCACTCCAGGGAAAGGATAGTGTAAAATCCCCATTCTCTCCCCACCCCACTAACCTGCTTTCCAGCTCCGTTCTCCTGTGCAGGGCAACAAAAGAAGACCCAGCCAATCAGCTGGGACTCAGGAGGCACAGATTAGATGGGGGCGGGGCCAGTCAGAGGTGGCATTCCGAACTACTCGAAATTTCCCCTACTGGTGCTCAGAACTACTCAAAATTTCTGCTACCGGTTCTCCAGAACTGGTCAGAACCTGCTGAATACCCCCGCTGACACCCATTCATCTAAAACTGAGCTTGCATTTGAAATGCTGCCATTGCAGGAATTCTTTCTGGGTGGCTTTTCCCACTGTATAGTTTGCTTATCCAAAGTTCTTGGATTCCTTTGTTGCTTATTAATTACTTGCAATGAATGTTGGCAGGAGTGGGAGGAAGCAAGAGTGACATTTAATCTTTGTGCGGCATGCTGGTAAGTGACAGACACCAGATACCCACAGACACACACACAGAAACACACACACAACACATACACACACATACAAAGCGGCTATAATCAGAAATGGCACAAAAATATATGTGAGCCTGAGATAAAAATTTTAATTTAATTTAGCATCTAGGAGTGAGATAAAATAAAATGATAGAACAAAAGAAAAGAAAGATGACCAGCAGCAGGTTACAGCAGCAATGAGTACATCATTGGGATCTGAAGGACCAGATTGGGGATGAGGGTCCTAGAGAAAATCTATCTTTGTGGTTATTACAAGCCAACATTATCTTGATGGCACATAATCAAAAATAAAATAAACACTTAAAACCTATTCCATTCATTTCATAATGGGGTCAGGCTATCTCCAGAACCAATTTTTTAACTAATTACATTGGCCTTTTCCATCAGATCCATCCATTAAAGAATTTTGGCTAGTGGGGTCTAGGAACAGAGCCTTCTCTTCTGTTTCCCCTTCCTTCCCCCAGAAGTGAGATCGGACCCCACTCTCCTGCCCTGTCAGAAGTAACCCCCTTGGGGAATTGCTTCTGAGGGGACTTTCCCCATCTTTTTAACTTTATTCTATTCTTATTTTAACTGCCTTCCTGTGGCAGATGATATTTAATATAATATATATTACATAATATTTATGTTTTGATTGTACACCATCCAGATTTCCTGTGAGTGAGATGGGCAGTTTCTAAATTTGAGGTATAAATAAATAAAATGCATTTTGTCCTCCATCTTTTAGAGCTTCAGCATGGACTATATCCAAGATGCAGGATGGGCTGAGAGCATAGAAATGACTCAGGATGTTCAGGTTGTACTCATCAGTTTTGAGCTGTTGTCTGTAGGAGTGAGAGAGGCATTTTTAGACTTGGCTTCTTGCAGCAAATATTTTTAGCTCACACTATTCACCTTTGTAAGCCTCCAGAACTTATTCTTGATCTAAGAGATGGCTGTCATTTGTCCAAGCCTCAGCCTGGACAGGCTGAGGCCTGGAGGTACAAATGTATTAATCAAGCTAGGGATCAGATTCTCTGACAGCCTTCTTCTGTAATAAGAAATAGAAACGTCTCAAACTTATAGAATTTCTTTTTTCATCAGTTTCTCAATTTCTGGGAGACCTTTGCTTATATTGCCAAAACGGCAATGATAGAACTTAGAACCTCAGTCGCATTCCTAGCAAATGTTATAAAACTGTACACATTATTTTCTTAAAATGGATGATGATAATATTCTTGAATTACATCCTCTTAGAAAAATAATTGCAGTATCCCCATGTGGAGAGAATCTATCCTTTGGAAAGGAAGATCAGGGTTTTTAAAAGTTAAATTAATTTCAAAATAGTAAGATCTCTTTAGAGTGGCTGAGAGGACCATAATGGAAACAAATGTGGTTTTTCTGATTAATCCTCCTCTGGGGAGATTGTCTTAAACTCAGGGTATTCTTACTTTGGGGTGTATATAATATACATTATATTATAAGTATTATAAGTATTACTATTAATAATCTCACTAGAAAATTATTCCCTGTCATGGACAGCTTAATCCTACCCATTATTACAGTGAGACAAAATTAGAGGCATTTTTTAAAATACTTGGATGACACAAGTATTTTTACTGTTGTAAAAAATCAGAGGGGAGCTGGCCAGGGCATTCTAGAAGTTGAAATCCATACGTCTAAAAATTGTCAAGGTCGAGAAATATTGGTCTATAAATCCCAAAGGTGTTTTTTTTCAGGAGGCAACTGGACTTTCTGGTTTTTCTTTGAAGATGTTTGGCTTCTCATTCCAGAAGCTTCTTCAGCTTGGATGAGAAGCGAAACATCTTCAAAGAAAAACCAGAAAGTCCAGTTGCCTCTTGTGAAAAAGCATCTTTGGAACAACCATGGCCTGGATGACTGAGAATCTCCATAGACATTGGTCTATAAGCGTAAGTATAAGCCTCAGTGATGAGTAGCTACTAATACAGAAACTATTTTATTGGGCTCATTAAGAATTGGCTTATTTTATCTGCCCAACAACAGTGTGAGATTTTACACTGCCAAAGTAATGTTGTTTGGGGTATTATAAAAACTTGCCAATTCATTATTACATTCATCTGAGAATCAGTGACAACCCAGCAATCCCTAAGGCTGAATAAAGATTTACATGCAGATCACCTCAGTGACAATCTATGTCAACTATCCGCTCTATTATTGCAAGCAAAGATGGCAGATGCCTACTGAGATATACAGCATTCACTTTTTATCTCACAATCTAATCTTTGGCACGCTTGATCTCAATCACTGACCTTCTCATCAAACCACACTCTTCTTTCATCTTACGTCAAACTTTAGGGGTGTTCTTTAGGGGAAGGTTTAATTCTTTAGGGAAATTGTTTTGGTCTTAAGGTCCCATAGACATTTGTATCCTATTTTTAATTATTTCCCTAACACATCTTGAACTAGAAGGAAGACAAAGACCATGGCCTTGGGGCAGTTATATATTTGAATTTATTTCATTAGCTCTATATTCCCTCAATTTCAATGGAAATCAGATGAAAGATTTCATCAAAAGTCTGGTTTTAATTGATTGATCAATAGCCCTGAAAGGCAGATGTCTGAGTCATCATTCATTTCTGCTTAATAATACAAATCAACATCTTGCTCAATGCAGTCAGTCAGACAAGGCAATTGACAACATCTGTTCACCAGTGCCACTTTGGACACCTCCCTGACACAGTTCACTCCACGTGACTGGCCTGCATTGTGTGCTCCATTAACCTGGGTGGGCAAGATATCAATTACATACTCTTTGTATAATTCTAAAGGGATTATACTGCAGATATATTCAGAGTGATAGACATAAATAACAGCTAGAGGGAAATCAAGGTTACAACCAAACTAATTGGAATGGTGAGTCCTCCTTGACTCTATGGACAAAGTGCAGCTTTGTAGCATCTGTTTTGTTTGTTACTAGCACCTCTTGATCTACCAGCTGGAACCAATTGCAAGATAGGATCTCAGTGCAATGGATGTGCACTTACATTAAGAAACAGACTTTTTCTGGATCTATGCTTAGCTAAGCAATATCTTTTGGTTACTGTAATAGAACCAATAATCCTCTCGCATAAAAATCATGCCAGGTTCAAAGGATTTACTAGGAAGGAAATGTTTATAGGTTGTATTGGGTCAAAAACTGTGCTGATGTAGTTGAGATCATTCTCAGATCAGTGATCAGACTAGACTTTCTTTTAGCCATATATTCTTGATAATCTTGCAACATTTTGGGCAAGCGTCCAGACTCTTACCTAAACCCAAGCATCAGGAAGATGTATTCTAGCTTCTTTTAGTTGAGGCAATGAAAGGATCTATTTTCTTCTTTAATGCTATTTTCATTACATTGATGAGCATCAGTCTCTTTCAGCATTAGGTGGATATTCCAGGAAATAACAAAGGAAATAAAAAGGAAAGAAACTGAATCTGCTGTCAATAAAATGATTATTTGCCCTGCTACCACGTAGGCAAAATGATTATTTGCCCTGCTATCAACTGTAAGATATCATACCAGGCTGGGGAAAGGTTTGCTATAACATAAATTAGCATCCTCTTGTTTGGCAGAAAAACACAAAAAGGCTCCTGTTTAATGGTGCACAGCTTTATTTCTGTAGGTTTTAATTTTTCTTAAATATAATATTATCTAATCCATTCAGGACTTTCAGATCCAAATTGCACCATCTTAAAACAGATAGCCTTCATTACCACTGATGGATCTCAATGAAGTTTTGAGCACAGTTGGTGTTGCTGTGGTTTTTGAGAAAATAGAGTACTTACAATTTTAGTTTACTTCCTTTTCTATAACCCATGGGGGTACAGTGGTTAGGGTGCAGTACTGTAGGTTACTTCTGCTGACTGCTGACTGACTGCAGTTTGGCAGTTTGATTCTCACCGGCTCAAGGTTGACTCAGCCTTCCATTCTTCTGATGTTGGTAAAATGAGGACCCAAATTATTGGGGGCAGTATGGTGACTCTGTAAACCGCTTAGAGAGGGCTGTAAAGCACTGTGAAGTAGTATATAAGTCTAGGTGCTATTGCTATGGGGATGAGAGCTATCTGTAGGCAGAGGAAATGAGTCCACTTTGTGAATATGATTCCCCTATAACATTTAATTAATTCAAATTGGCACATTGTATTACCAATAATGGCCACCGGTGTAGACTTGAGGGTTATGCTGATCAAGCTAGTTCTGAAAGGACCATAATTCCCTGCCTCACCATGCATTTTGCTTCTTCAGGAATCCTGGAATTTTGACATTAAGCTTCTCGGGTTAGAATATTGGAAGACTCCTATTTACACTACATCTGCCATTCAAAGAAGATACCACTTGGCCAGCCGAAGTTGATATATGCGAGTATTCATACCAAATAAGAATTATGTCGTGTGTGCATGTGTGTGTGTATGTAATACTTATAATTACCTAGGGTCACTTATGACAGATGGGTGGCTATATAAATCATAATAATTAATTAATTAAATCCACAAGATAATGTGTAGGAAACATTTCTCTTTGTTGTACAGTAAAGGTTCAGGTTCTAGCCTTCATGATTACAGGAACAAAAAGAAAAATGAGATACAAAGCTGCTCCACTCAAGGGTAAACCTTTGTTTTCATCTCTTCTAGAAGCATCACCTCCAACGAACAGCAACTAGTCAAGGTCACTTTACAAAAGGCGTTTTGCTAATCCTGCTTTCTTAGACCATTCTGCATGCAAAGTAGGTACTTTGCCATTGCATGTTTGTTAGCAAGTGAACAAAGTGCTGGGTATTTCCCAGTAATATGTAGTTCAAACATATTCTAACATGTGCAATCATCAGGTTCACTGTTTGTTTTCTACCAGCAGCGCTCTACCATTCTTATCTGCCACTTCACTTCCTGGAGCTCTTTCCTTGAATTAGCCACCAGGGAGAGATTATTCAGGAGCAATTCTCTCCAAGACCACAGCCTCCCTTTCACCCCAAGAGTTGACAAAAACTTCTGAAGAATTGCCCACCAGAGCCTCAAGCGCTCTCTGGAAACTCAGTAGTTCTATTAGATGCCTAGGACAGATTGATTGCATAGATGTCTTCTCCCTGTGCAAGTTGGTGGCTTTGTTTGTTTCTAAAGCAATCAGATGACGATCTGACTATGATAAGGGATAGATTTTAATGTTTCATCCACTCAGATCGCATTGCATCTGCCTAGTGACAAAAACCAGATCAAGTGTTTAGCGTTCTACATGAGTCAGATTCTTAATATGTGTAAAAGTGACCTTGGGGAATATATGAGGGAGCCATTAATGGGGAGTGGGGAAGAACAAGCAATTATTAATAGACCGGATAGTCCACAGTTTAAAAGAAGCATGAGAAAGAAACTCAAAATAACCCCACCTTGATTTTATTTGCTGTAAGATAGGGCAAACATGGATATGCTTTCAAAATTTTGTTATTATATCCTGAGACAATAAAGTAGCATTCCTGGGATCCCTATCTGTCTGAAGGGCTAACATGAGCTCAAGAACAGAAGAGAATGGAGTGTATATTACTGAGCAGTTCAAGTAGGTTTGGTTTAAGTGGATCGCTTTGTGGGAGTTTAACCATTGTTTTGGCATTATTTTAGCCTGTTGTATGAACAAGGCCCTCCTCTTAAGCTATAATATGATTTATGTAAGATCTTATGTAAACACTTAATGAAAAAAATCTGACATTTATCATGTTGGCTGAATCCAGGAAAATGCTCTTTGACCATTTATTTATTATGAATAATATGTGTGTGTATCCTTGTGTATTTCTATCCTAAGATTCAGAAAAGTGTACAACAGTGAAAACAATTCCAAAAGACATTTAAATCAGATGCAATAATAATATATGAAGGCTCACCAATCTAACTTAGACAAAAAAAGCACTTTTAAATAAAATAATGCCAGAAGATAATAATCCAGGTGTAAGTCTGAGGGCAGAATAGTCTACAACAGGGGTCTCCAAACTTGGCAACTTTAAGACTTGTGGACTTCAACTCCCAGAATCCCTTTTGTACCTCAGGGACCACCAAACTCATAATTTTAAATTCCAGGGACCACTAACCGGTTCTGTGGGTGTGGCCTAATTTGTGGGTGTGGCTTGGTGGTTATGTGACTGGCTGGGCATGGCTTGTATGTAAGTATTATAAATATTTATATAAATATTGATTTTTTTTTATAAAAAAAGAGCAACTTTTACCCAAAATCAGGTAAAGCAGGCAGGCAGATTGAGTTGCTCAAAGAATCACAGTCATTCAGAAATCTATCTATCTGCCATCGGCTAGCTCAGTCTGTCATATAAAATTTGCTTGCAAGCAAACTCATAAAATTTGCTAGCAAGCAAACTCAAAAATTAACTCACAACACTTCATGTATGTAAATATTGAATTTTTTATTTAAAAAAAGAGCTACTTTTACCCAAAATCAGGCAAACCAGGCAGGCATATTGAGTTGCTCACAGAATCATTCAGTGATCTATCTATCTGCCATCAGCTAGCTCAGTCTCTCAAATTTGCTTGCTGTGAGTCTGCACTGAATAATAGAACCTTCAGTCTTAAGGGAGGTTCGGCTGTGCTTAAAAGCAGAGCTGAAGATCTAAAGACTAGCTAGAAAGCAAGAAATGCAACCATTTCCTGCTTCCTAGCTAATCTAAATCTCCCAGCACAGCAGAACAGATGATGGTTGGAAAAAGGAAAACTAGCAATTTAGCAGGCAAGTTTGCCGGGTAAGGAGTGAGTGGGCGAGGAGGGTTCCTGTGGGCCTTCTGGGCGGCACAGCTTTGTGTTTCTGTGCAGCCTGGATTAATTGCTTTGGGGGAGGTGCTCTGGGGGTGAGATTTCTCTGCAGCCCACCAAAATTTTCTCACGGCCCACCAGTGGGCGCAGCCCACCGGTGGCGACCACTGGATTAGACAGTATCTTACAGTATTTAGTTGGGCAAGTGTTGTAACATCTACCTTCCATGGGAGCTCTCCAAGGTCCTGCAGAACCTGCAGCTCCTTGGTTTATGCTCTGCTGCTTGATGCTGGACAGCCCTGATTTAAAGTTGTCTTCTCCAGACAGAACCAGGGCTATCTCATACCCTTACATCCACATCCACATATGTAAGAATAAAATCCTTACATTTCATTTGACAAGCCCACTCCCATTTTTTCCATTTGACAGCATCATTATTTTATTGCTCTCTATACTTACTTGTTTTTGCCTGCCTGCCTGAGGCTATTCTATGCTGTTTCATTCCACCACCACCCCTCCCATGAAAGGCTATTGGCACTGTTCTCTGTTTTCTGGAACAGCCTAACCAGGCATCCTAATAATTACTCAAGGATTTAAGGATGCCAAGTTCTGACAGCCTTCTTCTTCTAAAGATGTCCTTGGCCCACAGAAATTATGTGGAACTACTGCAGTCCATCCAAAGGAACTGCTGCAGCAGCTATTACTGCTACTGACAAAGCCTCTTGGTATTTGGGGAGGGCAGAAGTAAAGGGTGAAATGTTTACACTGAGAAACAGCCCTTCAGACTCAACACCTGCTCCATTTTAATCTTGCTTCAGAACATTTGTGCCAGCATCACCCGCTCCCCAAATGCACACCTCTTGCTTGCTGTTTCACATTCAGAACAAAGACCAAAAATAGCCTGGAGGAACGCAGGAATCTGCAAGCAATGGAAATCGAGCCCCACAGTTCCCAGCCCCACCAACTGCTCAGAACAGACCCTGCTGCTGTTATTGATTCCACTGTGGTTTTCCACCCCTTTCTTCATTTTCTGGCTCAATGACTTATTTGCATTTGCATGGACTCCTCTGGTGGCTTAACCTGGAAAACCAGGTGGCATCTGCTTAATTAATTCAACAAGGAGGCTGCCACTGGAACCAAGTACCTTCTCTTGGCAATATTTCTTCTCTTCTTTTGCTGACAAAAGTGGTAGTCTCCTTCACTCAAGGTTGTAGAAAAGAATAAACAGGAAAAGGTATTCATCTCACTTCTCCTCCTCCTCCCCATTCAATACAAAGTGAAAAAAACCTTTGGTGCACGGTGATGGAAAAGTTATTTCCATCAAATCCTCTGGGACAGCCATTTCAGAATGATGGCAATTGTATGAAAATATAGGCAAAGAATGGCATTTTGGGAACTACTGTCTTGTCGTCAGTTGTGCAAGTAATGGTTCTTGGTAGTTTCAGCTTATAGATAACATCAAGCTCCTTCAATCCCACCAAGGCTGCAAACAGAGAGAGGTGAGCTTCCCTGTTTCCGGAAAAGTGCATCCCTTTTTGAGCTGTATCTTCCATGGAATTTTAAGAATACCCATTTACATTCTTGGAGAGTGTTCCAACTGCTGAGGCCAAGAATCCTTGTAAACAAACTGGTAATATAAGTTCATAGTATTATTATTATCTTAGTACAAATCCCTACTTGCAAAGGGGAAGCTGAGAAAATCACTTAAGAAAAGCAAGCCACTTTACATCTGTGTTAGATTTGAAACCAAAGAGTTGTAGGCCTGTGATGCAAGGCTGAACTGTATTCATATTTTTCTGTGATGTGGCCAATAGCAAATGCTCTACTAAGAGCTTATCTATGGCTGCAGGAGGCGATACAATCAAAACAAAACAAAAAAGGAATAAAATACATTAAGAAGGGCTCTACTTAAGCCATCTGCTCCTTTTGCAGATATGACAATCAAATCTCTGAAATGGTAATGCAAATAGGGCCAAGAAGACAGATGGGAGAGACTCTGAAGCTAAACTGAGGCCCTAGACTAGACTCTATTTATACATGATGGAACTACAAGAAACCACTCTCCACTGAGCTAAGGTTGCAGAATCCCTGCTGGTCTTGAGACCATACCAGGCTTTGAATGACGTGTTAAGGACCATACCCACAAACTGAACAGCCAGTTCATGGAAAGGGTGGAATTTATCTTTGGCTCTACATCATGGGAGGCTGCTTTGTGGACTTCAAAAGGGATTCTGGCAAACAGCATATAGCCCCATTCCCCTAAACTCTTTACATTTCTGGTCTAGCTCATTCCTCTCTTTTAACCAGTACTGAACCCCATGGTTATCTTTTTAATCTGTTCTGAAATGCCAGGAACTCTAAAACACATTTACCAAACAACCAGGAACAGGGATGGCTGTTTTAGCTAAATATATTTACCAGTAATTTGGTCAAGTTACTCCTGGATAAATTAAGATAGAATAAGATTGTACATTTAATTAATAAGATTTATCCTCAAGTATTAATATGATTTCAAATTAGATTTCCCCCCTCTCTTCTCACCGTATATAGCCCATAGATTGATGCTGCTCCTACTAATGCCCATAAAAGTTAGATGACTATGTTTGCACTGCAAACATTTGATCTCTAAATGGTAGGGAAAAGATACAGGATATTTAGTTGTTTTGCTATCACCTAATGCCCCCCTGGAGTTTTGCAGCCCATACATTGATACTGGTAGATCTACAATAGAAGTTCTAGTGGGAACCTCATAGGTATTATATAAACATTTTGGAGATATATTTGTCAACTACCACTATTCCCAGCTATGACCTTGGGTAAGTCATAATGGATTTTCTTTTCTTGACAGTTTTGCTTCTGTGATCCCTTTAGATAGGTGAGCCAAGCATTGAACCCGGACATATACATGTAAGGCAGTGCTCCATCATGGGGCCATAATCCTTCTCATCTTTTTGCTTGCTTACAAGAAGACATTCTCACATTGATAATTATGTCCATTCCATCTATCTGCACTGCAGATGCCTGCAATTATGGTGTCAGCATGACAGATTGAGTTTGTAATACTGGGAGCCCAGTGCCTCCCTCCCTCCACCGAGATGAATTGTCTCTTTAGTCACAATAAATCCTATTCTTGCCAGTCATATACAATTTTAGGTGGCAGAGTGATGAGACCGTGAACTCAGATGAAACTCGGGTAAGTAAGACTTAATGGCATATTTGCTGCAATAAGGGGGATTTTGCCAGCTTGGAAAATGCATTGTTAACTTAGAAGTGATGCTGCTATATTAAACCACAAATAGAATGTGTTCTTATTTAAGATAATAGCCATTCATTTTATAATATTCTGTCTCTCTTCCATTAGTTTTCTTTTCTTTTTTCCCCATGCCAGCATAGAAGGATGAGTGAGTGAGCATAGAGGATAATGAGTATGGAAGACGGCCTTGAAGGACAGAGAGAAGATTACCAAGACAATGATCACATAAATAAGGCCTGAGTCTAGATCAGAGGTATCCAAACTTGGCAGACTTTGGACTCCCAGAATTCTCCAGCCAGCTAACTGGAGAATTCTGGGAGTTGAAGCCCACAAGTCTTAAAGTTGCCAAGTTTGGGGACCCCTGGTCTAGATCAAAAAAGTAATCTATCAAAATGCCTCAGATATCCCACCCAAAAATGCATAGGCAGGTAAGAAAGAGAGAAAGGGAAGCACTTTTAGATTTGCAAAATTCTGTTATAATGGCTGTTGTAATAAAAGTAGCTTTAGGTCTGCATAGTGTCTGTTTCTTAAGTCTTTATCTTATAGGGCCAAATCAGCTTTTGGATGATGAGAAAACCAGCTCTACCACATCTACCATCTTCAATATCTCTAGTGTAAATGCCCAGACCTATCAACTTCAACTAAATTTTCACCTTTTTGTCATGTTTTACATCATCCAATGATACCTCAATGCATGTTGTTGAATTTAATGAGCAGTTCTTCTAGTCGAGCATTAATTTTCATTGTCCAAATGTTGAATGTTCCTATGTCCAAAGCCCAAAGGCAGCCTGATTTAACTTGGTGATTCTTAGCACCCTCTGCCTTTGGGCAGGTCTTCCCACTGCCATGGGTAGTTGCTCTAGGGCCTCCAGAGAATGAGGGTTGTTTTTGAGATTGTATTGGCATATGGAAGGAATAGACGATAATCTGCCACACTAGTCCCATGTGGGTTGGCAGATGTGATCAGTGTTAGTCTGGGGTATCTATCATGGCCTGTTTGCCTTGGGAGACCCTTCTGGACATATACATGTTTGACAACTTAGCCCACTATTTCATTTACACACACAAACCATTTCGCTCTGCCAAGCCCCAATCATAGAAGGAGCATAGAAGGAAGATGTATGCAGTGCTTTATACAATGTCCTTTCTTCACACTCAATGATGCCTATTTTCCAGCATTATTCACAATCTTGAACTTAGAAAAGTTGCAAGCTACAATGTGAGGTTGTCCTGAAAAATCTAAGACAATGTTTCATATTGCTGGCTGATGAATTCTAGGATGAAGGGCACATATCTTAAAGTTACTAAGGTTGAGAAACAGAAGAATGGATATTGTATTAAAAGCAATAATGAGTAGAAACAAAAAAGCCAGAGATGGGCATAAAATTAGCTGATTTTGAATTGCTGACAGAACTGTGAAATTTGGGAGGAAAAAAGCATACAAGGTACAAATAAATAAATAAATAAATAAATAAATAAATAATGCATACATACACACATACATACATACATTATGTGGAATGTTAAAGGGTGCTGGGTATTACATGGGTAACCTTAAGATGGAACTAATGAACTACCCCAACAGAGTTATTAAATTAAAGCTTTGAAGATTTACATATGCTGCATTTTTCCTTCTTTCCAAATTTGCATTCTGCTATCTCACCAGAAGCTTACTCTCTCAGCCTAGTTTTCCCCCATTTCTTTTGAATGTGCTGTAGCTTATTTTATTTTTGGCCACCTGGAAAATGATGCTGCTGGTACATTTAAAGCATCTAGTACAGATGTTCTCCAATAGCAATATAAAAATAGTTGTGCCTCCTAAAGTCCCTTTTGCTGGATGGAGCTGCCTCTTAATTAACCTGTTTTTCTACCTCACTACTAAGCTCTTGATGAATTCCCTAGCGAAGTTGCTGTCTACAATCCTCCCTGCCCCATTCTCCCCACATCCCCCTTTTGGAATAAGCCACAAAGGCAGCACAAAATAATACCAGAGATCCATTTTTAAGGGGGAAGTGGGCAGAATTTGATGGCAAATGAGAAATCTATTCTTTCTGGGGATAAAAGTTCTGCAGCAGATTATTAGCAAAAGCTGGAGTGGACAGTATAATCTCTTAATCTGAATCAATCAACAATTTTTCTAATGAAATAAATGCTGGTGGATTTTAGGATTTTTTTTGTAGGGAATAAGCAGATAGAAATATTTTTGTTTTAAATTACTATGATTATGCTGAATTTGGAAGGATTCATTTGGAATCATTCCAAAATCTTACTGTAAAATTTTCAATATTCTGATTTTATCTGGACCCCGTAACATTCTAAGATCAAAATCTTATTTAGCCATTTGCTGTTTATTTTAGCTTCTTTAAATTCTTAAGTTTATGATTAACATGTTCTTTTGTTCAAGACTGAAGGCTCATCCAGCATTTTCAAACTTGACATTCCAAAGGTCTCTAATAATTTAATAGTTAATGAACAATTTCTGAAAGTGAGTGTAAGAGTAAGATTTCCAATCTAAGTATCTTTTAAAAGGCTGTGTCACAATCGCAAACAAGATGGCTAATCTTGTTATCTCCTGGTCCTCAAACCTGCAGAAAACCATTGTCCTGTGGTCTCCTCATGAGAAGGACACATGTGGGTGAATTCCCATCCTCTTATCCAGGGAGTTTCCAAGGAATTGGTCTACTCACCAGTTCTATGATCTTTGCCACATTCGTTGGCTCCACTTCTGAAGAGCTGTCTTCAGTTCACCATGGCTTCTGCAGAAGTCAAATCTTTCCTGATCATCCAATCAATTCACTCATCCATCCTCAACTCTCCTACTACATCCCAGTTCATTAGATCTTCATCTGAAAATCTTATTTTTTTTACACTGATAATTTTGCTAAGCACTTTACATCCTTTCTCCCACTTGGAATTTATATCCCCAGCAGGAGGATACTCCCAAGTTGAGTATCCCTGGTGTAGACAACTTCCTACAATTGCTGCAGCACTATTTCCTTATATTTGATTTTCTCTCTAATGAATTCGTTGCTCATCACTGACATAATCTTAAATCCAACTTTTTATCAGATCTTTGAACAGCCACTTCATTGGCTGTCCAAAAACAATGGTTATTGCTTGGATGAAAATATTTCTGGATGAAAATACTTGATGTGTATTAAATACTGAAGACAGAGTTAAAATATTTTGGGATATTTCATGAAGTGAAATATTTCAGGAGTTCCATCCCGTTGATTTGCAAGCCACATGCAAACATTTTAACTGGTGCATGAACATGATGCTGTATGCTAATGGCACATTCTCTACAATGACTTGACACTGGCTTAAGACAGTGTCATGCTTCTCAGATGAAACTGCCGTTGGAAAAATGAAAGAGAAGAGGGATTTTTTATTAAGCAGCCACTAACCTTACAAATGCTGACAAGTGTGAGATGAAATTCTATGTATGTGGAGAAATGAAACAGAGTTCCTGCCATTACTTGTATTACCATTCCTATCGTTTCACTGCAGTCCTTATATTGTTTAATTTCACAGTACAGGAAGGTGCTGGAGACAGATATCACTTTAGTGACAACGAAGAAGACACTATTCAAAACTGCAGAGGAGAAGGCAGTGGTAAAATATTCCTATCTTTTACTAGGAAAAACATGTGGACAGCCAAAAAAAATGATTATCAATACAATGCTGGACATGCCCCCTCAGGTGGGATAAAGAAGAACTGAGGACGTTTTTTGAATACTAATGGTGCTTATGATGCTACTAGTTTAAATCTGTCTGGTCTTATAGTTGCTGACAATACCACAAGGAAAATCTGAAGTAGCAAAAACAGAATTATAGTGAAATCATGTAAAAAGCATCAACATGGGAAAGCTCAACATTAAATAAATTGACTACACATTGACATCAGCAAATTGAAAAGCCTTGGAACTGGAAACTTTCAGTAAGAAAATCTTAATGTTTACTATTTCGATCTCAGTCTTGGTTTTTCTCTCCCCCCCCCCACATTCTCTCTCTCTCTCTCACACTCACAAACACAAATTCCCAATAAAAGAATGGCATTGCTAAGATAGTCAGGAAGAATATAGCAAAGACAGGTACTTTAGGTGCAATGAGCAACAAATATCAGTTAAGGTTCTTGCAGACACTTCTTTAATATGACAAGTATTCAAGTTTATACCCCAGCCACTGATATTGACATGCGTTATGATCAAGTTCAACCTGAAACTTGAAAAATATGCAGCCAAGATATGTTGCTTGTGTTTGGACTGGAAGGTCAAAGTTGGTAATAGCAAGGAGGAAAAACATTGATTTCTACAGAAATGAAGCAGGAGGACAACTTACCAATTTTGGCCAATCCAATGATTTCTTCATTCCCAGTGCATTCTTCGAACAACCAAAACAATGCCTATGTACATGGACACCACCAGAAAAGAGAACATAGAAATAAAACGGACTATATTATTAGTACTTAGAGATGAAAGAACCCAGTCATAACAAATGTGGCCAGGGGCTAATTGTAGAACAGCCAAAGTGGAAGAACAAAGCTAATATGATATTGAGCATATAACCATCAATTTCAAGAACATAAGGAACTGCTTTGAATCTCACTAATAGGGAACCCGAGGAGCTGCAAAGTGAAATCAAATATGTCATAAAGAACAAGTGTGAAAAGAGATTGCCCAATATGAATAGAGCAAAATAAATTATATGTTAGAACAGTTTGGAAAATGTCCAAATAACAAGTGAAAGCAAAGCCAAGAAAGACAGATATCTCAGAAAAGACATTAAGAATTTTTCAGAGATCTCTTATAAGAGACAAGAAGCAGTTAATATGTTAACATCTGTAAAGGTATTGGAGATGGGAAAAAAACCCAGAAAAGCAATAAAAGCTTTTTGAAAGATCTCCAGACCCATAAGGGGGTGTGAACCTCAAATTAGCATGCTAAAAGAAATGAATGGACCAAAAGTAAGTGATTCAAAGGAGATTTAAAAGTATATACAAAAGTTCTGTGTAATAGAACATTCAAGATAACTTAGAAGATATGCTGTGCTTATAAGAACCTCTGGTACTGGAAGTTAAATTCTGCATTTTGTGTTGGATAAAACTTAGGAAAATACTAATGGGTAGCCAAGGAGACAAACAAATAGATAATAGAACAAATCAATCACGGCATAAGCATAAATTGTAGTATGTATTTGGGACATATTATGCAAAGATTCAGAAACTCTGAACTCATCATAATGCTTAGGAAGATGGAAGGAAAGAGAAAAAGTGGACAAGCAGCAAGGTGGATGAATTCCATTACAATGGCAATGAGTATCACATGCTTTGAAGCAAGTTGAGGACAGAGCTTAATGGGGGGAAAGACACCCATTGTTTCTCAATTTTTAAGATATGTGGAGGTACTAATACCACTCTATAAAGCCTTAGTAAGACCACACCTAGAGTACTGCATCCAGTTTAGGTCATCACATTACAGAAAAGATGTTGAGACTCTAGAGAAAGTATAGAGAAGAGCAACCAAGATGATTAGGGGACTGGAGACTAAAACATATGCAGAACAATTATAGGAACTGGACTTGGCTAGTCTGGTGAAGAGAAGGACCAGGAGAGACATGATAGCAGTCTTCCAATATTTGAGGCGCTGCCACAGAGAGGAAGGGGTCAAGCTATTTTCTAAAGCACCTGAAGGCCAGAAAAAGAATAATGGAAGAAAACTGAACAAAGATAGATTTAACCTGGAAATAAGGAGAAACTTTCTGACAGTGAGAAAAATCAACCAATGGAACTCCTTGCCCTCAGAAGTTGTGGGAGCGCCATCACCTGATACATTCAAGAAGAGATTGGACTGTCATTTGTCAGAAATGGTGTAGGGTCTCCTGCTTGGGCAGGGAGGGGTTGGACTAGATGACCTACAAGGTCCCTTCCAACTCTGATTATCTGTTATCTGACTTTAACTCACAGAAACCCCCTGCCAGCATGCTGACTGGAGAATTCTGGAACTTGCAGTCCATGTGTCTTAGAATTGCTGAGGTGGAAAATTTTAGCGTTAGTTAACAAAACTAATCATTTTTCTTTAAAACAAAAACAATCAAAGCAAGAGAACGGGCAATTCGAACACCATCCCTTGGGGATTCACCTGAAATTCCTTCACTTGTAGCGCTTCTTGGCTTCTAATCTCAAAAACCCAATTCTTCCCATCCCGGCACGAACCAAACCTTTTTGGACTACAAATCCCATCGCCCCTTACCATGGTACAGAAGGCTCCCCCTAACCACAACACTACAGCAAAACATCCCGTGCGTTGTCTATGGAGATCCTCAGTCATCCAGGACATGGTTGTCCCAAAGGTGCTTTTTTTCAAAGAGGCAACTGGACTTGCTGGTTTTTCTTTGAAGACGTTTCGCTTCTCATCCAAGAAGCTTCTTCTCTGAGAGCTAAGGAAACTTCTGGGATGAGCGAAACGTCTTCAAAGAAAAACCAGCGAGTCCAGTTGCCTCTTGAAAAAAAACCACCTTTGGGATCCCGCCCGTTATTAGAACAAGAAGTCTAAGCCTGTCAGACCGCCCCCCCCCAAAAGACCGAGGTCCTCGAGGGCGTGTCTAGCTAGAGTGCGGGAAAAGGACCGCCTCCTGCTTGGTCTCCACCCTACCCCCTTGCTCATGCGCAAAGCCAGCCTTAGCCGCGGTCTGCGAAGGGGCCGCTATTGTGCCGCCGCCGCTGCCGCCGCCTGCGTGTGCTTTGTCGCTTCATTCATGCCCCCCTGCTGGTTCCGCCCACTGCTGGCTGAGCCGCGAAGGCTGAATGAACGCCAGAGGCGCCGCAGAGGCAGAGCGATCGCGCCGCGGAGCTTGAGTTTGGAGAGCGGGCCGGCGGCCGGAGGAAGGTCGGCTGAGCCATGTACGGTAAGGGAGGACGGGGCGTCCGTTTTCTTTCGCCTTTTCCCCCCGGTACTGGTTGCTTGGATTTCCCTGGCTGGGTCCGGTGGAAGGTTTCTTCCCCTCTCCCCCCCTTTTTAACCTCTTGCCATTTGAGCCGCGCGGATCCGTTCCGTTCTCCCCACCCTCCCCTCCTCATTTCCTTCCCGGTCGGAGGCATCCAGGCACTCCCTTCTGCACGGTATTTTCGAGAGCCGCTTGCTCCGGAGACATCCTCGTGCCTGGAGATTTCCCTTCCCCGCCCGATACTTTCCTTGACCAGCTCTCCAGAGAGCCTGCGAGACCGGATTCCCCCGCTACCCCATCTTCCCCCAGCGCTCCATGCATCCTTTTGAAAGGAGAGCGTGGTTAGGAGTTGTGGATAACCGGTGGACTTCTGGTGGGGTTTTACGGGCACTGACTTTCTCATCCTGGAAACGACTCAAGTGATGTTTCAGGGAGCCAAGTTCATATTATTCTAAATTGCAGCCGGCTGCTTTCGGAAAGCGTCCCTTCTTATTTCTGAGAGCCGGTCAGACAAATAAGGGTACTTCTTTCTTATTCCAGCAAAGGCTAGAGGTTGGAGGCTGAAAACTGCTTGGGAGGCGAAAAAAATAGCGTTTGCCTCTCCCCTTCTATGATTTTTTAAAAAGTAAATATTGGGCTAAATAAAAGATTCGTGTAAAGCTGGCTTCTTAATTGAGATGTCATGTGTTGGACATTGCTGCCTGGGAACATGTCCTTTATGACAGGGGTCTCCAACCTTGTCAACTTTAAGCCTGGAGGACTTCAACTCCCAGAATTTTGGGAGTTGAAGTCCTCCAGATTTAAAGTTGACAATGGAGACCCCTGCTTTATGATATCCCCACCTTGGCAAAGTTTCTCTGTCAGGAGATGTTTTTTGTTTGTTTTGCTAGCCTGTAGGAGAATTCCCTCTGTGAGCTACAGCCATAAATCTGAACACAGCTTAGCCACTTATGGAGAAAGGAATCCTTCATGACCCCCCTTGGAGCAACATTAGAAACCCTTTCTCCAAATTGCTTCTTTCCAATGAAAGAACTACTATTGGTTTTCTCTCTTTCTCCTGCACGCACCTAAATCAGAGCTCTCTTGACACTTGGAGCCCAAACAGAATAGATGACAAACACACAGAGCTGGCCAGAGAGATGCAAAGTAGCATCAAAGACTCTCTTTGTGGTCTTCATCCTATTAACTTGCTTCATTGATAGCAAATCGAACAGCTTGCAGTTGATATGGAATGACTATGGTAGATCTGCTGCAGAGGCAGCGTTTACCTTTCTCTCTTTTTCTCCTGCCTGTCCCTTGTTCAAGCCATGTGTTATCTAATTCTCCTGGATTGCTGTAGTGCACTGGCTGCAGTTTTACTGGGCAATTGTAGTCTGTGTCTGCAGCTGGCACTGTGTCTGCAGTTGGTACAAGGAGGGGAAGTGAGCTCAGTAGAAAGTTTTGAGTACAGGAAAAGCTTGATAGCTGCATTTTAGAATATCCAAGTTACAGGTGTATGCATATATAGAACACACTGTGAGCAAATGAAGTGGGGTGTACCAACCACTCCCTCCCTCCCTTGTGGTCATACATTCCCTGCATCCTTAATATGCAAGAACTACTAGCAGGCTCCAAGAATCAGTATAGATGGAGCTGCTCTCCAACGATGCATACTATTTTTTTTTTATTATATATAATCACACATAAACAAACATAAACTTAAACGACATATAAGCACACACGCACAAATCATACATTAAATTGAACAGGTATTGCTAAGTTCATCTCACTTATTGTCCAATGTAGATCAGATCCAATTTAAGATAAGTTATTGGATCTTTCTTCTATCCAGCCATCATAAAAATTGTTCCATATTTTATAATAGTCCATTTCTTCCTTGTTTTTAGTTCCATAGTCAATTTGTCCATCTCTGCACGTAATAATTTTTCTTAGTGTTTCTGCTTCAGTTGGAGTTTCACTATTTTTCCAGTTCTGTGCAAAAGCCATCCTTGCTGCAGTGATAATATGTATCATTAAATAGAAAATGTCTTTCGGATATGTTCTTTTGTAATTCAGTAGAAAGAATTCTGGGATAAATTGTATCTCCTCCTTGCACATTTCCTGTAGCCATTTATGAACTTGTTTCCAAAATTCCTGGGCCTTTCTGCAACGCCACCACATATGGTAATAAGTGCCTTTTTCCTTGTTGCATTTCCAACAGATAGGTGAGAGTTTATTATTAATTTTAGCTAGTCTTATTGGTGTCATATGCCACCTATAAAATAATTTATAGAGGTTTTCTTTGTATGGGGTTGCTAGGGTTATTTTTTATTTCTAATCCAAATATTGCCAATCATCCAAATTTATGTTATAACCAAAGTCTCTCATCCATAGTACCATTGTTTCTTTCACAATTTCTTCTTCCATTTTAGCCTCTAATAATACATAATAAATTTTTTGATCATCTTTTTCTCCTGCCCTAGCAAGATTTCGTCCAATCAGTCCTTGTTGTACTGATACCCAATTCCCTCTTATCCTTTACATATTTAGATTGGAGTTGCAGATAGGCCCACCATTCCAAATCTATTCCTTTATCAGTCAATTGTTGTCTAGTTAGTAAATCACCCTTTACGTCTAAGAGCTCTTCATAAGTTATAATTTTGTCGTATCTTAATAAATGTGGGTGCATCAAAGCTTCTAATGTTGATAGCCAAATTGGGGTTTGGATGTACATTTGTTTCTTAATCTTAAACCAGGTATGTAAAAGTGTCTGTCTAAGTTTATGTTTTTGCACATAACTATATCCTTTCATATTATCTTGTCCAAGAAAAGCATGCCAACCTGACTGAAGATTGTGTCCCTCTAATGTTAATACTCTCGAGTTAGTATGGTTAATCCAATCTTTTAACCACGTCATTATTGCAGCACTATGGTACAGTTCCCAATTTGGCAAGCCCAATCCACCTCTCTCTGTGGCATCTTGTAGTAATTTTAATTTTATCCTTGGTTTTTTCTTTTGCCAAATAAAACTTGATATTATCTTGTTCAGCCTGTCAAAAAGGTTCTGTTGAGTATTATAGGAGCATTTTGAAAAGGAATAGTAATTTAGGTAAAATATTCATTTTTACCGTGGCTATCCTGCCCATAAAGGATAGATTTAGATTATTCCATTTTATTAAATCCTCCGATATTCGTTTAATAAGGGGTCATAATTATCTTTCTTAAGGAGCTAAATCTGGATGATATAGTAATTCCTAGATACTTTATTTTTTCCACAATTTCAATATCCATTATAGTGGCCAGTGATTCTTTTGTTTATCTGTCATATTTTTCGTGATCATTTTAGTTTTATTTTTATTAATTTTAAGTCCCGCTACCAGACCAAATTCTTCCAGTTTCTTTAACAATATGAGTCCTGAGGTTTGTGGTTCTTCCAGAATAAAGAGCAGATCATCAGCAAATGCTTGCAGTTTAAACTCTTCCTTCTTAATTTTTAATCCTTTTATGTCGCTTTCCTGTTGGACCGTCCTGATTAAGGCCTCCAAGGTCATGATGAACAGCAGAGGGGACAATGGGCATCCTTGTCTAGTTCCTTTCTGTATTGAAAATCTTCTCGTCAGTCCCCCATTTATTAGAATTTGGGCTTCTTGTTTTTGATAAATAGATGTAATAACATTTATACTATTCAGTGGCTGACCCTGTTAGTTGGTGCAACATCAGGAGTGGGGTGAATAGTGGAAGGGATTCATTAAACATAGCAGAGTCTCCATCACTTCAGGCATCAGCCTGCTTGGCATGACAAGAAGTACAGTCTAATAGAGCCCAGTATGAAGGAACGGGATTCTGTTTGAGGAGTGAAGTGTGTACTTTAAGCATCTTCAAAGCTTAAACTTAGCTATTTTGCCCCTTAACCCACTCAGTGGGAGGGGATTTTCAGCTGTGCCCATTCCAGTACTGACTCTGAAACCAGAAGTCAACACCTGATTGTGTGTCTATGGTGAACACATACCTAGCTGGGTTCTGCTGAATGAAACTCTTTAAATGTTTCCTCCTTGCAAACACTATTAGCCCAGCAGAGTTGTTCTGTGGCCACTTTCAGTATTGCTCTAAAGCAGGGGTCTCCAACCTTGGCCACTTTAAGCCTGGACGACTTCAACTCCCAGAATTCCTGAGCTAACATGATTGGAGGAGGAATTATGGGAGTTGAAGTCCACAAGTCTTAAACTTGCCAAGTTTGAAGACCCCTGCTCCAAAGTTTGTTTATGGATTCTAGAAAGAAAGCCATGTTAGTATATTGCAGCAAAAATAAGACTTCTGTACATTTTAAAATTTAAGCAGTTTATTTTCATGTCCAACAGATCACTTCATCCCTTCCTCTTCCATTAATGTTGATCCTCAATGTTGAACATGCCAGATTTAAAAATATGACAAGAGATTATTAAATTTGTGTCCATCTGTTTTTTTGCATCAGCGAGGGTAAAAGGACATTTGTGTCATTTCCTGCTCTGGATGGGGTACTTTTCTCGCAGGGTTCCCGCCTGAACCAGGAACCCCCAAAAGAAGAATTGGTAGAGGAACATTGTGATCAAAAAGTATCTGGCTCCAAATTTTCAGAAGTGGTGAGCTGGTATCTGGTATCGCAAGCTTTTCTTTGTGGGGTGAGTGGGTATAATCAGTTTGCATTGCGTCCATTGTCTTAGGCTTTCCTTAGCAAGATGGGAATTTGGTCTGTTTCTGGTGATTCTTGCAGGAGCACTGACTGGTAGTCCTTGCTCTTGTTTTCTTACTCTTTAGAGCTAGATATTTAAAATATGCAGTATGGGTTGTCCTTTGCAGTAGGCAGTATCACTTATTTGGGAGTTTAAAGCACTTAGTTTTTCCCCAGGAGTTCAGGTGGGGGGGGTCTCAGATTGTCTCCTCTAAACAAGTAGGTTGGAGTAAGCAATAGTGACTGGCTATGAGATTTATGATCAAGTCAGAATTCGAACCTGGGTTTTTCTGAGCTCTGTTCTGTACCTTAATGAAGATACCCTTGTTCTGTATCTTTACTTGCATGTTTTTCAATGTTGCTTTTAGCAGAGACCCTGTCTAATGCATTTGCCTTGAGGCAACTGAACTGTTCAGTAAGAAATGCCTAGTTCTTGATGGATTGCTACTGATCTTGTAGAATTTTTCTGTGCTGCATCAAGACCTTTTAACTTCCTTGTTGATATGTTTTTAATTTACTAAGCATCATATTGTTTACCCAACTCAATTTATTAACTGCTGACTTGATTCCTGGCTATGCTAAATGTTTAGAATAAAACTGGGAACTCTTATAAGAGCTGCATGTTCTTTGCAAAACATTTTGCCCTGAACACATGCACCATTCCCTGATCAAGCTTGCTATGCCATTATATTATCTGGCAAAGTGCCCTTTATTAGTCCTCCCTTGAACAAGTATGGTAAAGGTCACATTAAAGAGTAAGCTGCATGGTGATTTTCTTCTTATGCAAAAATCCTTGTTCATCATTTATGATTCCTTAGTGAGGAACCCACAGGGTCCCTAGAAGATAGCTTGAAGATATAGCTACCGAGCTGAGTGTCATTCTATCTATTAATTAAATGCAAGTTTGCACAGCTGAAAGCTGGCCAGTGTTCAATTATAGATGACTTGGCAGAAGTATCTGTCCAAGGAAAACAGCCCTGATGGAACATCTCAGGTAGTGCTGCATCATAAGATGCAGATGATTAGGAGTGCAGTTGGGAGCATGTTTTCTCTTCTACATGGAAGGAGTAAGTGCTAGTTGTATCAGGTAGAGACCTACGTAGAAGAGGTGGACAGTAAATTAAAGTTTTCTGCAATTTAACCCAAGCTGTATAGAGCAGGAGCTCTCTGAGAATTTAGCAACTTCTATTTTGATGAAAACAACGTCTTGTGATCTTCAGTCATAAGTCATTATGTTTAATGAGGCTAACCAGATTTGGATCAGAAGCACCTACATCTATATTTTATTGTTGTTGATGTTAGTTGTGAAGTCATGTCCAACTCATCACGACCCCATGGACAATGTTCCTCCAGGCCTTCCTGTCCTCTACCATTCTCCAGAGTCCATTTAAGCTCAATATTTTTATTAGCCATTCTTAGGCCATTAATTTAAGGGGCTTATTTATTCATTTTTTTTACCATTTTCCTGTTTTGTTTTAATCCGTAACAATGGCATGAATCAAGAATGATTACCATGCAGGCACCATTCTCACAGCTATATGAACTCATATTTGTTAACCCTTGTTACGATGGTTATGAGAATGGAGGAACATTTTCTGAAGTGGTGGTGCATGCTTGCCAACTTACTTGCTGCACTTGAAAAAAAAAGGACACTAGTTATCTATAAAAGATGAGGAAAAGACAGTTTAAATAATGGTTTAAAGTCCAAATATATACAGTCATGGATACATAAAAAAGAAATATTCCTAGGCCTGTGCCTATATGATTGCCCTAAAATGGAAATGGGTTTTACACAGACAGGAAACTGTCATTTATCAAAGAATGTGGTAATAAGGAGGTAAGCAGCTTTTATCTATCTATCTATACAAGCAAAATATGTCCTTTGCATATGGAAAGCTGTACTGTTTCCCATCAACCTCAAGTAAAATAGAAGAAGATGGTTGCTTCAGAGGGGGATATTCAAAAATACGAAAATATTCTGTATATGAACAGTATTTTAGTGATTGATTATCATGAATGGAATTGACAGTTGGATTCTTGGATATTGCCTTTTATTGCAAAGCTGTCATCCAACCTTGTGGGTAAAATGCTTGATTTGGCAGCATTTTGGAGGCGTTTTTCTCTCTTAAGGCTGATTGACTTCCCACATAAAGGACATGGATAAAACAGATGTGCTTTATTCAGTCCTGAATAATCTGTTCATCTCCAGGGCCATTCACTGGTTCATTAAATCTTGATGGCACCTAGCTAGTTGCAGGTTTTTATTTTCTATGTTTTGCTCTAAAAGAGGTACAGAATTTTACCTCAAGCTTCCCATGACACTGGTACCTGGAACCGTGCAATTCTATAACTTGTTCTGAGAATTCTCAAGGATTGGTTCGTCCTATCATGACTTTTGATCAACTAATTGCACCTATAGTATAAAACTGATGCCGATCTGGGCAGACTGGAGATCATGTTTGAGGTATTTGGGGGCCAGGGAGCTTATTCTTAGTGCCTCTTAACATGCAGGAAAAATCCAACAAGCAAGAGAACAATAAAGAGAGCATGAGTAATAGAGAATAGTTCTGCCAATGTTTATCTGCTTTCCATCATTCACTGCCTCCCCCTCTTTGCAACCTGGAATTATTTGAAGGACAGCTTGTCTCATTATCTAGTAATGTGCAGGTGGGTTGTTGAGTGATTTTCCGGAGTCAGGAGGAGGAGGCTGAAGCTACTAGAATTTCTGAGCTTTCATGAGCCCAGAAATTAGCTACTGTACTGTATTAGTTACTCAGAAATTAGCTATTGGGTGGGAGTGAAGAGGGAAAGTTAAGTTAGGAAGGCTGATTCAGAAGTTGCCGTGGGAGAGATAGGAGCATGGCCTAGCCAATTTTAATATCAAAGTTTCTGATGTGCAGCTTTTATTTATTTGCTTGCTTGCTTTTCTTAGAGTTTAAACATCTTTTGCAGCCAATGAGAGTTCAAGAAGGGTAGCTGCCTGTTTTAAATCTGTCACAGAAACTTCATCTGTGGTTCCTGTGGCTTTTTGAAGATTGCTGGCTTTATAGAAGCATCCACTGTCGTGAAAAGAGGTTGCAGGGATTTTTTTTTTTAGTAGTCTGCCTCACCAAATGGGCCAAGAAAGTTGATGCATTCTAACACTTCTAATAATACAGGGATGCTTGAGTGGCAGAAGAATGCAGGACTGATGTAAAAAAGAAATGTGAGGAGAGAAGAATGGGAATACCTGACACTCAGCACTTATCTTTTCAAGTCATGTGTCATCCAGATATTGGAAATTCAGGGAAGTGTAATCTAAATGTTGTCTGCATCATTTGACTTTGGTTGGTATTCTGTGTATTTGTTTAGAAGTGAACTCATCATATTGGTGTGCATGCATGCATGTTTTTTCTTGGCTTTTTAAAAAAATTCATATTTATATGCCGCCCTTCTCCAGAGACTCAGGGCGGCTTACAATTTTTGGAGCGCAACCCAATGCGCTCAGCAATAGCCTTCATTCCATTGTATATGCCTGCTTATTACTAAGCGGCATTTTTACAAAGTCAGCTTATTGCCCCCAACAATCTTGGGTCCTCAATTTACCTACCCCAAAAGAATGGAAGGCTGAGTCAACCTTGAGCTGGTGGGATTGAAATAAGTATTGTGCTGTGTATGGTTTGTTTGGATTAACATGTGCAAACCAAATCATTTTGGTTTGTAACCCACACCAGCATTTTATATAAACGCAGCCAATTGTGGCTTATTCAGGAAAACATAATGGAGCACAGTCCTTTACATTTTAAGGTGGGCTAGATCAGTGGCAGGAAATCTTTTGGAAAGAACTCAATGGAAGTAAGTGGGGAAAGATATAACATAGGGGGCCCACCTTAGATTGGATTTTGTTCTGTATTTTGAAAAGGGGATGTTGGTGGTGCTTGGGTTAAAACTTCTTTTAGGGCATATAGTAGCACTATTTTCAGCCTCAAATATGCTGGAAATAATGTAGTTTTCTGCTAATCACAGAGCTTAGGAAAGGGAACAGAAAAGATGCTTGAGTGTTGCCTATCTCCTTGAGTTCATAGGTTATTTAGTTACATTGTTTTATAGTAGGACCCTCCTTAATATTTTATAGCATCTTCTAGCACCATCCACCCATGAATTTTATTCTCATTAGTGTTATTTTGAGACAAAGAAAGTTGTAAGCAAGAGTCTCATAGCTTTTGACTAGATTTTCCTTTCTGTCCCTGGGATCTTTCCATAGAACCAAATAATCCAATTAGATGGTAAAGGGAGGAACACATTCAACATTATTAAAATAAAGAATTTATTTTTATTTTCTTCCATAACCTTATACAGAAATGGTGCGTGAGTAGTGAGGTTTCTTTGCTGCTTTGGTGGTGTCAAAGCATGTCATTTTGGTCATGACCATATATTGAAAAAATGCTGCTGATCAAAGAAGATTATTTTAAACCAGATGGGCAAAGAGTGACCTAATAACAAACCAGATGGGCAGAGACTTAACCTCCTTATGTCCTTGTAGCAAACATAGTGTAGTGCACAATAAAGTTCTCAAATCTATCCTACATGTTGCTGTTTCCATTCCAAAAGTTGGTTGGTACCAAAAGCTAGTAGAATTTAGTGACATGGGAACAACCTACTTTATACTGCTAGAGTTCACATATCGTTATGTGTGAACTCATAATAATGGGTGAATCTAGTCTTTATGCTAACAGCCATAGTTAAGAGTTAGTTTACAGTAAAGTCCATCTGCTTTTGGATTCACTGAACATTCTTTGGATCATACAGTAACATGAATGCAGCACTTATATGCAGCTGATTAAAATAGCCAAGCCTATTTTCAAGATTTTAGTTGTGTGATAAAAAACAGACACAGTTCTTTTAATAAGCCACAAACAAGTACAGTACTGCACTTAATGCTCCCATGTGATCTGAAATATTTCTTCCTATACAAATTTGAAACATTCATAGTCTTACTTAGCATTAGTTACACTGATAACCATCAGTTCCCAGTTCATTTCAGCTGTATACCTGTATCTTTCATATCAAGATCATGTTTTTTCCAAGTCATAATGCCCTTAATTTCTGCTGTTGTCATTGAGACTATTCTCTGTTCCCAATAAATATATGTTCCATGTTAACTTCTAAGCTCTAGATTAAAACGTTTTCTGCATCTCTTTAATAATTACTCTTTTTTCTTTTTAATAAATTAATGTTTGTTTCTATAATTAGTGATATTAAAATGTCCTGAATATTCTGGAAAAGTAAAGAGGTTATTATTGGGGGTAGGTGGAGATTCGCCTTATAAAAAATAATGAATTTTGGATTCCAGAACCATTTTTTTAAATATGTATACAGCATTGAATGTCTGTTTTCCAGAATGTGAAAGAGCAAAGACAAATAAAACTTAGGCATTTTCCAATTTCATAAAGCCTTAGGGAATAGGCTGGCTACAAAATTTTCTGGGACACTGAATTCAGAAGCAGATTGAAACATACAATCTACAAGAAGGTTTTCATAGTATGGATCAAATAAAACTATTGGGAAGAATTATGGAATAGAAATCTGGTCAGGATTGTTAAGTCATGATCAAACTTTGGGCTGGCAAAGAGGGATTGTTACCCTCTATTCCCACAAGTTTTCAAGTTGTACCGCAGCCATGAAGTCTAGAAGGTTGAGTGTCAAACTTTCTCCACCATAACTTGCCTTTTTCCAGAGCTCTGTTCTAAAGGTAGCTTGATATGAATGTCTTTACCTAAGAGTGGATTTCAAGAACATTAGGAATATTGCTGGTATTACTAGCAGTACTGTACAGAAATGTATTATTTCCCATTGGCTTGAATTGTCTTTCCTAAAAACAATGACATTATTTCATTATTTATGATCATAAATTGTAATAGAGCAGTGTAGCAATTCTTGATTAACCATTGATCAAGGTATTAATACAATTATGAACATCTGTCATATAGGTATATTCCTAACATATTTAATTTAGTTCATTTTGAGATATAGATATATAGATAATATAATTTCTTGTCTGTTTATTTCTCTCTCTCTCTCTCTCTCACTTTCCTGTCTCCCCTTATTTTTTTGCCTGCCTTTAACCCATTTTTCCATTAACTTTTTATATTTGCTGAAGTTTAATAAATAAACATTCAGCTCCATTTTGCTAACTTAACTGAGTAACATGTGTACTTGCTCAGATTTGAACATAAGGATTGACTATGCTGAATGCAAATTTAAAATGGAAATTACCTATGGTAATTTTCCAACAGTCTCAAGCCAGGAAAAATAATGATAGGAATACTGGAGAATAAATTGCATTTTCTTTAATAGAATGTGTAAAATGCAGGTTATACTAATTTGTTTTCCCCCTTATGCCTGAAAATAAAAAGAATAGAAAATTGACTGGGTTGTCTGGTGAACAATATCTGGCAATATCTACTTTTCCACTTCGTTTGCAGCTTAAATGGCAATAGGCAGTAGAGAAGGATGGTCCCATGATCACAGATAAAATGGATGAAGAGTCACATGTTGTTAGGAGTTTCAGATCCAATAACATTTTAGGGTTATAAAATTCAATGCCAGCACTTTGAATTTTCCAGAGAAACAAACTCCTTTCCGATATGCCAAAATGGATGATTAATTTATGACTTTCCAGAAGATTGGCAGACTAAATTATGGCCATGGAAGGCAACTTTTGCAAGCTTGCCTGACTATGTGATGATCTCAGGAAGAAAGAGGGATTACTAAACTTTCTCTTCCATAGAGGCCTTAGGAAATAGAAGGAAACACCTGAATCACTGAAAATGTTTCCTATACATGTTGTCTTGAAAACTGTTTATAAGAAAATGCATACTTGGATCTTGAGTCATCAAAACAGGAAGCAGTTCAAGCTCATCTCTGCAGTTATGATCCCCAAAAAGGTAAAGTCTCAAAGCAGATTGGACTCCAGATGACTTCATAAAGAAATCAGGTTAGTCGTCTTGGCAGTCACATGGAAGTGATATGCCATTGTTTACTTCCAGGATGTTATTTTTTTTAAAAAAATAATTCTGGTCTGTTTTGTAGTACTGGGATTTCCTGATGGTTTCCCATCAAAATGCTCTCAAATCAAATCCTGCTTAGTTTTTTTTAAACCAACCATAAAGAGTCATAGCAAGATGTTGAATGCCAGGTCACTTTCATGTCCATCTAGTTTAGTGCTGTTTGCTTTGGTTGGCAGCAACTCTCCAGGGTCTCATTGAGAGAGGGGGTCTTTCTAATTCCTTGCCATGAGCTTTTTTTTTTAAAGAATTGCCAGAATGATCTTTTTATTTGTTAGCTTGTTTATCATTTTTGGGGCCACCCATCTCCCTCATATTCTGACTCTCTGTTCCCTCATCTGCCTATCTGAGCACATGTGTATCTTCATACACACTAAAATACATTGACAATAAGTGGATCAGGTCATTCTCAGATTCTTCCAGTCTAGTAAATAGCATCAGGGTACTTAGATAACCCAAGGGTGTGTTTTTATTTCTCCACACTGATTCTTGTCTGATTGGAGCAATTGACTGTTACACTCCAAGGATGATAAAAACTTTCTGCAGGTCGAGTGCTCCTATTGAGCAATAGCATATGAGAATAAAGATAGAAGGAAACCAAATTCTCAAAAGGATCAACTTAACAGTTTGCTGCCCATTGTGCTGCATAGCAAGATGGAACCCTTATGTACTGACAGCAGTACATTGGGGCTATTTTTTTCAAGGGTTACCAAGAGGACCGTTGCCCCAACAGTTCCGTGTCACTTTCAGCTATGTTCAAGTTGGCAGCGGTTTTCTTACAGTCTTGTTCTTGAAGACAGTTGGAAAGAGGGCAAGGGAAAACCAGCTGAATTTGGCTGCTGAAAAATGGGATTTCAAAAAAGAACATTTTGTTCTCCAGTTTTGGTGTCCCAGTTCTCTAGACACAGTTATTGAAATAATTGGTAAAAATGCCATGCTTTCTAACTTGTCAGTTCCGTTTTCTGTTTATCATATATTCTTGACAATTCCTTCTTGGCTTGAATCTTCTACAGATTTTTTTTAGAATTCAGTCCTGCCAATGAGCCATTTTTATGGCTTTAAAAGCAGACTGCATATATATTGACTGAAACATACTCTCAACATTGCTTAGCTCACATATGAAGTTGGGGGTGGGCGACGTACACCCATAAATACCAGTATCCCTGTGACCACTCCCTCCATGCCTGTCAGATTCCTTGTCTTGATTTCTATTAATTTTTAAAATCTTTTAATTAGAAAAATAAAAGGCAAGTGGAAAATGACCATTTGCATTTAAAAGAATATCACCAAACCTTATTTAAACTCGATAGGTTTGCCTGAAAAATAAAATTGTTATGTACCTGCAACTTGCTACTGTGTTTGAAAATAAGTCTGACCAGATGTAATGGAGCTGACCTTGGAGAAGGAAGGAGGGGGGTGTTAAGGGGGAACTTACAAAAGAGATTACACAGTCTTGAGAAACAGGAAAAAATAATTGCATGCACCTTGATTTTGTTTACACAAAGTCCTCAACTTATGATTATTCAATTAATAAACTTTCAAAGTTATGACAGTGCTGAAAAAATGACTTATTATTAGTCCTTACGTTTATGACTGTTGTAGCATATGGGATCAAAATTTATGCGCTTAGCAATCAGAATACCTTTACGATGGTTCCTGAGGTCATGTAATCGCCATTTACAGCCTTCTCAGGGGGCTTCCAACAAGCCAAAGGTCATGAAATCGGGTGCAACTCACAACCACATCACTTAGCGATGGCCATTCTATCCCAATTGTGCTAAGTTGGGAACTACCAACTGTGTAAGATGAGATGGAGAGAAACTTCACAGGCTTTTAAAATTCTGTGATGTTCTACCTTGCACAATTTACACAGTTTGGTCTAGTGGTTAAAGCATCAGATTAGAAACCAGGAGACTTGAGAATTCTAGTCCCACTTTAGGCATGAAAGCAGGCTTGGTGACGTCTACGGAGAGTCTCAGTCATCCAGACCATGGTTGTCCGAAAGGTGGTTTTTCAAGCAGCAGCTGGACTTTCTAGTTTGTCTTTGAAGACGTTTCACTTCTCATCCAAGAAGCTTCTTCAGCTCTAGAGTTCTTGGTGACTTTAGGCCAGTCACTCTCTCTCAGCCAGGGTTCTTCTTGTGGGAAAAATAGGAGGAAGAAAGGAAGTATGTATGTTCTCTGCCTTGAGTTACTTATAAAGTAATAAAGGTGAGAGAAAAATGAAATAAATCAGGAGATCTGATTGGCTGTGTCTTTTGTGGTCCCCATTTGGGAAAATGTTTGCCAATATTCTCAAAACATGAAATTTACTCACAAAGTAAAAAAAATTACTTGGAAAATATTTATTTATTTATTTTATTTTTAATTACATTTATATGCCGCCCTTCTCCAGGGACTCAGGGCGGCTTACAATTTTTGGGATGCAACCCAGTGTGCTCAGCAATAGCCTTCATTCCATTGTATATGCCTGCTTATTACTAAGCGGCATTTTTACAAGGTCAGCTAATTGCCCCCAACAATCTTGGGTCCTCAATTTACCTACCCCGAGAGGATGGAAGGCTGAGTCAACCTTGAGCCTGGTGGGATTCGAGCCTACAGCAGTTGTAGGCAGCTGGAACTTAAGTGCAGGCAATTAACAGCCTGAGCCACCAAGGCTCTATTGCATATAAAATATGCAATATTTTATTGGACATCTACCCACATAGGCTTTGATTAGATTGGGTCCATTTTATTGCAGGTGCTTTTATGCCTCTTCAATTAAATACAAGAATCAGTTTATAAGATGACACAATAATACATAATATCAATATGATATCAATATCATAATACACACACACACAAATCAGTAAATTTATCAAATTCAAAAAGCTAACTCTTAACAACTGCCATTTAAAGATAATGGGCTGAGGGAAAGGATTAAATTCTGCTTGCTTATCCAGGGATAATTCTTATTCACCACAAGCCTGCAGTCAAATGGTTTTTCTCAGGCAAGTTATTACTCCGTCTATCTGTACTGATAACAGCAATATTCTTCATACCTGTCTTTCTGTCTGTTCATTTGAAAAACCTGCCTTTTACTGACACTTCTGCTTTCATAACAGCTCATGCTGTATGGATTATTTTAATTACACATAATTTTTCTTCATCTGAAAAAGTGCTCTGCCAGCAAAAATGGGCTCCTGAGCTCCATTTTCGGCTGCAACGGCCTCCTGAAAGTATCTTTTGAATTCTTTAAATTAACCTTCTTTGTCATGATGCTATTGCCATATGTTAACAATTCATTTTAAAAAATCAGACCTTTGTTCAGAGGTATGCATCAGTCCAACTTATCTTAGTTTTACTTTTGCTTTACTTTCCACCTTCAATTTTCAGAATAAAGGTTCATTTTTTTAAAATAGAGCTTTCAAAATAACAGGAAGGGAGGGGCGTTTTCTGGTTTACTGGTTACATATCTTTTTTGCTCTAGATGAGATGCTTCATGCAAGTAGTGTTGAGATAAGTTGTTCAGCATATATCCCTCTCTCTAATAAGATTATATTCAAAATAACATACATGGAAAAATGACAGTCCCCATCTTTTCCTGAATAGAAAAATGGATGATGTAAGGTGGCCCCATCCTCTAATCCAGTGGTTCTTAACCTTTTTGAAAGAATGGCCCCCTTGAGCCATTGAGGAAGTTGTCATCGCCCCCCCCTCACCCAACATAACCGCCCCTCTGCCACCTCTTAGCGTCCCCAAGGGGGCCAGGAGAGGGGCGCTAAGAGGTGGCAGGGGGGCGTTCAAGGCCGGCCCTGCAGGTTCACCCACTGACTGTAGTAACTCTCCGGAGCCGGCACCTCCAATGTGGAAGTGGTGGCGCATTATGTGCCACCGCAGCCGCATTCGATGCGCCGCCCCCCTGCCACCTCTTACGTCCCCAAGGCCAGGGGGGCCAGCAGAGGGACGCTAAGAGGCGGCAGGGGGGTGTTCGAGGCACCGGCCCTGCAGGCTCACCCCATTGACTGTTGTACCGCACCTGAACCGGCACCTCGAATGCGGCAGCATGTTGGAAAAAGCCACCGCCATCACTTTCCCAAAGTGCTGCTGCTCTTGCATTCTTTCTGTCTGTCCATCCATCCATCCAGCCATCCAAAAGGTCTGTCCGTTTGCCTGCCTGCCTTCCTGCCTATCTACCTACCTGTCTGCCTTTTTGTCTACCTACCTACCTGTCTACCAATCTCTCTCTCTCTCTCTCCCAATATATCTTGCTCCATTGCCCCCATATCGTCCCCCTTCCATTCCTTCACCCCCACGTCCCCTTTTCATTCCATTGCCCCCCTGAAAAACAAAATCGCCCCTTGGGGGGCGATATTGCCCAGGTTAAGAACCACTGCTCTAATCCATAGCCAGCTTGTATGGATGGTAGCTAAAGGATTACATTTAATTCTTACACTAGATTATGTAACTCTTTAGGTTGATAAAATGGTTCATATTTTGGCCATCTTAGTGTTTTGTTGCTGTAAAGCAGGGGTGTCAAACTCAAGGGCTGCAGGCCGGATTTGGCCTGTGGGGTGCTTAGATCTGGTCCACGGGGCTGCCCTGGAAACAACAAAGGATTGGACCATGGTGCCTCTGCCAGCAAAAATGGGCTCCTGACCTCCGTTTTTGGCTGCAACGGCCTCCTGCAACCCTTTGGCAATGAAAATGGAGCTCGGGAGGCCGTTGCAGGCAAAAATAGAGTTCGAGAGCCCGTTTTTGCTGGCAGAGCACTCAAGCCACCACAGGCACCCTCGGCATGAGTGATGTTGAGCTGGCCATGCCCACCCTGGCCACGCCCACCCTGGCACCCCAAGGTCAAACACATCCCTGATGTGGCCCTCAAATTGAATTTGACACCCCTGCTGTAGAGTAAAACTATATTGGTTTGTCTTGGCAGCAGTAATGTGCTCTTGGAGGTGCCAGCAAAGGTCCTGGGACGTTTCCCTCCTCATTTAACAGGAGCCCCAGCTTATTCCAGTATGTGGGACTTTCAATAGATCACCTATTTCCAGGAAGTCTCTTATTACAAGAGGAATCCCAAAATGCAGTCTGATCCTATGCTTCTACCTCAATTCCACAGACTGAGCCACTGGAGTCCAAAGGTGGGCCCATACCTTCATTTTGTAAAGTCTCTGCAGACATTTTCTCCTCCTGCCATGGTTCTTAATATGTTTTGTCAACGGCTGACTGTGCCTTGTCGTTCAATGGAGCTGCAGAGACTCATTTAGAAGTTCAAAATGCATTTAATGTGTTTATTATAATAAAATAATGGCTCATGCAGGCATCAAAGCGGCTAAATAAAGGTTGCAATCCCAAGTGGCAGTGGTTATAGATGAATTACTGTAATTATCCTCTGTTTAAATCAACGTTCCCAGCTCTGAAACATCTATTTTTCATGTTTTTATGGTATCAGTCTGCTTGCAGCGTCTTGGCAGGTGGCAGTGCCTGGATGCTGACCTCATTTGAATTCAGAAGCTAAGTACCATAATGTCTGGTTAGAACTTGGATGGAAAATCTCCAGGGAATCCCAAAGCTGCAGGCTACATTTGGAAATGGAAAAACTTTTAGAAGAAAATAGTGGAAAATCTAAAACCTCTGTATTGTTACCAAGAAAACTGATTCTATTTAGCTATTTGATATAATGTGTAGATTTCACCTGCTGCTTTGATCAAATGCTTGAGGTGCCACCAATGAGCTCCAGATCTTTAAGGCACGGCACTAGGTATCAATGTTTCCCAGTCTGAAAATATCTAGATTATGTTTAACATATTTTTTTCACTACAGTATACCAATCTCCTTGTTGAAGGAACCCTGATTGATATACCATAAATAAACAAGCAAACCAGCAATCAAGCTCGGTTTAAATAAAACCATTATCAGTAAAAATAACATTCCTGATAAAAATAATTAAAATAAGGTTCCTTTTGAAAATGATCTGAAAACTATCCTAGAGTTTTAATGTCCTACAAATATTTAGTTAAGCAGACAGTTCTTTAGTATTGGCAAGGAGACAGCAGGTGGAACTCCCCAAATCCTTAGCTAGCATGTCCTTGAAACCTGAAATCCTTGCCAGATGTGGGCATAGCATTTCTGTACAGTTGATATGCTTCAAGGCTTTATGCATGTTGTGCTTCATGCCCAAACTTGGATTAATTGATTTGGATTTGCTATATTTTGAAGGAACAAGAAATATAGACAATGATGCTCTTGGGAGAGCATCACCATCTATATTTCATTTTCCTTCAAAATCTACAAGAATACATCTAGTATTCTTGCTTCGTAGCTTCTGTCTTCTTGAAATGTCATTAGACATTTAGATGCCCAGTAGATATATTTATAGCATATCATTTTGAAGATATGGATTTTATTGTATTTGATGTATACTCTAAAACTGTAAATTATTTTACATAAGAATCTTCTGGCTATATGTTTTCAAATTCTAAAATGTGTTTCATTTATTGCAAAAGAGGATACATTTTATAGATATTTTCAGTGCATATCAACAAAAGTCCCCATTTTCCCCTGAATAATTCTAGTTTTATTTTCTCCTGCAACCTTTTCCACCCCAAACATTTGCTACTATGGAATCACTATTGGCTTAAAGAAAGCACTATGTTGTAGCAGTTAAATTGTTGCCAGAAGGAAGCAGGGAGTGGTCATTTTCCATCTCATCCTGGACAGGAAGTGTATTTTTCTCCCTGTACAAAAGTTTTACCTGTTGATTAGAGTAAGGTATACTGATGGAGGGGTAAGTACATTTGTGTATAGTGTGAAACTGTAGTCTAACTTGATTGGAAGAGACTAACCATTCAGTACTTGAGTCTCAAAATACTCATGTGGTTATTTTTTTAAAAGAATAACTTTACAGATAACTGTTGATTAAATGTTATTAATAATCCCTTGTTCCTATTAAATTTATAGGTTTTAATGCATCTTTTTGAATAAACTCACTTTACAGTTTATGAATTATTGATATAGCTACTCTTATTTTCCATTCTCTTTCTTTGTCCAAGCTTTGCAAGGCAATATTCTAACATTACAATTTCTTGATCTGCTGTAATGATGCATTGCCATGCTTATCAGCATTTCATCTCTCCCTCCCTCCCTCCCTCCCTCCCTCCCTCCCTCCCTCTTTTATCTTGTGCACAGATAGGTTTCTCTGTAGAATTTTATTTCGGGCCACTCTAGCAACCCAATATTGCTGTTAATTAAAAATGCCAAGGAAGAAAAGATCAACTGACAAACAGGTTATTTAGGCAGTCTTTCCTGCCTACATGATCCTTGCAGTACCTCCTCAGAAAAAGGCTGAGTCATAGTGAAGGTCAGTCAGAGATACAAATCGATGCTGATTGTTTGGTTGTGCATTTTAAAGCAGAGACTCCCATCTCTTTTGGGGGCAGTGGGCTTATTTAGAATTTTGAAAACACAAGGGCGGTTTTGCAAAATGATTTCTGGGTAGATGGTAAGCAGTTTGAAGGGCCTTTCCCCTGTATCAAGTTAAAATCCTCCCATCCTTGAGTTGGCTGAAAAATATGACATGTGCTGTCCCCAATGCTGATCCATATCTTTCTTCTGCTGACCTGTTCCTGGTTACTGAAGTTCACTGAGTCCAAGATAACAAAACCTGATACCTTGGAGACTATCCTTGCAACAGTATCCAGCAAAACAAAAGTACTAATTTATCAGAATGTTACCTATTGTTTCTACTATCCTCCTCCCATTGGCATGCTCTCTGTTATCATTACTTATTTTTGTCATTTTTCTGAAAGATGCATATATCCCTAAGCAAAACATTAGACTGTATCTGTCCCTAGCTTTATTTCATAAGAAAACTAATGCGACCTATTTGAATATTTTTTAAAGAGAGATGGTGCTTGAAACTTGATAGTGTGCTTAGTTTGGTTTTTTGTTTTATTAGCAGACTTTTCAAATGTAAAACCCAAATGAAATTGGGAGCATCAAAGAAGATGTCCAGTGAAACTTGGCTCCCTCTAGTCTAGATGCAACAGTGATGGTCTCGGATATTTAAAAATGGTTTAGCCCAGTATAAGAAAAAGGTCTCTGGTTCATTGGCATTGATGGATATTTATTTAACTTAAACTTGTAGTGTTGGCCATTAAATCTGGGGCCTTTTGGATAAGAATTTGGTGAACCCAAAGCCTGTTTCCCACAGTTCAGTTAAAACATGGGTGTCAAACTCAATCACATCATGTGACATATCATGACGTATCATAACATTTTCTTTTACCTTTGTGGAGCTGGGGTGGGCATGGCCTGCACATGATGCATCCAGCCCGCAGGCTGCCAGTTTGACACCCCTGAGTTAAAGCATTCTGCTGTTGTCTGCAAGCCAGCATAAGGATAATTGCTATAGTTTTTGCTGTTCTCATTGCCATATTGTATTGTCTCTGGTCTGGTTTGCAGCCGCAAGATAATATTTTTATTTCTTGTGCAGAAAAGCTGCCACCCACTATTCACCTTCTAATAACACTAACCAGCAGGAAAATAATCTGCCAGTCACAGCAGTACTTGTGATTTATACAGTAATGGTTGGGGAAATAGCTGCATTTATGGGCTTAATCAACTGTCTGAATTTGCCTTCCATCTTCCCTGGCCTGAATCAACCCAAATAGCTTAAAAGCATAGCTTGCAGCATTGCCTCCTTTCTGTTGTTTCATTGTGCAACCCCACCACAACTTTGAACTATGGATGGCACTCATTAGCCAGGCTGCTTTTGAATACAGGTTTAATGTTTTTTGCAGAAGAGTACTAAACCAGTTTTCATTTAGAACTTTTTTGGAGAAGTGCCAAACTTCTGTTTAAAAGCATCAGCCAACAGCTATTCATTGCTTATCAGTGGAGCAAGTGGCCAGTTTTAAGTTTCTGGGTGTTACCATAAAAGAGGACCTGACCTGGGGTGCTCACATTTCAGCACTGGTCAAAAGGGCCCAGCAGAGATTATACTGCCTGAGACTTCTCAGAAAACAACAACTGAATGAAAAACTGCTGGTGACCTTCTACCGCTGCACCATAGAGAGTATCTTAAGTTACTGCACCTCTATATGGTTTGCCAATTGCACAGTGGCAGATAGGAAAGCACTCCAGAGGGTTAACATCATTGCCCAGAAGATCATTGGTTGCCCTCTCCCCTCTTTGGAAGAGCTTTATAGCTCCCACTGCCTTAAGAAAGTTCAGAACATTCTCAAAGATCCATCTCATCTGGGCACCCTTTTTTTGAACTATTACCATCTGGCAGACGGTACAGAATAATAAAAACAAGGACAAATAGGCTGAAAAACAGCTTCTATCCCAGGGCAGTAGCTCTGTTGAATTCTACTGTATAGTGCAGTGTTGGTGTGGTGTTGGGGTTTTTCAGTTCAATGTGTGGAATGTGAAGGATGTGTGTTTGTGTTTATTTTCATAGTCATAATGTGCACTGAAGATGGTGCTTAATTTTATTGTACGAGGTGCAATGACAATAAAGTAAACTAACTAACTAAGAATGAGGATGGGATTTGTATGAACTGAATCTTTCTCTACAGTATTATCTACTGTTGTTTCAGCTGCTGCTGAATAGAGATTTAACACTTTTCCAAAATTTCATTAAACCTGTGTAGTGTTAAACATTAGTTTACTGATCTTCTGAAATAATGTTAAACTCTTGTTCAAATGCAGTCTGAACAATAACTAACAAGCAATAGCTAACAAAATGGATCATTTTGCTCTATATCGTATAAGCTCCATATAGGAACTTAGGTAGGAACTTACATCATATAAAGCAGAGAAACCCATTTTTGCCCTATTTTATCTGATACTCACCCTAACATTCCTAATGTCAGTTCTTATTTAGGCTAATCCAGGTCTCATTTCAAAGATTGGTTCAGATATCTCATTGAACCTGAAGAATCTCCCACTGCCCCAGGCAGTGGTCCTTAGAGGACAGGGAAAAAGGTTGTGCACACAAAAGTTTGCCAATTGGTACCGGGGTGTGCCTTTCATCCCAGGGGTCACCTGAAGTACCACCAACAAAACATTGGTGAAATTTGTCAGATTGGTCTTATGGTTAAACTTCCATAGCTTATTACCTCTTTAAGGGGGGACAGCTCTATTTTGATGCTAGAGTGGCTAAGAGCAGCTTTAAATTGCTTGAGTTGCTTGCTGGGGACAAGAGACAACAGGCACTATATTGTGTTGTGGCAGAAAAAGTGTACAAATGAGGGAAGGCATTACGTGTAAGTTTCATGAATACTTAAACAGCAATTAAGGGCTGCTCTCTTTTTTTCGGTACTGTTCTGAGGATTGGGGCCGGCCACATTGCATATTCTTTGGAGTGGATGGCTTAACATTTTTGGAGTTTGGGGGAACATGAGGAGGGGTTTAAGTAGTAAAATTTTGTTCCTGAAATTCTTTTCCTCTTAATGAAGAAATCACACTGATTTTTAGGAATTTGATTTTTTAAGAGGTGAAACAGTAAATTGTGTCTGTGCAAGTATTATGCAAAACCCTTTTTAGCTCACAAGCTCTTCCTTCCATAAAAATCCAAGGCACTCTGTAAGCTGCAAACTGGGAAGTGACATGTGGCCTGCTGGCTTCTCACCCTTCTTAGAGTGTTGCCATATATTGGGTAATTTAAATGCCCTACTTTTCTCTTCTTCCTCCCATTTTTTATGAATTCTAGTTGGTCTTCCTGTATAGTTGGAAAATGCTCAACATAATTTGAATCGCTTTAGCTAATCCCTGCACTTGGTGGAAGCCTTAATGCATGCCTGCATTACATAAAAAAATTAAGTGTTCAAGGACTTTGTATGACATGACTGGGCTTCCATAGAAGCCAGGCACCTTGGTCCAGTGTTTATCCTTTTGCTCCAAGCTCCCCTCTATTCTATCCTAGGAGGAAACACCACAGCTCCCTTCCTGACCTCAGGGGACCTAGAACTTCCTGTCAAGAAGCACCTCTATGACTCAGCAGAATTCTGCTTGCACAGCAAAGGCTGCTTCATTTACATCAGTTGCTGCCAAATGGACCAGGCTCTGGCTTGCCTACAGAGCTCTCTCTGCTGGCAGAATTGCCAGCAGGTGCAAAAAAACAAACAAACCACAAAACAACCACTCGCCCCAGTCAGCTTTTTCACGCTTGCTTATTTAGCATAGCAAGAAGTAGGGCATGTTGGAGACTCATAGTGCCTCCTTCACTTCTCCTGAAAATGGGCAAGTGATGACCTCCGCTAGTGACCCCTTTGCTGTAAGCCTGGCATGGTGTTGGAAGGCGGTGCGCTTAACCAGAGGTACCTGTTTTTTCAGTCTTTGCTTTTGTGTGGATGAATGTTCTGGAAGAGTGATTAAGGGACTCCGGTTATATGCAGCTCTGGTTGCCTTTTCTCTCTTTATTTTTAATCCCTTGCCTTTTGGGTTGTCCTATTGAGGAGAATTGAAATGACCCTGGGGTTTGGTGCATCAGTAAACATATTGGTGAATAAATGCATTGTCTGAATGACATCCTGGTCATTTAATTGTTTGGACATAATAAGTTATATAATATTGAAATTATACTGGATTAACTTGTGTTTAGAGTATGGCATAATATTGAACCCAGCGAGTTGGGTCCCTAGTACACGAAATTGGTACCATGCAAATACAACATTGCTAAGTGAGAGTAACAACAGAAGGTCTCATACTTATCTAGAAGTGAAGACCCTTAAAATTTAGAGAACAAATAAAATCAGAAACAGTTTTAAAGAGCTTCTGCCATGTTGGCTGATGTGCTCATAGGCATCAGTAGTCGTAGTTTGACTCTGACTACCGGACAGAAGTCAAGAAGATGTGTGCAGCCTATTTTAGCCTCTTCCTACAGCACGGGTGTCAAACTTGCAGCGCCATGTTGCTGTCACGTGACGTTTCGCGATGTTTTTCCCATTTGCGGAGGTGGGGTGGGCGTGGCCTGCGCCTGACACATCGGCCCATGGGCCACCAGTTTGACATCCCTGTCCTACAGTATATATACACTTTAGCCAAGGAAGAAATTGAGAGGTGTTACTGTTTATACTTGATTATTGCTTATTGTTAAAGTATATTGCTGGGGCTGATTATCTTAGTAATAAATTATATTCAAGAAAAAGCTTTCAAATGTTAGTAAGAAATACATGGCTATATCCAGAGGCAGAGCGGAAAGAAGACTTAATGCTTATTCTGAGGAAGCTACGCTGTCTGCATCTTTCCTTATCAAAGCATTTAAGCACACCATTGCATAGTAAGAGGCTGTTTCTCCTACAAAAGAGGGTGGGATTCAGCCAGATGTCCTGAAATGTTAAAGTGGAGGAGTAGAAGCGGAGCTTTTGTAAACTTACACAACAGTGCTTTGATTTTCCCTTGCCATCTCTAAGTTTCACAAAACTCTGTGCATCAGCAAGAAATCTTCCAGAAAGGACTTTTCAAAGCTATAAATGGATCTGTTTGCATCGGTGAAAATCCAGTGTCTGAAGTGCACATTGATAAACATTTGTCATAATTTAAGTTTGAAACAAAGAAATATATTAACATTCCAGTTTTATAACAACTGGCAGCAATTAAAAACAGTGGCTCTTCAAAAGTATTGGAAATAGTAACTAGGGGAAGAATTTCATTTCCTCAGAAACAAATATAAGGGGGAATATTGAGCAAAAGCTGAGAATGGGCTACTGATGAAACAAAAGGGTAAACGCAGTCAGTGGCTTCGTGCTTAGCTTTCTGGAAAGGTCACTTCATACTTCACGTTGGGAGGAAGAAAAAAACAATTGCAACATTATACTCTTAGATCAATCAGGAGTTGCAATTGATTGGAAGCCTGCGTTTAAAAGTACACCAGCACTGGGAAGGCAAAAGGTTCTTTGTTGTTGTTATACCCTTAATCCTATCGTACAGTCTGGTGGTTTCCCTACTTTCTAAAGTTGAAATCACCGGCAGCTGCTGTTACAGTTCCTCACTTCTTACTGCTCCTCCTTCACCTACCAATGTACCCCAGTCTACCAACGTGGAATGGATGTTTGTTTGCTGAAAGTCATTTAAGTTGGCAGATATAACAGTGGTTTGTGTTGCAGATATGGCTACCACTTTCATCTTCAGTAGAACTGAATCTACATTGCTCCGTGTTAAATTCCCTTCTCTTCTTCCATTCTTAAAGCTCTCAAATGCAGAGGCTGTTCAGGGGTTAAAAAAAATACAAAACTCTTGCGTCTGGTTATCTTTTTCGTTTAAGAGAGAATAAATGTCCATATTTACCTTCTCCTTGCAGAGGAAAATCCTACAGTGTTGACACCCGTGTTTTGGCTGCTTTGGCCTGCAGGGAATCAGGCCTGTCCAGGGAGGAGAAAAGGAAGAAGTCTGTTGTTAGGAAAATGAAGCAGGGTCTTTAATGAGCCCCAGTAGTGCTAACATGTGGGCGATGCCCTTTGCCAGGAAATAGTTCCCAGGGATTCCTCCCTCGGTGAGCAGTCCCAACCTCATAATGAAGGCAGAAGGCGGCATTGTTTAACCCCAATGCCTGGAGAGCAAGAGGCTTCCATGAGGCCACTGAGATGGTCCTAGTCCTTGGTACAGCATGTCACGGGCACAGAGTGGGCTGGGCTTGCTGACGGAGCAGTTCCTCTCTCTATCGGGTTCATTTAACTCTTTGTCACAAAGACAAAGGACGAGATTTTATCTGTCGCTGGCTGGCTTCATGATCCCATCCGAGCAGCAGATGGTGGCTGCAAGTAAATCAAGGGGTGGGGGAGTGTGGAGGGGAGGATGGGTAATATACAGTATATGCAGACAGAGGGTCTTTTTGTGGTGGAGGGAACTTCTCTGTGTATGCCGGCACTGGCATTTTTTCTCTCTCTTTATTATTTTGGTTGCCATCAATGACTTTATCTGGTGTTACTCATTGTATCAGTAAGCTGCTTTTAGAGAAGCAGATTTGCTTTAGCACTTCTGCATAATTTTATCATGGGACACCATCTGCAAGGGGAGGGAGGGGAGGTCTCCTCTGAGTCCTTGTTGAAAGGAGTTGGAGCTTTGCAGCCTGTGGAAGGAGTTCTCTTTGCCTGCAGAATAGATCAAGCCCCCTACGAAGTGTATTTCAGTCATTCAAATACGTTTGCTCTTTGGCTCTCAGAATCAGTTATCCAAGGGAGTTGGTTCATCTAGTCTTAAAGCAGGTCGGGTTTTTCAAACTCTGCTGGAAAGCAGCCAGAAAGTCTGTTTTTCCCTGTTGTCTTATGTTGAGGGAGTATATGGCTGTGATTAAACAAACTTTGGTGCTTATAAAGGTGTGGATCAGCTAGACAGATGGCACAGCTGGACTGCTTTGTGGCTAGTAATATTGTAACAACTGTCTTTTGAGCACCTTTAGTGCTGTGTCCTAATTATTACCTGGATATGTTGTCTGAACTGTAATGTTTTGTTAGGAAGTCTTCACTATCAACCTGTATGTTGGACTGTTGCTGTCATTCTCGTATATGGAGCGTGCAGAGTGAGATAAAATTGAAAGTGCTATTGTCTCGAATTATATAAAAGATAGTAGCAAGTTAGGGGAAGTGTGGCTGATGGCTACCAGATCACTAGTCCTTAACTTACAACAGTTCATTTAGTGATTATTCAAAGTTACAATAACATTGAAATAAAGACCACATGATCAAAAATCAGGCACTTGTCAACTGTTTGATGGTTGCAATGTCCCAGGGTCATGGGATAACCTTTTGTAACCTTCTGACAAGCATAGTCAATGGGAAAGTCAGGTTCACTTAATAGCCATATTACTAACTTAACAAACTGCAGTGATTCACTTAACAACTGTGGCAAGAAAGGTCAAAATGGGGCAAAACCCACAGATGTCATACTTAGCAACAGCAATTGTGAGCTCAATTGTGGCCATAATTTGAAGACTACCTGTATTGCATAGGTGATTCTTGAATGTGTGACTTATGGCTTTCTTGCATATCAGTGGCTGAGAATGTGATTGACCAATGCTATCACTGGAACTAAGACAGGCAAAACAATTAAAGTACACAAACCATATCATTAATTTATAGACTTTACCATAGTAAAATATGATGGTAATAGTGATAACCACCAATTTTGATGTCTTTGGGTTGAGAAAAATGCCTCCTTAAAAAAAAAACTCCCTTTGTAGGATCAGGAGAACTGTGTTTCTTTTTATGATTGATTGGGAGTTACCGTTCAAGGTATTTTTCCTATGAGGATTCTCAATCATCCAGTTCATGGCTGTCCCAAAGGTGCTTTTCTAAAAGGCAATTGGACTTTCTTGGTTTCTTCTTTGCAAACATTTCATTTCTCATCCAAGGAACTTCTTCAGTTCTGAACTTCTTCAGTTCTGAACTGAAGAGGCTTCTTGGATGAGAAGTGAAACACTTTGTGGAAAAAAAACAACCAAGAAAAATGCCTTTTGAAAAGCATTTTTGGGAAAGGCTTTTCCTTTCTCCTTCCCCTTGTTACAGCCATCTTGCTTCCACCAGAAAGAACAAAGTCCAACTTTGAAAAGAAGGTGCCATTGCTTTCACCATTACATGGTAACCCCTTCCTTGAGATTATGAATAATTTCAACTGATCAAAAGGAGCCATGTTGCTGTTTTTTGGACGTGCCACCTTGATTCCATAAAACACTAATTGCTCATCAAATGCAACCCGTTAGGAAAAGAGGTTATTTAAAAATAAGATTGTAGAAAGTAGAGAAATGGAAAAGCTATGGAAAAAAATTGCGAAAAGGGATATAAGATATGGATTAGAATACATAAGATGAATAGGTAATTAAATCTATGTCTGTATGGAGAAGTGATAACCCGGGAACCCACTGTTCTCAAAAAAAGATGTTTTATGTTCTTTATGTGTTTGTTTGTCTATGTCTGTTTTCAAAAAATAAAATTTTATTTAAAAAAAAAAAGGAAAAGTGGTTAACAAAGAGGTTGAACGGCTGTTTTGCCTGTAAAAATTCACAAATTCAACCCTAGGTGGATGTTTAGTTTGAAAACCCAGAAAAGCTGCTGTTAATGACAACACTCTTAAGATTGATCAACTGATGTTCTGACTGCAGAGAAGGCAACTTTGTACAGTAACTTTCAGCTCAGCAATAAATCAGACATTCTTCTCCCTGGAATCTGTCCTAAGGAACTGTTGTTGGCAATAGTGAAGAGTGGAGCTTTTGCATTGGAAAACAACAGGAATTGTAGTTCCTTCCATGTCGTTTTTTTGAACACTCTAGAAAGCTCTGCCTTGTCCCGTTAGAAGTGGAATGCTGGATTGGATGGTAATGAAACTCATCTCCCAATAGTCTCTTTTCTTTTTTCTTTTTTTAAAAAAAAACCCTCTTTAGGTTATATTTAGAATAGAATAGAACTGGGAGGGATCTTGGAGGTCTTCTAGTCCACTGTTCCACTGGTTAATTGTCCTCACTGTTAGAAAGTTTCTCCTTAATTCCAGTTGCTTCTCTCTTTGTTTAGTTTCCAACCATTATTTCTTGTCCTCCCTCCTGGTGCTTTGGAGAATAATTTGACCCCCCTCTTCTTCGTGGCAGACCCTCAAATACTGAAATACTGCTATCATGTCGCCCCTAACTCTTCTTTTCTTTAGACTAGCCAGACCCAAAACCTGCAGCCGTTCTTCATATGGTTCAGTCTTTAGGCCTTTTGATCATCTCAGTTGCTGTTGATTAAGCCTGTTGGGTAATTTCATAGAACTGTAAAAAAGAAGAAGTAGGAATACTTAGCTTCTCATGCAAGAGAGGGAAGGAGGGAGGTGAGTCCCATATTATGTAGATTAATTAGATAATGTTTGCAAATTGTGTTGAACATGGCAAGAATGAGATAAAAAGCTAGGCCTTATTATGCAAATTGCTAGCAGCTTTTGGTTGCTGGCAAGGGGCCAGAAGGGCTTTTCTCATTTTCCCATCTTGCTGCTTCTCCTTGATGAGAAAGATCCTTCCATTCCAGAGAGAGAAAGAGACCCCTCTAGGCTTCCTTCACTGCATCAGTACCCCATATCAGCTGAATTTTGCCTGACAAAGCAGGAACTCCCTCGGCAGGCTATTTCTGCTGTGGTGTATAACACTACTGCTGTCTGTGCTTTGGAAAAAGTAGGAAGGTGAGAATTAAGACCTGCTAAATCATCTTTCAAAGCTGGTGTGAATTTGGGCTGCTGCAAGAGTTGGGGAATTAATTGAAAGGTGTTTAAAATAACTCTACCACATGCTTAGGAGGTGAATGTTTGCTACAGGTTAAATTCATCTAAAAATGAGGTAGCTTTGGGTGGATGGGTTGATTGATTTCGCAAAAGGAAAATCTTGTCTCTTTTTCTGGTCCCCTCTTGCCACGTTCTGCTGGAATGCAGATTCCATTTTTCCAAGCAGCCTGAATAGATCATATATAATTATTTTTGTAATTTATGGATCTGCTATGGCATCAAAGACTTACGTCTGGAATAGTCATTCTTTGTGCAGACAGGAAATATGTGTATATATAAAACAGCAACTGAAAAGTACTACATGAGGACACTGAACTCTTATTTCCAAGCTTTACTGTTCAGCCATAGGGACTAGAAACATGTCTGTAATATTGATTGCTTTCCCAAACACCTTGAGGTTTTGTTTAGGCTGTGATGAGCAATCAGGGATTGATTTTCATTAAACACGAGAAGGATTGGAAGTACAGTACTCCATGGGTATAGGGCTGTTCTCTGGAGCATATGCAATTTGGGAAGATGCTGGGAATAAGAAAATATTTTAAAAGTCAAATTGAATAGAGTGATGTCTAAATTCAGAGAAGGTTGGGTTTATGATATGGATTTTTTTTTTAAATTGAGCATAACATTCAAGTATTGCATCTCCACGTTTATTTTTGGCATCAGAAAAATGCTGTTGGCTTATCTGTTTATCCCAGCAGTTTGGATATTTTTCAGTTACAGTTGGTAATGGTTGAGCACTTGGAATCCTATAGATAGACTTGTAGAACATTTGACAGACTAGAACACTGGGCCGTATCTAACAAAATGAAATTCAGTGTAGAGAAAAGTAAAGTCCTACACTTAGGCAAGAAAAACCAAAAGTACACATACAGACTGGGTGAAACCAGGCTTAACAGCAGTAACTGTGAGAGGGATGTTGGAGTCTTAGTGGACAATCAGCTAAATATGAGCCAGCAGCGTGCAGCCGCCGCCAAAAAAGCTAATGCAATCCTAAGTTGCATTAACAGAGGGATACAATCAAGATCAAGATCAAGGGAGGTACTAATACCACTCTATAAAGCCTTAGTAAGACCACACCTAGAGTACTGCATCCAGTTTAGGTCACCACACTATAAAAAAGATGTTGAGACTCTAGAAAAAGTACAGAGAAGAGCAACCAAGATGATTAGGGGACTGGAGACTAAAACATATGAAGAACGGTTACAGGAACTGGGCATGGCTAGTCTAGTGAAGAGAGGACCAGGATAGACATGATAGCAGTCTTCCAATATTTGAGGGGCTGCCACAGAGGAAGGAGGTCAAGCTATTTTCCAAAGCACCTAAAGGCCAGACAAGGAATAAGGAGAAACTTTCTGACAGTGAGAACAATCAACCAATGGAACAGCCTGCCCTCGGAAGTTGTGGGAACATCATCACTTGAGACTTTCAAGAAGAGATTGGACTCCCGTCTGTCAGAAATGGTGTAGGGTCTCCTGCTTGGGCAGTGGGTTGGACTAGATGACCTACAAGGTCCTAACTCTGATTATCTGTTATCTGTCATATATACAGAAGAAAAATGTTGACATTAAGTATGGGAGCTTAAGCCTGTAGGGTGACATATTAGAAATAAAAATGGAGAGGTCTAATTCAAGCCTCCACATCCTAATTTGTCAAAGACTGCATTTAAAAGAGCTAATAAAAAAGACAGATCAGAACCCATTCAGGGTCACACATGATCAATGATTTGATGCATGATCATAAACTGTTTAATCATGAATTTCTGAATGTAAGTGGTAATAATCGAATTTCCCAAAACTTTATGGTACCATATTGGGAGAAAACAAAGCACTTGTTATATGGACAACTTCCAACATTTGTTCGCTACAGGAGTATTTTCAAATGGGAAAAAATGATAATCTTGTTTTTAATAAAGTTTATTAAGAATGGAGCTATATATTATCAAATGCTTGGCTGACTAACAATAATGCAGGGTGAGAGGCTGTGTGATGACCCAGAGTAGCTCAGAAATAGAGCAAAATCCAAAACGTAACTAAAAGTCCTTTAATGCCTTCAGCTTGGCTTCACTGTTTAATTGTTCACAGTGGAGGAGTCAGAATAACATTTCAAAGGCAAAAAACAAAGTTGGCATTTAAAGAGCTGATAACGAAGAAGAAACCAAAACCAAACCACATTAATACAGTTCCTCGGCAGGCCAGGATAGATAATTGCCAGCTTCAGGAAGATAACCAGGGACAGTCTGTTGGAAGAACGCCAACCAAGATAAACCTTCTTTCAAATGAAAAGGTTAACCTTGACTCCGGCAGCCTGACTACGCATGTTCGAACTTACATACAGAGCTCCCAGCTGTAAGCCCTGAGGAGGATCATGGCCCTCTCATCCCGAGTAGACCACACTTTGCCCTGATCCTCTCTCCTGCATGCCCTGGGATGGATAGGAGATGGGTCTGAGTGCTCAGCTGGCCTTCCCCAGCCTCCTCCACCACTTCTGGAGCCACACTCCCACTCCCTGTTGGCTGTTCCTCCTCTTCCTCGGAGTCAGTCTCCACCAGGGGCATGACAGGCTGGATAGTTGCAAAATAAATCAAGAATGTAGCCATTCTTATAACCATTAACCCCACTAAAGTGTCTTTTCCCACCCCCAATAACCACTCTTTTTCTCAGAATTATTTATAGCCTTGGGTCTTGAGGGAGTAAAATTGCGCAAGTAATGCTGTAACATTGGGAAAAATGTGGTTTGAGAACAGGATGGATGGTACTTCTGCCTGCCAATCTTTCATTTCCTCACTAGCGATTTATAGCATCTTCCACAGTCAAATAAATAGCCATCATTGTGCAAAAATAACAGTAATATGGGCAGGTGTTTTATTAATTCAACAATGGCTGGTGATGCTATGAGAAGCTACAGAAATTACTTTTATAGTTTCCTCTCTACTTGATAATGTTGCCTTAAATAATACTGACATAGGTATATGTTCTAGATCTAGAAGAAGTAACAGGTTTGATTTACTCAAAGGGATACTGCAGGAGAAAAATGACTGAAGGTGTGTGGCCCACAACAGTTCCTGGGGAGATCAGGGCTCAGAGGGGAATTGTGGCTTGGCTAAATGTGCTGGCATGGCGGTTGTGGTATAGGGATTGAAGTAGCATTTCTCAGTGCCAGGCTGCCTGCAGTGGCACCAGAGCTGAAGTCCAAGGCTGGGGCAGTGTGGCAGCTGGCTGAGACTGTTGAAGACCCCAGGCCCAGTGCTGCCATCACTGAGTGTCATTGTGCAGGGTGACCAAAAGAACATGGATTGGGGGGAGGAAGGTGAGTAGAAGTGGGGGGGGGGGGCAGTTGCTGCATCCCTGCAGTCATAAACACTACTGGGCTATGTTGAGCCAGCTGAAGCACTCCCACCTTGCATGCAGCCTGCACCAGACCACTCAGGGCCTCCCCTATCTCCCTGAGGCATTCCTGTAATACTTTACCAGGGACTCATCTACTTAATGACTCACAGTTCTCTTTTAATGCCAGAATGCCATATTTACAGTTGTTGAGTGAGGAAATCGTGTGATGTCTCGCTTAACCTCTTCACTCAATGACCAAGATTCCTGACCCAATTGTGGGTGTACATTGAGGAGTACCTATACCTTTGGGTTCTGCAGTTGTCCAGTTTGTCATCTATTTAATGATGTCATATCTCTACTTTCTATTCTCTTTGGTTTCTGCCTCCAAACAAACAAATAGCTGACTTTTCTTTTTAATACAAAGCAACCTCTTTGTAATGAATTCTTGCTTTACTCGTCTTTGATCTTACTTCCTCTCGACCACTGAAAACATAATTAACTTGCTCTGTTTTATAGTGCCCTGTCACCGGACTCTGGGCAATATTCAAAACAATAAGATGTTTATTAAACAGTACAATGTTTATTACACTTCCAAAATATTACAGTTAACACTTCTTTGAAAAATTAACTGTAGCTATGTAACTATTACATAAACACTATAAGATGGCAAGCTTTTTATTACTGTACCTAGAGGCATTCTGGACTGTCTATATAAAAATGCATGTAATTGCAAGTAGGAAGAAAAAAGGAAAGTCTAACAAGGCAAAGACTGTGAAGCTGCTCCCTAAAGCATTTTTTTTCTTGTACTCTGTCTCAGCTATTTTTCTATTTTTGACTGGTGAAGCTTCTGTTACTCTCCTTGAGGCATAAAAATGTAATGGGAACATATATTGAGTTCTGTGAATTACCTCTTTGTAGACTGCAAGTGTTTATAGTATTTGTATTATCTGTTTGAAGCAAGGAACACATTAATCTATCAACCCTGCTTTGTATAAATGGGTGATAAGGTCAAACTATGATTTGTTATGCTGTACATTTAGATTGTTATGTTGTGTCAGTTTAGGATGGAATGACAAAATAGATACTTGTGCGCATTGAAATGTTCATTCCTCCCACCACCACCACTTACAATATCCAGAAAAACCTACCTACATCTCTCTCTCTCTTTATATGTGTGTGTATGTGTGTATACACATATATATACATACATCTCACACACACACACACACACATATGAAACTAACCATATCAGTTGCTGAGTTGCATATAAGTTATTTTGTTGCTTATTTTGTGAATCTAGCTATTGTGGTTTGTAAGCCATGGTTTATGACAATATACTGTGTAAACCCAGTTAATAAATCACAATTAAAGAAAAAGTGTATAGAACATTGTATGAGCTGTTCTGCTTTACGCTTTAGATGGGTATAAAGCAGACAGAGCAACTCCACAAAGCATCTATACAAAGTCTTTTATTGGTTCATCAGGCTTCCTGTCAACTCACAGTTATGATGAGGTTCTTCTTAATGTCCAATCCTTTGCATATCTGAATCGTTGGTGAAGATATTAAACTCTCATCCCTATATTTCATCCCATAGACATAGAGGCAGAGATATAGCTGCTACCATGAGGCTGTGTGTTCAGGCAAGAGAGAAAAACCTCCCCAACCCACCAAGGGTCAATTCAGTGACCAATCAGGGTTACAGATGTGACCACATGACATGTACTACATTTCCCAGGATACCTTAACTACATTTACCATGATGCATTCCCTTAAGGGACAGCTCTCAATTCCTAACTACCTATCCCAAATCCCATTAACTCTAAACTGGCTGGACAGCATATGAGCCTAGCCATAAATAATTAAATAGATTCTCATCCATTATATCTTTACATTGGGAGTATATCTCACTGAAGTCACCAGACCTTTATTTCTGAGTAAGTATGTAGATTATGCTGCTAAAACTAAGTCATCAACTCTCAATAGTTTTCTTGCACAGCTCCTTATCATTTAATTGGCATTTTCAAAGAAGAATGTGTAATCATAGTGTTTCTAGCTTGGTACCTGCTGCTTGGGGATTTTTGTAGATGCAGTCCAACCCATACATACAGTATCAGGTTGGAAAGGCTGCAGTAATGGACTGTGACAGAGATTTCATCAGCAAGAATATAAGGCAGACTGAAAAATATATTAGCTGGAATAGACTTTCAAGTAAACAACTTGAAGAGTATTGAATCTAATTATAAATCTTTATCTGTGTAATAGTCTATTACATAAGGACCATGGTGGCTTGCAAGGTTAGAAGGCTAGGCTGACAATCTGCAGCTACACGTTGAAACCCATTGCTGCCGTGGGGTGGGGTGAAGTCTCATCAGAAACCCTAAGCTCACTTCATACAGATGATGTTACCTAGTTGATTTATAAAACTTCTGCAAGTAAACAACCAAGCTCAGAAAGCACCAAGGACCACACAGTTCAACCCTGAGCAGCATATATTCTCTTCTATTTAAATTTGCTTTCATGTGCATCTCAGTAATGAATGAGAACACGGCTTGAGGTCAAAATGGTCCCTACTAATTCTAAGGTTCTGTAGTTTTATGATTGCAAGGGGATGATCTGCATCACTAATTGAAAACAAATCTAGTCTCATTTCTACTACTCCATTGTAAAGTGGAGGATTTAATTTCCTTTCTGTTTCAGGTGTGTGTGGCTGTTGTGGAGCACTGCGTCCCGTTACAAGAGACTTGTTGACAATATCTTCCCAGAGGATCCAGAGGTAAGTGAACCTTAACTAAAAGCCTTCCCGATAGACAGACGTTCAGTTCTAGTAGTTTATATATTCTAGTCATGGCCCCATTAACCCCTCTTCAGTTTTTAAAACTTATTTATTTATTTATACGATCTGTATGACCTTCCATCTCAGTAAGTGATTTGCTGGGCATTTTACTTCATTATGGTAACCCATTCAAGAATAGAAAAATACAAATACATGCAACCATGTTAAGGATCAACCTAATCTCAAAATTGACAAATATCAATTATCAATTTATATTTTTTTAGAAAAAACTATACTGGGTTTTCTCAGTTTTTGAAAACTGCCAGGAAACTATATCCAAGCTTTTCTTCATGTCCAAATAAACTAAAGCTGCTGGATCTTACCTCCATGAAATCAAACCTCTTCTTCTCTTACCTTCGGGCTCCACCAATTGTTTTAGTCCAGTTTTTAAAACTATTTATTCAAGTGGCCATTACCAAATCAGACAGCAGATAATTCTGCAATTATTTTTATTTTATTCTATTCTATTTTATTTAAATAATTTATATGGCTATCAATCCCGACAGTGACTGCAATAGGTTATGTATTATGTATATTTTGTGTAATGTTGTATAAAAGTAATTCTTTCTGTTAATCGCCTTAAGTCTCCCTGCATTCAGTTTCATCAGAGGACTGTGGGTTGTAACACAGTAGTGGGAGAAAACTTTTCTCTGTCCATATTTTCATATGAATTATATATGTGATGTATATAACATGTACCTTTGTTCGTCTTTCCTTACTTACCTTCTTCAGCTTTTCACATAAAAGCCCCAAAGCAAATGGGACTACATGACTTCAAGTCTACGGAAATATTTCTGAATGGTAGCTCTTTTATATTTGTCCCCACCTAGCATACAAGAGTGGATATGCTTATTGAATCAAAGTTAACCTGATTCTAGAATAAGAGATCTCATGTGACCATGCAACATTCTATACATACACATATGTGCACACACACACACACACACCACTAATACACACAACAACTTAAAATTAGCAAAACAGGAAACAACAAAATAAATATATTCATTTGCTCTATCTACTTTCATATTCCATCTTTGGTTCTGAATTAAAATGCAGAAAATACACAAAGAATAGATCTGAGAGAGTTGCCAAATCCTTTAAAAAGACAGAGGAGCTATTCTTTTAAAGCTTGTAGGGTGTATAAGTGCACATGAGGACAGTAGTTATACACTCACATGATAATGTAACCCAATTCTTTTGCTTTGAAGAAGCTGTGGTTACCGAGAAGCCATGTCTTTATCTCTTTATTCAACTGGCCATGCGATTCATTGGTACTAATGGGTCCATTAATTCAAATCCAAGTCTATACAGCCATAGAGTACTTGCTGGTTGACATTTGGTCTTTCCTTCTGTTGAATTGATCTAAGGTTGTTTGAGGGTAAATGAGGGATAAATTGCATGTGGGAATATATATATATGTTTTGTAGATTTTCATGGGTAAAGGTATGTAGGTCTTGGTGTGGCCGGGTCTTGTCCCATGTAAGATTGAGAATACCTTGGCGACGTTTGACGAGATCCCTCGCCATCTTCAGGCTGGTGTCTTGGCTTTGTGCTTCTGCCAGCAAAGCGTGATCTGAGCTGCCTTCTCTTGTTTATTAAGCGGATGATACTTCCCGCCTACCAGACATCTGAAACTAGCCCTAATGAACAAACGAGTCCCAGCCATGAAAACCAACACGGACCCAAAATAACACATGATGCCACCACCAATCTCCCTCACCAGACTCAAACCCAAGCCCACCACAGACAAAAGGCAACCATCGTCCAGAAACCAGACCATAGCTGCAACTCCAGCTGCTACACCCCCTCCGACCCCAAACTAAGCAAACTGACACACGCTATAAACACATAGCCAGACCTCAAACTTGGAGCCAAACCAAGGCCGAATGTCACATCACAGCCTTCCACCCAGGATACTACATCATGGAACTCAGGAGATTACAACACAAAACCTCAGGAGGTTGCAACACAACAACGACCCAGGAGATAACAGCACAAGACCCAGGATGTCACAACAATAAAACTCAGAAGGTCATCACACAGCCCACTACCCAGGTAGCTAAAACACAAAAGGCTGAAGGACACACAGCCACTACCTCAGCCACACAGGCTCTTCGAAAAAACCAACCAATCAGCAAACACCAATTCCATCAACCAATCAAGAAGCGACAACACAGCCAAAAACACAGCCAACCAACCCAGCTTACAGCAGAGCCAGCACACCACACCTCCCCTCAGTATTTATAGAGAGGCAGCTCAGATCACGCTTTGCTGGCAGAAGCACAAAGCGAAGACACCAGCCTGAAGATGGCGAGTGGGATCTCGTCGAAACGTGCCAAGGTATTCTCAATCTTACAGGGACAAGACCCGAATACACCAAGACATACATACATACATACATAAATAT
>CM019148.1:28595009-28609361 GCA_009733165.1 Naja naja | reverse complement strand
AAATAAAATAATTGCAGAATTATCTGCTGTCTGATTTGGTAATGGCCACTGTTTTAAAACTGGACTAGACAATTGGTGGAGCCCGAAGGTTTGATTTCATGGAGGTAAGATCCAGCAGCTTTAGTTTATTTGGACATGAAGAAAAGCTTGGATATAGTTTCCTGGCAGTTTTCAAAACTGAGAAACCCAGTATAGTTTTTTTCAAAAAAATATAAATTGATAATTGATATTTGTCAATTTTGAGATTAGGTTGATCCTTAACATGGTTGCATGTATTGTATTTTTCTATTCTTGAATGGGTTACCATAATGAAGTAAAATGCCCAGCAAATCACTTACTGAGATGGAAGGTCATACAGATCGTATAAATAAATAAATAAGTTTTAAAACTGAAGAGGGGTTAATGGGGCCATGACTAGAATATATAAACTACTAGAACTGAACGCTCTGTCTATCGGAAGGCTTTTAGTTAAGGTTCACTTACCTCTGATCCTCTGGGAAGATATTGTCAACAAGTCTCTTGAAAGTACCACAACAGCCACACACACCTGAAACAGAAGGAAATTAAATCCTCCACTTTACAATGGAGTAGTAGAAATGAGACCTAGATTTGTTTTCAATTAGTGATGCAGATCATTCCCCTTGCAATCATAAAACTACAGAACCATAGAATTAGTAGGGACCATTTTGACCTCAAGCCTCTCATTCATTACTGAGATGCACATGAAAGCAAATTTAAATAGAAGAGAATATATGCTGCTCAGGGTTGAACTGTGGGGTCCTTGGTGCTTTCTGAGCTTGGTTGTTTACTTGCAGAAGTTTTATAAATCAACTAGGTAACATCATCTGTATGAAGTGAGCTTAGGGTTTCTGATGAGACTTCACCCACCACGACAGCAAAGGGTTTGAACGTGTAGCTGCAGATTGTCAGCCTAGCCTTCTAACCTTGCAAGCCACCATGGTCCTTATGTAATAGACTATTACACAGATAAAGATTTATAATTAGATTCAATACTCTTCAAGTTGTTTACTTGAAAGTTTATTCCAGCTAATATATTTTTCAGTCTGCCTTATATTCTTGCTGATGAAATCTCTGTCACAGTCCATTACTGCAGCCTTTCTAACCTGATACTGTATGTATGGGTTGGACTGCATCTACAAAAATCCCCAAGCAGCAGGTACCAAGCTAGAAACACTATGATTACACATTCTTCTTTGAAAATGCCAATTAAATGATAAGGAGCTGTGCAAGAAAACTATTGAGAGTTGATGACTTAGTTTTAGCAGCATAATCTACATACTTACTCAGAAATAAAGGTCTGGTGACTTCAGTGAGATATACTCCCAATGTAAAGATATAATGGATGAGAATCTAATTATTTATGGCTAGGCTCATATGCTGTCCAGCCAGTTTAGAGTTAATGGGATTTGGGATAGGTAGTTAGGAATTGAGAGCTGTCCCCTTAAGGGAATGCATCATGGTAAATGTAGTTAAGGTATCCTGGGAAATGTAGTACATGTCATGTGGTCACATCTGTAACCCTGATTGGTCACTGAATTGACCCCTGGGGAGGTTTCCTCTTGCCTGAACACACAGCCTCATGGTAGCAGCACTCTCTGCCTCTATGTCTATGGGATGAAATATAGGGATGAGAGTTTAGTATCTTTCTTCACCACGATTCAAATATGCAAAGGATTGGACATTAAGAAGAACCTCATCATAACTGTGAGTTGACAGGAAGCCTGATGAACCAATAAAAAAGACTTTGTATAGATGCTTTGTGGAGTTGCTCTGTCTGCTTTATACCCATCTAAAGCGAAGCAGAACAGCTCATACAATGTTCTAGTACACTTTTCTTTAATTGTGATTTATTAACTGGGTTTACACAGTATATTGTCATAAACCATGGCTTACAAACCACAATAGCTAGATTCACAAAATAAGCAACAAAATAACTTATATGCAACTCAGCAACTGATATGGTTAGTTTCATATGTGTGTGTGTGTGTGTGATGTATGTATATATATGTGTGTACACACATACACACACATATAAAGAGAGAGAGAGAGAGGTAGGTTTTTCTGGATATTGTAAGTGGTGGTGGTGGGAGGAATGAACATTTCAATGCGCACAAGTATCTATTTTGTCATTCCATCCTAAACTGACACAACATAACAATCTAAATGTACAGCATAACAAATCATAGTTTGACCTTATCACCCATTTATACAAAGCAGGGTTGATAGATTAATGTGTTCCTTGCTTCAAACAGATAATACAAATACTATAAACACTTGCAGTCTACAAAGAGGTAATTCACAGAACTCAATATATGTTCCCATTACATTTTTATGCCTCAAGGAGAGTAACAGAAGCTTCACCAGTCAAAAATAGAAAAATAGCTGAGACAGAGTACAAGAAAAAAAATGCTTTAGGGAGCAGCTTCACAGTCTTTGCCTTGTTAGACTCCTTTTTCTTCCTACTTGCAATTACATGCATTTTTTATATAAGACAGTCCAGAATGCCTCTAGGTACAGTAATAAAAAGCTTGCCATCTTATAGTGTTTATGTAATAGTTACATAGCTACAGTTAATTTTTCAAAGAAGTGTTAACTGTAATATTTTGGAAGTGTAATAAACATTGTACTGTTTAATAAACATCTTATTGTTTTGAATATTGCCCAGAGTCCTGTGACAGGGCACTATAAAACAGAGCAAGTTAATTATGTTTTCAGTGGTCGCAGGAAGTAAGATCAAAGACGAGTAAAGCAAGAATTCATTACAAAGAGGTTGCTTTGTATTAAAAAGAAAAGTCAGCTATTTGTTTGTTTGGAGGCAGAAACCAAAGAGAATAGAAAGTAGAGATATGACATCATTAAATAGATGACAAACTGGACAACTGCAGAACCCAAAGGTATAGGTACTCCTCAATGTACACCCACAATTGGGTCAGGAATCTTGGTCATTGAGTGAAGAGGTTAAGTGAGACATCACACGATTTCCTCACTCAACAACTGTAAATATGGCATTCTGGCATTAAAAGAGAACTGTGAGTCATTAAGTAGATGAGTCCCTGGTAAAGTATTACAGGAATGCCTCAGGAGAGATAGGCCCTGAGTGGTCTGGTGCAGGCTGCATGCAAGGTGGGAGTGCTTCAGCTGGCTCAACATAGCCCAGTAGTGTTTATGACTGCAGGGATGCAGCAACTGCCCCCCCCCACTTCTACTCACCTTCCTCCCCCAATCCATGTTCTTTTGGTCACCCTGCACAATGACACTCAGTGATGGCAGCACTGGGCCTGGGGTCTTCAACAGTCTCAGCCAGCTGCCACTGCCCCCAGCCTTGGACTTCAGCTCTGGTGCCACTGCAGGCAGCCTGGCACTGAGAAATGCTACTTCAATCCCTATACCACAACCGGCCATGCCAGCACATTTAGCCAAGCCACAATTCCCCTCTGAGCCCTGATCTCCCCAGGAACTGTTGTGGGCCACACACCTTCAGTCATTTTTCTCCTGCAGTATCCCTTTGAGTAAATCAAACCTGTTACTTCTTCTAGATCTAGAACATATACCTATGTCAGTATTATTTAAGGCAACATTATCAAGTACAGAGGAAACTATAAAAGTAATTTCTGTAGTTTCTCATAGCATCACCAGCCATTGTTGAATTAATAAAACACCTGCCCATATTACTGTTATTTTTGCACAATGATGGCTATTTATTTGACTGTGGAAGATGCTATAAATCGCTAGTGAGGAAATGAAAGATTGGCAGGCAGAAGTACCATCCATCCTGTTCTCAAACCACATTTTTCCCAATGTTATGGCATTATTTGCCCAATTTTACTCCCTCAAGACCCAAGGCTATAAATAATTCTGAGAAAAAGAGTGGTTATTGGGGGGTGGAAAAGACACTTTAGTAGGGTTAATGGTTATAAGAATGGCTACATTCTTGATTTATTTTGCAACTATCCAGCCTGTCATGCCCCTGGTGGAGACTGACTCCGAGGAAGAGGAGGAACAGCCAACAGGGAGTGGGAGTGTGGCTCCAGAGGTGGTGGAGGAGGCTGGGGAAGGCCAGCTGAGCACTCAGACCCATCTCCTATCCATCCCAGGGCATGCAGGGAGGAGAGGATCAGGGCAAAGTGTGGTCTACTCGGGATGAGAGGGCCATGATCCTCCTCAGAGGAGGATCTCTGTATGTAAGTTCGAACATGCGTAGTCAGGCTGCTGGAGTCAAGGTTAACCTTTTCATTTGAAAGAAGGTTTATCTTGGTTGGCGTTCTTCCAACAGACTGTCCCTGGTTATCTTCCTGAAGCTGGCAATTATCTATCCTGGTCTGCCGAGGAACTGTATTAATGTGGTTTGGTTTTTGGTTTCTTCTTCGTTATCAGCTCTTTAAATGCCAACTTTGTTTTTGCCTTTGAAATGTTATTCTGACTCCTCCACAATTAAACAGTGAAGCCAAGCTGAAGGCATTAAAGGACTTTTAGTTACATTTTGGATTTCTGCTACTCTGGGTCATCACACAGCCTCTCACCCTGCATTATTGTTAGTCAGCCAAGCATTTGATAATATATAGCTCCATTCTTAATAAACTTTATTAAAAACAAGATTATCATTTTTTCCCATTTGAAAATACTCTTGTAGCGAACAAATGTTGGAAGTTGTCCATATAACAAGTGTTTTGTTTTCTCCCAATATGGTACCGTAAAGTTTTGGGAAATTCGATTATTACCACTTACATTCAGAAATTCATGATTAAACAGTTTATGATCATGCATCAAATCATTGATCATGTGTGACCCTGAATGGGTTCTGATCTGTCTTTTTTATTAGCTCTTTTAAATGCAGTCTTTGACAAATTAGGATGTGTCCTTGGCTTGAATTAGACCTCTCCATTTTTATTTCTAATATGTCACCCTACAGGCTTAAGCTCCCATACTTAATGTCAACATTTTTCTTCTGTATATATGACAGATAACAGATAATCAAAGTTAGGACCTTGTAGGTTATCTAGTCCAACCCACTGCCCAAGCAGGAGACCCTACACCATTTCTGACAGACGGGAGTCCAATCTCTTCTTGAAAGTCTCAAGTGATGATGTTCCCACAACTTCCGAGGGCAGGCTGTTCCATTGGTTGATTGTTCTCACTGTCAGAAAGTTTCTCCTTATTCCTTGTCTGGCCTTTAGGTGCTTTGGAAAATAGCTTGACCCCTTCCTCTCTGTGGCAGCCCCTCAACTATTGGAAGACTGCTATCATGTCTATATCCTGGTCCTTCTCTTCACTAGACTAGCTAAGCCCAGTTCCTGTAACCGTTCTTCATATGTTTTAGTCTCCAGTCCCCTAATCATCTTGGTTGCTCTTCTCTGTACTTTTTCTAGAGTCTCAACATCTTTTTTATAGTGTGGTGACCTAAACTGGATGCAGTACTCTAGGTGTGGTCTTACTAAGGCTTTATAGAGTGGTATTAGTACCTCCCTTGATCTTGATCTTGATTGTATCCCTCTGTTAATGCAACTTAGGATTGCATTAGCTTTTTACGGGCTGCACGCTGCTGGCTCATATTTAGCTGATTGTCCACTAAGACTCCAACATCCCTCTCACAGTTACTGCTGTTAAGCCTGGTTTCACCCAGTCTGTATGTGTACTTTTGGTTTTTCTTGCCTAAGTGTAGGACTTTACTTTTCTCTACACTGAATTTCATTTTGTTAGATACGGCCCAGTGTTCTAGTCTGTCAAATGTTCTACAAGTCTATCTATAGGATTCCAAGTGCTCAACCATTACCAACTGTAACTGAAAAATATCCAAACTGCTGGGATAAACAGATAAGCCAACAGCATTTTTCTGATGCCAAAAATAAACGTGGAGATGCAATACTTGAATGTTATGCTCAATTTAAAAAAAAAATCCATATCATAAACCCAACCTTCTCTGAATTTAGACATCACTCTATTCAATTTGACTTTTAAAAATATTTTCTTATTCCCAGCATCTTCCCAAATTGCATATGCCTCCAGAGAACAGCCCTATACCCATGGAGTACTGTACTTCCAATCCTTCTCGTGTTTAATGAAAATCAATCCCTGATTGCTCATCACAGCCTAAACAAAACCTCAAGGTGTTTGGGAAAGCAATCAATATTACAGACATGTTTCTAGTCCCTATGGCTGAACAGTAAAGCTTGGAAATAAGAGTTCAGTGTCCTGCGTAGTACTTTTCAGTTGCTGTTTTATATATACACATATTTCCTGTCTGCACAAAGAATGACTATTCCAGACGTAAGTCTTTGATGCCATAGCAGATCCATAAATTACAAAAAATAATTATATATGATCTATTCAGGCTGCTTGGAAAAATGGAATCTGCATTCCAGCAGAACGTGGCAAGAGGGGACCAGAAAAAGAGACAAGATTTTCCTTTTGCGAAATCAATCAACCCATCCACCCAAAGCTACCTCATTTTTAGATGAATTTAACCTGTAGCAAACATTCACCTCCTAAGCATGTGGTAGAGTTATTTTAAACACCTTTCAATTAATTCCCCAACTCTTGCAGCAGCCCAAATTCACACCAGCTTTGAAAGATGATTTAGCAGGTCTTAATTCTCACCTTCCTACTTTTTCCAAAGCACAGACAGCAGTAGTGTTATACACCACAGCAGAAATAGCCTGCCGAGGGAGTTCCTGCTTTGTCAGGCAAAATTCAGCTGATATGGGGTACTGATGCAGTGAAGGAAGCCTAGAGGGTCTCTTTTCTCTCTGGAATGGAAGGATCTTTCTCATCAAGGAGAAGCAGCAAGATGGGAAAATGAGAAAAGCCCTTCTGGCCCCTTGCCAGCAACCAAAAGCTGCTAGCAATTTGCATAATAAGGCCTAGCTTTTTATCTCATTCTTGCCATGTTCAACACAATTTGCAAACATTATCTAATTAATCTACATAATATGGGACTCACCTCCCTCCTTCCCTCTCTTGCATGAGAAGCTAAGTATTCCTACTTCTTCTTTTTTACAGTTCTATGAAATTACCCAACAGGCTTAATCAACAGCAACTGAGATGATCAAAAGGCCTAAAGACTGAACCATATGAAGAACGGCTGCAGGTTTTGGGTCTGGCTAGTCTAAAGAAAAGAAGAGTTAGGGGCGACATGATAGCAGTATTTCAGTATTTGAGGGTCTGCCACGAAGAAGAGGGGGGTCAAATTATTCTCCAAAGCACCAGGAGGGAGGACAAGAAATAATGGTTGGAAACTAAACAAAGAGAGAAGCAACTGGAATTAAGGAGAAACTTTCTAACAGTGAGGACAATTAACCAGTGGAACAGTGGACTAGAAGACCTCCAAGATCCCTCCCAGTTCTATTCTATTCTAAATATAACCTAAAGAGGGTTTTAAAAAAAAAAAAAAAAGAGACTATTGGGAGATGAGTTTCATTACCATCCAATCCAGCATTCCACTTCTAACGGGACAAGGCAGAGCTTTCTAGAGTGTTCAAAAAAAATATAACCTAAAGAGGTTTTTTTTGAAAAAAGAAAAGAGACTATTGGGAGATGAGTTTCATTACCATCCAATCCAGCATTCCACTTCTAACGGGACAAGGCAGAGCTTTCTAGAGTGTTCAAAAAAACGACATGGAAGGAACTACAATTCCTGTTGTTTTCCAATGCAAAAGCTCCACTCTTCACTATTGCCAACAACAGTTCCTTAGGACAGATTCCAGGGAGAAGAATGTCTGATTTATTGCTGAGCTGAAAGTTACTGTACAAAGTTGCCTTCTCTGCAGTCAGAACATCAGTTGATCAATCTTAAGAGTGTTGTCATTAACAGCAGCTTTTCTGGGTTTTCAAACTAAACATCCACCTAGGGTTGAATTTGTGAATTTTTACAGGCAAAACAGCCGTTCAACCTCTTTGTTAACCACTTTTCCTTTTTTTTTTTAAATAAAATTTTATTTTTGAAAAACAGACATAGACAAACAAACACATAAAGAACATAAAACATCTTTTTTTGAGAACAGTGGGTTCCCGGGTTATCACTTCTCCATACAGACATAGATTTAATTACCTATTCATCTTATGTATTCTAATCCATATCTTATATCCCTTTTCGCAATTTTTTTCCATAGCTTTTCCATTTCTCTACTTTCTACAATCTTATTTTTAAATAACCTCTTTTCCTAACGGGTTGCATTTGATGAGCAATTAGTGTTTTATGGAATCAAGGTGGCACGTCCAAAAAACAGCAACATGGCTCCCTTTTTGATCAGTTGAAATTATTCATAATCTCAAGGAAGGGGGTTACCATGTAATGGTGAAAGCAATGGCACCTTCTTTTCAAAGTTGGACTTTGTTCTTTCTGGTGGAAGCAAGATGGCTGTAACAAGGGGAAGGAGAAAGGGAAAAAAGCCTTTCCCAAAAATGCTTTTCCAAAAGGCATTTTTCTTGGTTGTTTTTTTTTTCCACAAAAGTGTTTCACTTCTCATCCAAGAAGCCTCTTCAGTTCAGAACTGAAGAAGTTCAGAACTGAAGAAGTTCCTTGGATGAGAAATGAAATGTTTGCAAAGAAGAAACCAAGAAAGTCCAATTGCCTTTTAGAAAAGCACCTTTGGGACAGCCATGAACTGGATGATTGAGAATCCTCATAGGAAAAAATACCTTGAACCGGTAACTCCCAATCAATCATAAAAAGAAACACAGTTCTCCTGATCCTACAAAGGGAGTTTTTTTTTTAAGGAGGCATTTTTCTCAACCCAAAGACATCAAAATTGGTGGTTATCACTATTACCATCATATTTTACTATGGTAAAGTCTATAAATTAATGATATAGTTTGTGTACTTTAATTGTTTTGCCTGTCTTAGTTCCAGTGATAGCATTGGTCAATCACATTCTCAGCCACTGATATGCAAGAAAGCCATAAGTCACACATTCAAGAATCACCTATGCAATACAGGTAGTCTTCAAATTATGGCCACAATTGAGCTCACAATTGCTGTTGCTAAGTATGACATCTGTGGGTTTTGCCCCATTTTGCGACCTTTCTTGCCACAGTTGTTAAGTGAATCACTGCAGTTTGTTAAGTTAGTAATATGGCTATTAAGTGAACCTGACTTTCCCATTGACTATGCTTGTCAGAAGGTTACAAAAGGTTATCCCATGACCCTGGGACATTGCAACCATCAAACAGTTGACAAGTGCCTGATTTTTGATCATGTGGTCTTTATTTCAATGTTATTGTAACTTTGAATAATCACTAAATGAACTGTTGTAAGTTAAGGACTAGTGATCTGGTAGCCATCAGCCACACTTCCCCTAACTTGCTACTATCTTTTATATAATTCGAGACAATAGCACTTTCAATTTTATCTCACTCTGCACGCTCCATATACGAGAATGACAGCAACAGTCCAACATACAGGTTGATAGTGAAGACTTCCTAACAAAACATTACAGTTCAGACAACATATCCAGGTAATAATTAGGACACAGCACTAAAGGTGCTCAAAAGACAGTTGTTACAATATTACTAGCCACAAAGCAGTCCAGCTGTGCCATCTGTCTAGCTGATCCACACCTTTATAAGCACCAAAGTTTGTTTAATCACAGCCATATACTCCCTCAACATAAGACAACAGGGAAAAACAGACTTTCTGGCTGCTTTCCAGCAGAGTTTGAAAAACCCGACCTGCTTTAAGACTAGATGAACCAACTCCCTTGGATAACTGATTCTGAGAGCCAAAGAGCAAACGTATTTGAATGACTGAAATACACTTCTAGGGGGCTTGATCTATTCTGCAGGCAAAGAGAACTCCTTCCACAGGCTGCAAAGCTCCAACTCCTTTCAACAAGGACTCAGAGGAGACCTCCCCTCCCTCCCCTTGCAGATGGTGTCCCATGATAAAATTATGCAGAAGTGCTAAAGCAAATCTGCTTCTCTAAAAGCAGCTTACTGATACAATGAGTAACACCAGATAAAGTCATTGATGGCAACCAAAATAATAAAGAGAGAAAAATGCCAGTGCTGCATACACAGAGAAGTTCCCTCCACCACAAAAAGACCCTCTGTCTGCATATACTGTATATTACCCATCCTCCCCTCCACACTCCCCCACCCCTTGATTTACTTGCAGCCACCATCTGCTGCTCGGATGGGATCATGAAGCCAGCCAGCGACAGATAAAATCTCGTCCTTTGTCTTTGTGACAAAGAGTTAAATGAACCCGATAGAGAGAGGAACTGCTCCGTCAGCAAGCCCAGCCCACTCTGTGCCCGTGACATGCTGTACCAAGGACTAGGACCATCTCAGTGGCCTCATGGAAGCCTCTTGCTCTCCAGGCATTGGGGTTAAACAATGCCGCCTCTGCCTTCATTATGAGGTTGGGACTGCTCACCGAGGGAGGAATCCCTGGGAACTATTTCCTGGCAAAGGGCATCGCCCACATGTTAGCACTACTGGGGCTCATTAAAGACCCTGCTTCATTTTCCTAACAACAGACTTCTTCCTTTTCTCCTCCCTGGACAGGCCTGATTCCCTGCAGGCCAAAGCAGCCAAAACACGGGTGTCAACACTGTAGGATTTTCCTCTGCAAGGAGAAGGTAAATATGGACATTTATTCTCTCTCTTAAACGAAAAAGATAACCAGACGCAAGAGTTTTGTATTTTTTTTAACCCCTGAACAGCCTCTGCATTTGAGAGCTTTAAGAATGGAAGAAGAGAAGGGCATTTAACACGGAGCAATGTAGATTCAGTTCTACTGAAGATGAAAGTGGTAGCCATTATCTGCAACACAAACCACTGTTATATCTGCCAACTTAAATGACTTTCAGCAAACGAACATCCATTCCACGTTGGTAGACTGGGGTACATTGGTAGGTGAAGGAGGAGCAGTAAGAAGTGAGGAACTGTAACAGCAGCTGCCGGTGATTTCAACTTTAGAAAGTAGGGAAACCACCAGACTGTACGATAGGATTAAGGGTATAACAACAACAAAGAACCTTTTGCCTTCCCAGTGCTGGTGTACTTTTAAACGCAGGCTTCCAATCAATTGCAACTCCTGATTGATCTAAGAGTATAATGTTGCAATTGTTTTTCTTCCTCCCAACGTGAAGTATGAAGTGACCTTTCCAGAAAGCTAAGCACGAAGCCACTGACTGCATTTACCCTTTTGTTGCATCAGTAGCCCATTCTCAGCTTTTGCTCAATATTCCCCCTTATATTTGTTTCTGAGGAAATGAAATTCTTCCCCTAGTTACTATTTCCAATACTTTTGAAGAGCCACTGTTTTTAATTGCTGCCAGTTGTTATAAAACTGGAATGTTAATATATTTCTTTGTTTCAAACTTAAATTATGACAAATGTTTATCAATGTGCACTTCAGACACTGGATTTTCACCGATGCAAACAGATCCATTTATAGCTTTGAAAAGTCCTTTCTGGAAGATTTCTTGCTGATGCACAGAGTTTTGTGAAACTTAGAGATGGCAAGGGAAAATCAAAGCACTGTTGTGTAAGTTTACAAAAGCTCCGCTTCTACTCCTCCACTCTAACATTTCAGGACATCTGGCTGAATCCCACCCTCTCTTTTGTAGGAGAAACAGCCTCTTACTATGCAATGGTGTGCTTAAATGCTTTGATAAGGAAAGATGCAGACAGCGTAGCTTCCTCAGAATAAGCATTAAGTCTTCTTTCCGCTCTGCCTCTGGATATAGCCATGTATTTCTTACTAACATTTGAAAGCTTTTTCTTGAATATAATTTATTACTAAGATAATCAGCCCCAGCAATATACTTTAACAATAAGCAATAATCAAGTATAAACAGTAACACCTCTCAATTTCTTCCTTGGCTAAAGTGTATATATACTGTAGGACAGGGATGTCAAACTGGTGGCCCATGGGCCGAATGTGTCAGGCGCAGGCCACGCCCACCCCACCTCCGCAAAATGGGAAAAACATCGCGAACGTCACGTGACAGCAACATGGTGCTGCAAGTTTGACACCGTGCTGTAGGAAGAGGCTAAAATAGGCTGCACACATCTTTTGACTTCTGTCCGTAGTCAGAGTCAAACTACGACTACTGATGCCTATGAGCACATCAGCCAACATGGCAGAAGCTCTTTAAAACTGTTTCTGATTTTATTTGTTCTCTAAATTTTAAGGGTCTTCACTTCTAGATAAGTATGAGACCTTCTGTTGTTACTCTCACTTAGCAATGTTGTATTTGCATGGTACCAATTTCGTGTACTAGGGACCCAACTCGCTGGGTTCAATATTATGCCATACTCTAAACACAAGTTAATCCAGTATAATTTCAATATTATATAACTTATTATGTCCAAACAATTAAATGACCAGGATGTCATTCAGACAATGCATTTATTCACCAATATGTTTACTGATGCACCAAACCCCAGGGTCATTTCAATTCTCCTCAATAGGACAACCCAAAAGGCAAGGGATTAAAAATAAAGAGAGAAAAGGCAACCAGAGCTGCATATAACCGGAGTCCCTTAATCACTCTTCCAGAACATTCATCCACACAAAAGCAAAGACTGAAAAACAGGTACCTCTGGTTAAGCGCACCGCCTTCCAACACCATGCCAGGCTTACAGCAAAGGGGTCACTAGCGGAGGTCATCACTTGCCCATTTTCAGGAGAAGTGAAGGAGGCACTATGAGTCTCCAACATGCCCTACTTCTTGCTATGCTAGATAAGCAAGCGTGAAAAAGCTGACTGGGGCGAGTGGATGTTTTGTGGTTTGTTTGTTTTTTGCACCTGCTGGCAATTCTGCCAGCAGAGAGAGCTCTGTAGGCAAGCCAGAGCCTGGTCCATTTGGCAGCAACTGATGTAAATGAAGCAGCCTTTGCTGTGCAAGCAGAATTCTGCTGAGTCATAGAGGTGCTTCTTGACAGGAAGTTCTAGGTCCCCTGAGGTCAGGAAGGGAGCTGTGGTGTTTCCTCCTAGGATAGAATAGAGGGGGAAGCTTGGAGCAAAAGGATAAACACTGGACCAAGGTGCCTGGCTTCTATGGAAGCCCAGTCATGTCATACAAAGTCCTTGAACACTTAATTTTTTTATGTAATGCAGGCATGCATTAAGGCTTCCACCAAGTGCAGGGATTAGCTAAAGCGATTCAAATTATGTTGAGCATTTTCCAACTATACAGGAAGACCAACTAGAATTCATAAAAAATGGGAGGAAGAAGAGAAAAGTAGGGCATTTAAATTACCCAATATATGGCAACACTCTAAGAAGGGTGAGAAGCCAGCAGGCCACATGTCACTTCCCAGTTTGCAGCTTACAGAGTGCCTTGGATTTTTATGGAAGGAAGAGCTTGTGAGCTAAAAAGGGTTTTGCATAATACTTGCACAGACACAATTTACTGTTTCACCTCTTAAAAAATCAAATTCCTAAAAATCAGTGTGATTTCTTCATTAAGAGGAAAAGAATTTCAGGAACAAAATTTTACTACTTAAACCCCTCCTCATGTTCCCCAAACTCCAAAATGTTAAGCCATCCACTCCAAAGAATATGCAATGTGGCCGGCCCCAATCCTCAGAACAGTACCAAAAAAAAGAGAGCAGCCCTTAATTGCTGTTTAAGTATTCATGAAACTTACACGTAATGCCTTCCCTCATTTGTACACTTTTTCTGCCACAACACAATACAGTGCCCGTTGTCTCTTGTCCCCAGCAAGCAACTCAAGCAATTTAAAGCTGCTCTTAGCCACTCTAGCATCAAAATAGAGCTGTCCCCCCTTAAAGAGGTAATAAGCTATGGAAGTTTAACCATAAGACCAATCTGACAAATTTCACCAATGTTTTGTTGGTGGTACTTCAGGTGACCCTGGGATGAAAGGCACACCGGTACCAATTGGCAAACTTTTGTGTGCACAACCTTTTTCCCTGTCCTCTAAGGACCACTGCCTGGGGCAGTGGGAGATTCTTCAGGTTCAATGAGATATCTGAACCAATCTTTGAAATGAGACCTGGATTAGCCTAAATAAGAACTGACATTAGGAATGTTAGGGTGAGTATCAGATAAAATAGGGCAAAAATGGGTTTCTCTGCTTTATATGATGTAAGTTCCTACCTAAGTTCCTATATGGAGCTTATACGATATAGAGCAAAATGATCCATTTTGTTAGCTATTGCTTGTTAGTTATTGTTCAGACTGCATTTGAACAAGAGTTTAACATTATTTCAGAAGATCAGTAAACTAATGTTTAACACTACACAGGTTTAATGAAATTTTGGAAAAGTGTTAAATCTCTATTCAGCAGCAGCTGAAACAACAGTAGATAATACTGTAGAGAAAGATTCAGTTCATACAAATCCCATCCTCATTCTTAGTTA
>CM019148.1:28485220-28594009 GCA_009733165.1 Naja naja | reverse complement strand
TCAGAATTATTTATAGCCTTGGGTCTTGAGGGAGTAAAATTGGGCAAATAATGCCATAACATTGGGAAAAATGTGGTTTGAGAACAGGATGGATGGTACTTCTGCCTGCCAATCTTTCATTTCCTCACTAGCGATTTATAGCATCTTCCACAGTCAAATAAATAGCCATCATTGTGCAAAAATAACAGTAATATGGGCAGGTGTTTTATTAATTCAACAATGGCTGGTGATGCTATGAGAAGCTACAGAAATTACTTTTATAGTTTCCTCTCTACTTGATAATGTTGCCTTAAATAATACTGACATAGGTATATGTTCTAGATCTAGAAGAAGTAACAGGTTTGATTTACTCAAAGGGATACTGGGAGAAAAATGACTGAAGGTGTGTGGCCCAACAGTTCCTGGGGAGATCAGGGCTCAGAGGGGAATTGTGGCTTGGCTAAATGTGCTGGCCCGGTTGTGGTATAGGGATTGAAGTAGCATTTCTCAGTGCCAGGCTGCCTGCAGTGGCACCAGAGCTGAAGTCCAAGGCTGGGGCAGTGGCAGCTGGCTGAGACTGTTGAAGACCCCAGGCCCAGTGCTGCCATCACTGAGTGTCATTGTGCAGGGTGACCAAAGAACATGGATTGGGGGAGGAAGGTGAGTAGAAGTGGGGGCAGTTGCTGCATCCCTGCAGTCATAAACACTACTGGGCTATGTTGAGCCAGCTGAAGCACTCCCACCTTGCATGCAGCCTGCACCAGACCACTCAGGGCCTCCCTATCTCCCTGAGGCATTCCTGTAATACTTTACCAGGGACTCATCTACTTAATGACTCACAGTTCTCTTTAATGCCAGAATGCCATATTTACAGTTGTTGAGTGAGGAAATCGTGTGATGTCTCCTTAACCTCTTCACTCAATGACCAAGATTGACCCAATTGTGGGTGTACATTGAGGAGTACCTATACCTTTGGGTTCTGCAGTTGTCCAGTTTGTCATCTATTTAATGATGTCATATCTCTACTTTCTATTCTCTTTGGTTTCTGCCTCCAAACAAACAAATAGCTGACTTTTCTTTTTTAATACAAAGCAACCTCTTTGTAATGAATTCTTGCTTTACTCGTCTTTGATCTTACTTCCTCGACCACTGAAAACATAATTAACTTGCTCTGTTTTATAGTGCCCTGTCACAGGACTCTGGGCAATATTCAAAACAATAAGATGTTTATTAAACAGTACAATGTTTATTACACTTCCAAAATATTACAGTTAACACTTCTTTGAAAAATTAACTGTAGCTATGTAACTATTACATAAACACTATAAGATGGCAAGCTTTTTATTACTGTACCTAGAGGCATTCTGGACTGTCTTATATAAAAAATGCATGTAATTGCAAGTAGGAAGAAAAAAGGAAAGTCTAACAAGGCAAAGACTGTGACTGACTCCCTAAAGCATTTTTTCTTGTACTCTGTCTCAGCTATTTTTCTATTTTTGACTGGTGAAGCTTCTGTTACTCTCCTTGAGGCATAAAAATGTAATGGGAACATATATTGAGTTCTGTGAATTACCTCTTTGTAGACTGCAAGTGTTTATAGTATTTGTATTATCTGTTTGAAGCAAGGAACACATTAATCTATCAACCCTGCTTTGTATAAGTGGGTGATAAGGTCAAACTATGATTTGTTATGCTGTACATTTAGATTGTTATGTTGTGTCAGTTTAGGATGGAATGACAAAATAGATACTTGTCGCATTGAAATGTTCATTCCTCCCACCACCACTTACAATATCCAGAAAAACCTACCTACATCTCTCTCTCTCTCTCTCTCTTTATATGTGTGTGTATGTGTGTACACACATATATATATACATCACACACACACATATGGAAACTAACCATATCAGTTGCTGAGTTGCATATAAGTTATTTTGTTGCTTATTTTGTGAATCTAGCTATTGTGGTTTGTAAGCCATGGTTTATGACAATATACTGTAAACCCAGTTAATAAATCACAATTAAAGAAAAGTGTACTAGAACATTGTATGAGCTGTTCTGCTTTACGCTTTAGATGGGTATAAAGCAGACAGAGCAACTCCACAAAGCATCTATACAAAGTCTTTTTTATTGGTTCATCAGGCTTCCTGTCAACTCACAGTTATGATGAGGTTCTTCTTAATGTCCAATCCTTTGCATATCTGAATCGTGGTGAAGAAAGATACTAAACTCTTATCCCTATATTTCATCCCATAGACATAGAGGCAGAGATATAGCTGCTACCATGAGGCTGTGTGTTCAGGCAAGAGAAGAAACCTCCCCCAACCCACCAAGGGTCAATTCAGTGACCAATCAAGGTTACAGATGTGACCACATGACATGTACTACATTTCCCAGGATACCTTAACTACATTTACCATGATGGATTCCCTTAAGGGGACAGCTCTCAATTCCTAACTACCTATCCCAAATCCCATTAACTCTAAACTGGCTGGACAGCATATGAGCCTAGCCATAAATAATTAGATTCTCATCCATTATATCTTTACATTGGGAGTATATCTCACTGAAGTCACCAGACCTTTATTTCTGAGGTATGTAGATGCTGCTAAAACTAAGTCATCAACTCTCAATAGTTTTCTTGCACAGCTCCTTATCATTTAATTGGCATTTTCAAAGAAGAATGTGTAATCATAGTGTTTCTAGCTTGGTACCTGCTGCTTGGGATTTTGTAGATGCAGTCCAACCCATACATACAGTATCAGGTTGGAAAGGCTGCAGTAATGGACTGTGACAGAGATTTCATCAGCAAGAATATAAGGCAGACTGAAAAATATATTAGCTGGAATAAACTTTCAAGTAAACAACTTGAAGAGTATTGAATCTAATTATAAATCTTTATCTGTGTAATAGTCTATTACATAAGGACCATGGTGGCTTGCAAGGTTAGAAGGCTAGGCTGACAATCTGCAGCTACACGTTCGAAACCCTTTGCTGTCGTGGGGTGCGGTGAAGTCTCATCAGAAACCCTAAGCTCACCTCATACAGATGATGTTACCTAGTTGATTTATAAAACTTCTGCAAGTAAACAACCAAGCTCAGAAAGCACCAAGGACCCCACAGTTCAACCCTGAGCAGCATATATTCTCTTCTATTTAAATTTGCTTTCATGTGCATCTCAGTAATGAATGAGAGCACGGCTTGAGGGTCAAAATGGTCCCTACTAATTCTAAGGTTCTGTAGTTTTATGATTGCAAGGGGAATGATCTGCATCACTAATTGAAAACAAATCTAGGTCTCATTTCTACTACTCCATTGTAAAGTGGAGGATTTAATTTCCTTTCTGTTTCAGGTGTGTGTGGCTGTTGTGGAGCACTGCGTCCCCGTTACAAGAGACTTGTTGACAATATCTTCCCAGAGGATCCAGAGGTAAGTGAACCTTAACTAAAAGCCTTCCCGATAGACAGACGTTCAGTTCTAGTAGTTTATATATTCTAGTCATGGCCCCATTAACCCCTCTTCAGTTTTTAAAACTTATTTATTTATTTATACAATCTATATGACCTTCCATCTCAGTAAGTGATTTGCTGGGCATTTTACTTCATTATGGTAACCCATTCAAGAATAGAAAAATACAAATACATGCAAAAATGTTAAGGATCAACCTAATCTCAAAATTGACAAATATCAATTATCAATTTATATTTTTTTAGAAAAAACTATACTGGGTTTTCTCAGTTTTTGAAAACTGCCAGGAAACTATATCCAAGCTTTTCTTCATGTCCAAATAAACTAAAGCTGCTGGATCTTACCTCCATAAAATCAAACCTTCCCGGGCTCCACCAATTTGTCTAGTCCAGTTTTTAAAACTATTTATTCAAGTGGCCATTACCAAATCAGACAGCAGATAATTCTGCAATTATTTTTATTTTATTCTATTCTATTTTATTTAAATAATTTATATGGCTATCAATCCCACGACAGTGACTGCAATAGGTTATGTATTATGTATATTTTGTGTAATGTTGTATAAAAGAGTAATTCTTTCTGTTAGTCGCCTTAAGTCTCCCTGCATTCAGTTTCATCAGAGGACTGTGGGTTGTAACACAGTAGTGGGAGGAAAACTTTTCTCTGTCCATATTTTCATATGAATTATATATGTGATGTATATAACATGTACCTTTGTTACGTCTTTCCTTACTTACCTTCTTCAGCTTTTCACACAAAAGCCCCAAAGCAAATGGGACTACATGACTTCAAGTCTACGGAAATATTTCTCGGAATGGTAGCTCTTTTATATTGTGTCCCCACCTAGCATACAAGAAGTGGATATGCTTATTGAATCAAAGTTAACCTGATTCTAGAATAAGAGATCTCATGTGACCATGCAACATTCTATATACATACACATATGTGCACACACACACACACACACACACACTACACACACACAACTTGCAAACTTAAAATTAGCAAAACAGAAGGAAACAACAAAATAAATATATTCACATTGCTCTATCTACTTTCATATTCCATCTTTGGTTCTGAATTAAAATGCAGAAAATACACAAAGAATAGATCTGAGAGAGTTGCCAAATCCCTTTAAAAAGACAGAGGAGCTATTCTTTTAAAGCTTGTAGGGTGTATAAGTGCACATGAGGACAGTAGTTATACACTCACATGATAATGTAACCCAATTCTTTTTGCTTTGAAGAAGCTGTGGTTACCAAGAAGCCATGTCTTTATCTCTTTATTCAACTGGCCATGCAATTCATTGGTACTAATGGGTCCATTAATTCAAATCCAAGTCTATACACAGCCATAGAGTACTTGCTGGTTGACATTTGGTCTTTCCTTCTGTTGAATTGATCTAAGGGATTGTTTTGAGGGTAAATGAGGGATAAATTGCATGTGGGAATATATATATATGTGTGTTTGTAGATTTTCATGGGTAAAAGGTATGTAGGTCTTGGTGTATTCGGGTCTTGTCCCGTGTAAGATTGAGAATACCTTGGCGTGACGAGATCCCACTCGCCATCTTCAGGCTGGTGTCTTTGGCTTTGTGCTTCTGCCAGCAAAGCGTGATCTGAGCTGCCTTCTCTCATTTATTAAACGGGATGATACTTCCCGCCTACCAGACATCTGGAAACTAGCCCTAATGAACAAACGAGTCCCAGCCATGAAAACCAACACCGGACCCAAAATAACACATGATGCCACCACCAATCTCCCTCACCAGACTCAAACCCAAGCCCACACCACAGACAAAAGGCAACCATCGTCCAGAAACCAGACCATAGCTGCAACTCCAGCTGCTACACCCCCGTCCCACCCCCAAACTAAGCAAACTGACACACGCTATAAACACATAGCCAGACCTCAAACTTGGAGCCAAACCAAGGCCCGGAATGTCACATCACAGCCTTCCACCCAGGATACTACATCATGGAACTCAGGAGATTACAACACAAAACCTCAGGAGGTTGCAACACAGACAACGACCCAGGAGATAATAGCAGAAGACCCATGTTGTCACAACAATAAAACTCAGAAGGTCATCACACAGCCCACTACCCAGGTAGCTAAAACACAAAAGGCTGAAGGACACACAGCCACTACCTCAGCCACACAGGCTCTTCCGAAAAAGCCAACCAATCAGCAAACACCAATTCCATCAACCAATCAAGAAGCGACAACACAGCCAAAAGCACAGCCAACCAACCCACAGCAGAGCCAGCACACCACACCTCCTCCAGTATTTATAGAGAGGCAGCTCAGATCACGCTTTGCTGGCAGAAGCACAAAGCCGAAGACACCAGCCTGAAGATGGCGAGTGGGATCTCGTTGAAACGTCGCCAAGGTATTCTCAATCTTACACGGGACAAGACCGAATACACCAAGACCTACATATATATATATATATATATATATATATATATATATATATATATATATATTGATTTTCACAGGTAAAGGTATGTAGGTCTTGGTGTATTGGGTCTTGTCCGTGTAAGATTGAGGTATTTTAGCGTTTGAAATCTCATCGTCATCTTCAGCTGTGTCTTCAGCCGTTCTCCTGAACGAAGCTGAAGACACCTGAAGATGACGGATGAGATTACGCTACAGGTATAGATAATATATATAATATATATATATATATATAATATATACCTGCCCCAATCTGATCCCTTAGGAAAGAAAGACCCTCGACTCCATTAGGTTAAAGCAAAGGGTTCTTTTACTAAAGGTTTTGGTTGCAATAAAGTCAGGCTAACTCTGAATTTTCCCATGCTCAAAAGATACAGAAAGGATCTCCCACAGCTCATACCTGCCCCTGTGACCAGTCCATTTCCAGCCAATTGGAGCTCACCAAAATGTTTTGAGAATGGGGGTAATCCGCATATTTTCTAAGGGTGCCTGGCCTTGGGATGCTGTTAAAAATTGGATCCAAGCTGCTCTGGTCTTTATCACCTGTCATTCCTCCCTATGTATGCACATAGCTTTATTGCCCTTCCATCCTTCCCCTCCCCCTTTCAGCCTTTGATGGCAGGATGCCTTTGAGGCACCAAGCCAACCAGGCAACACTGACAATGTGTTCTGGTTAGGGGATTAATATATTTAATAATTTAAATTTTAAGTTTTAGCATGGAAATGTTCTTTCAGGATGGGCTGGTAAAAACCAACATGGAGAAGCTGACCTTCTATGCCCTCTCTGCTCCAGAGAAGCTGGATCGCATTGGAGCTTATCTGTCAGAGAAACTAATCAGAGATGTGGGCAGGCACCGATACGGGTAAGGGATGCTGTGTATTTTCAGAAATGCCTTTAATAATGGTTCTGTTTACCTCTGTTCTTTATCATTTTGAATCCTTTCTGCCTATAAGTTTCTGGTTTTGGATATATAGATCCAGTTTCTATCATGCCATTTTATCCGTTCATCTAACTCAGGTTTGTGAATGCCAACTATTAACATCTCTCTAGGGCAGCAGTGCTCAAACCATGGCCTGAGCTGTTTGTTTGTTCATTTTTAAACAAATCACCCAACTCCCACCCAGCGACCTGGCAGCATACAACATTCACAGTCCATAGATTAAGGGTAAATTGTGATAGATTCACATCCCCTCCCCTGAGTTTGCCAAATAATCTACCACATCTTCTACACATTCATGTTCAGCATCATTTTCCCAAATGTTTCATCAGTCAACTGGTTTGTGAGAATAGAACAGTGTCTGAAAACTGGTTTACCCATGATAATACAAGTGACAGCCATACAAGTATGAATGTGTATACTAAAATTTATAAAATAGACAATAATGGAATGGCTTCAAGTTCAAACTGTGAGCCCATGTGTCCTATGCAAAATGGAGTGAAGAGAATCAACAACCCCAAAAGAAAAGTGTGAATGGGATTATGAATAACTAAAATACACGATTTCATTGGACTGGAAATTGATTTGATTTTAGTCTTGTATTCAGGGATCAAAACATCCTTGACCAGCAAACTTGTGCTAAGACTTCTTGTAGCATGAAATTACATAAAATGATTTAACTGGTAAAGAAAAACATGCAATAAACATTTTGGTTCAAGATTTAGTTTCACTCTTTTAAAAACAGAATTAGAAAGCATGCACAAATCCAACCATAATCATCTTATTGGCTCCCAAATGTAAACTATCACAGTTAAAGAGTAAAATAAAGGGAGAAAGCAGACTGTAAAATTGAACGATCTTTGTATTTTGTAAATGCTTATTTAATAGTTCACAATTGCAGAAAGTTTGAAAAACACTGGAACAGATTTGTTGTATCCTAATTGAAGTTTATACCTAGAACTTTCCTGTAGGCAAAGCCAGTTCCTCTGTCATTACTCAGCATAAAGCCCTTTATTTAATTTTGTATCCAGCCTTTTCATTTAGTAGATGGACAGAACTGTTTGACCACCCAGTGGCAATGTATCAAGCAATGCTACAGCATAAACACATACATACATACATAGTTTTTTTCTACTTTCCACCAAATATTGACCTGATTTAACAAGTAAAAACAGAGAATGCTGTTGCAACCGTAAGTTCACCCTCAGCTTTGGGGTCATGTTCAAATAGGAGCCTTGGTGGTACAGGCTGTTAATAGCCTAGCACTTAGTTCCAGCTGCCTGTAATTATTGCAGGCTCGAATCCCACCAGGCTCAAGGTTGACTCAGCCTTCCATCCTCTCAGGGTAGGTAAATTGAGGACCCAAGATTGTTGGGGGCAATAAGCTGACTTTGTAAAAATGCCGCTTAGTAATAAGCAGGCATATACAATGGAATGAAGGCTATTGCTGAGCACATTGGGTTGTATCCCAAAAAATTGTAAGCCGCCCTGAGTCTCCGGAGAAGGGCGGGATATAAGTATGAATACAAATAAAAATAAATAAATAAATATTTGTTTCTGTTTAGCCTTAACTGCTTTTTTTACCCTACAGTCCTGAAAGAAGCAGAACTATGATATGAACTAATTTTTAATGATGATGATATGTCACAGCCAGTAAATTTTGTAATGAATCGTATAATCATACATTTGGGAGGGTTGCTTAGACACCCTGCTCAGTGTAGGAATCTAATTTAAAAGTCTTCAGCATATGATTATCTAGCACTGCTTCAACACCTCTCACTACTTATCTGAGTAATTAGTTCCAGTGTTCAAATAGGTTACTGTTACCAAGTTTGCCTTACAGTATCTCCCTTTCTATATTTTAATTCAAATTTTCTCTCAATCTCAGCAAGATATATGGACAACTCCAAAGAATTCCCGACCCATGCATGGATTGGGAAAAGAAATAGAGTTTTATCTTCTTTCATGTAGTTTAAGAACACTGTCATACGTCTTCAGTATTTTCATCTCAGAGAAGACAAGCTATTGGGCATATTATTTTTCAGTTAAGTTTCACTTAAGCAAGCATGGTTAAGGCATTAAAATAGAAACAGGGAAATTGTTAGTTCTAGTCCCACCTTAGGCACAAAGATAGCTGGGTGATCTTAGGCCACTCACTCATTCTCAGCCCTAGGAAGTAGGTAAACCACTTCCAAAACAAACATTGTCAAGAACCGCAGGGCTGACTTCCGGTGGCACTTCCGTTGAAGATGGACTGAAGACGCAATCATGCGCGGCTTCGATCCGTGCTTATCCTGTTGGAGGGTCCTAACGGGACTGGATCCATCTCGGACCCACCTCGGAGGGATGGGGGAAGAGGGGGAGAACACCAGCTGGGTCGAGGGGAGCTTCATCTCCTCTCCCTAGCTAGTTATACTCCCCTTGAAGACATTGTTAAACCACAAGGCTTTGTCTAGGCAATTCTGAGGGTCAGGTATAACTTGAAACCACACCACAAAGTTTCAGTTGGAACTAGTAAAATGCAGCTATACTGAAAAATTCCTGGGTAGTGAAGAGAATGTACAGAATTTACTCATCGCTGAATCGTCAAGTTCTTCCTGCACCAGTGGGAGCAGCCCCTCTGTTCCTCACTTTAGTGTTGGGAACCCTGCTGGTCATTCTAGATATGACTTGGAGATATCCGAGAAAATTCATTTTCTCAGAGCTTCTTATTCCTATAGTGAGACACAGCAAGGAAAGGATGAAAAGGATGGTAGCTAGAAGAGCAGATTACCTTATTTATCTTCTTTAAAATTGGGTCCATCTTTTTAAAAATGCATCAGTTAGAAAAATTTTTAAAAATTAAGCATGGGCAAATCAGCAACTAGCTTGGGACATAGGAAGCTGCATTATACACTAATGAGGCACATCAAACCTGGACAAATTGCTTGCATCCCTTTAGATTCCCAAACAGAAAAAGATTTTATTCCATTTCCTGCTATCTTGTGGTGCCAGGGATTGAAACTACTCTTTTCTCCATCCATTCTGTCCCTGAGCTGCAGTAATTCATTCCCAGCAATCAGAATGAGTATTTCATAGCAGACACAACAGAACAGAAAGAACAACTGTATTGTTGCATGGTATTTCACAGAATGATGTGTTCAATGAAGTCTTTTACAGTTGCTAGTCAACCAAGGCTGACTTTTGCATGGATTTGCAGCAGCCGTTAGCTGAATATTGGATTTTATTGGGAGGAACTCGTGCTTAGGATGCAGAAAACGGTTCTCTGTCATTATTTTCTGGGCTGAATGTGTTTCCTCATGAAACAAGCAAAATATAGTCTTGTGATTTAAATATCTTTTCCATAATGGGATGCTTTCCAAATGTCGATGGGGATTATGGGATTGGGTAACTTGGAAGACACCACACTGCAGAAAGCTACTTCAGTCTCTTAACTGGTCCTAAAGTGATAGTGTTTTGCTTCTTGCCACAATTTGACTCCGCTGTCTGAGTCAATTCTATATCTGTATTCCTTCTCTTAGCACTTGCCGTTTGTTTCACAAGTACAGCTGTTTTTTGAGTTGCTGTTTATGGGAAAAAGAGGTACATCCGTGTATCTTGTGTGGGCGTGTTGTTGCCAAGAATAAACTGCTGTTCCAATTAGAATTATTGGATGAACAGATGGAACATGATCTGCAAATAGTTTTGGGCTGGAATCCCTTTTTTAATCTGACCAGCCCAATCCAGATATGTAAATATCCCTGTTTATAATTCACACTATGAATGGCTTTTATCTGCCATAGATAAAGGGGGAAAGAGGAAGAAGCAACATTAAGGCACAAAATAAGAAAAATCATTCGAAGTCCAATAAGTCTTTTCAGTTGAGCTGTTAGTGCCTTCAGATTTGTATCAGAGGGTTAAGAAATTATTAACAAGACTTTATTAATAAGATTAATAATGGCAGATGTTAAGTTGTTGGGAGAAAAGATTAAGTCCAATCTACCTCTTAGATAACAATAGGTAGCAGCACCTGGCAAACCTTATCTGGACTAGACAGAGTCAAATCTGGTTAGTATTTAAAGGGAAACTACTGAAAAATTGCAGAGTTGCAGACTAAATGTGTGTCAAAAACCATCCTCCTGAAAGAAGACAGTAGATTGTGTTTGCCACACCCTTCCTAATAAAGAAGAATATTTGTAGCTTGGGACTGGCATGAGGAGTCCTTGGTGCTGTCTGAGCTTGCTTGTTTTCTTGCAGACGTTTTATTACCCAACCTAGGTAGTATCATCAGTGCTAGTTGGGTAATGAAACGTCTGCAAGAAAATAAGCAGACTCAGAGAGCACCAAGGACTCCACACTCTTCCTACAATATAGGGTCTGTGTATTCACAAGTGTTGAGTTCAGCTGAAGAACATATTTCCTGTTTACATCAGAGGTGTCAAACTCAAGGTCCACGGTCTGGATCTGGCCCTCAGGGTGCAGGGCCACCCTAGAAATAGCAAAGGTGCCTCTGCCAGCAAAAACGGAGCTCAGGAGGGGCATGCATGGCTCCATCTTCACTGGCAGAGGACTGCAGGAGGATCCCCCCAGCCCTGCCCAGGCCACTACAGGTGCCCCCTAACATGAGTGATGTCAAGCTGGCCATGCCCATCTGGCCTCCCGAGGTCAAACACACCCCTGATGCAGCCCTCAATGAAACTGAGTTTGATACTCCTGGTTTACATCATAGTAAAAAGATGGAGGCTGGTGAGGTAGGAACCAGCTGTTTCCAAGCTAGTGATGGCCGTTATGTAAACATGCCATCACTATGCAAGATTCTGGATGGTGTGCCAAGTTTTGTTATTTGGAAGGATGAGTGGAGAATTTAAGAATTTAAACACCTGAGATAATATAGAAGTCAGGTTCTTTGTGTTCTTTAAAGCTCTATTGTTGTCCTTCAGACATTTCATTCCCAAATTAAGTAACATCATCATGTGAAAAGATGAAGTTTGTTGCTTGTTTATATGTGGTAGCTTACCTTGCCACTCGTGGGTAAGGTGTGGTCTCTTTCTTGATACTTCTTTCATTGGGGTATTATTTTTTTCCCTGGTCATTTATCTGGTTCTGTATCCTACTTATCTGTATATTGATTGCTGAGGAGAACATATTCTGGGTTGTTTGTTTCCTATTTTTATTTTTAGGCATTTATCATTTATCTCTTTTTGTCTTTTAGTGGCTGATTTGTCAGAGTATCAAAGTTCCAGGAACTATTTATCATTTTTGGATTTGGGTTTATATAAAAAGTTGACAGTTTTCCAGTTGAAATTGTGATTGGTTTTATCCTCTAATTCTGAGATTAAGAAATTTTCATTTTCTTCTGATCGCCAGGTGATATACAATCTCATGCCTGTCTGTGGCTGTTACAGGTCATGTATTGTTTGCTGTAGATGACTTCTTTTGTTTCTTCTTTGTGTAGGAGTCTTTAGGCTTGCTTTAGAAGTTTTGGATGGATTCCAATGAGTTGAATGGTACGGTGATAGCAAGGAAGTGTTGGAGTCTGTTAGATGACTCTGAAAAGTATAAGTACGGGAGAGTTATCCTTTTCATAGGCTGTGATTGTTGTGTTATGATAGGTTGCATGGCTAAGCACTTTTTAATTATAATTCTATTTCTGTGTGGACTTCCAGAAATCCCCAACCAAAATAATTACAGGTGAATACTGGAGTCAAGGCCTAACTAAGCAAAGTCCCTCACTCATCATTTTATATCCAGTCAAGATGCATGTTCTGCCAAGGCCCTATCTTTTTTTTTTTTGCTTTTGCTCTCTTCATCTTTCTTTCTTTCCTGTTTCATCTAAAGTGCTACAAGGATGATTTAACATGGTTTCAATCATTTGCTGCAACAGCAGCACTGACTGTCAGTTATCGCAGTCTGTAAGTGCTCTTGTTTTCTCTTCTGACAGGTGATTTATTTTTTTCCTATTGGCCAGACTGAGCCCTAAGGGGGCAGGCACCCCTGTGTTTTCTGTTGACGTCAATTACAGTAGAGAGCAGCACTTGGGTCCCCTTTGGCTTTGTTAAAGGAAAGAATATGTGCTGTTATGTTATCCCCTGTGCATAACTTTCGTTGCCCACAGCCAAGGTAATTCTCATTTTTAGAATGTGTGAATGCCCCACCTGAAGTAGAATATAAATCAAATCAATAATAAGACGTCTAGTTCTCAGATTTAACTGAGAAATATGCATAGGAAAGTGAGATCAGATGAATAAATACAACTGCAGTGTTCACACAAGATGCAATGCCCAAACAACCCATTAACTGGAGGCTGGTATACTGGCCTTCCTACACAAGATGTCTGATGACACGTGGATTGGCAGTGGAGTTTCCCAGGTTCATGGTATAGGGGGTTTAATCTGCCTTCCCTGCGCAAGGAGTCAAAGGGAGGTTGAAACATCTTGGCCACCAAGGTAACTATGGAGCCAGTTACAGTGGCCTTGATTTATAGCAAAAGAACATGTTAGTTCTGTTCGTCACCTTAGGGCAGTGGCAAAATTATATGTGAACTTTCTCTGGCCCTGGAGCCCAGAGAATTCCCTGGTTCTCGAAAAAAAGGAACCCTCTAAAGGGAAGAAAACGAAGTGTGAACTTGATGGAGTATGGATAAGAATCTTGATTAAGGATTATCTCATAGCAACTAAGAACAGCAAATATAATTATTTTCTGCTCATGTTGCTTCTGCAGATGGCTGCTCAGTGGCTTTGTTTAAGGTGTCTCAGCTCCTCCTAGGAAAGGAGGGGCTGGAAGAACATCTGCAAGGCTGCTCTAAAGCATATTCTAGGCAGTTATCAGATAAAGTCATTCAGATTCCCTGCCAGTTCTTTTTTGGAAATATTTTGGAGTTGACTGAGACACAATCTAGCATGGACAGGTGTTCAGATTTTTTAGAAGATAAATGTTGTTGTACCTGAAGAAGCGGACGGGGTCCTTGGGGTTGTAAGTACAGTCACCTATGCAATAGATTTAGGACCTTTGTAGTTTATGCTTCCCCTGTGATGATATGTGTGGTTGAATCCAGGCAGCTTTTTCAATCAATCTTTTATGCCAGTTTGTACTCATTCCTAAATCAGGAGGCCCTGTGCGGTGTCGTATCCTTCTCACTACCTAATTAGACTATTGCACTACACTCTTGCTGCCTTTGAAAATCATCAAGAAACTGCAATCGACCCAGAATGCACTGATACACGTAATTTTGGCTGCACCTCTGTATACCTAGATAACCACACTACTTTGTGATCTCTACTTAGGATGCTTCCAGGTGCTGCTTATTACCTATAAAATGGTTCATAGCACAGGGCTGGGTTATTTGCAAATATCTCTGCAGAGTCTTAATATTTAATGTACTGAATGTTCTTCTTGTCAAATAATGACACTTAATGAGACCCAGAAAGTATGTCTTCTCTATCAGGCCTGTGGAATAGTATACCACCCAAGATTTAAAAAGGTAAAGGTTCCCCTTGCACTTACGTGCTAGTCATTTCCGGCTCTAGGGGGCGGTGCTCATCTCCATTACAAAGCCGAAAAGCCAGCGCTGTCCGAAGACATCTCCATGGTCATGTGGCTGGCATGACTAAACACTGAAGGCACATGGAACGCTGTTACCTTCCCACCAAAGTGGTCCCTATTTTTCTACTTGCATTTTTACATGCTTTCGAACTGCTAGGTTGCCAGAAGCTGGAACAAGTAACAGGAGCTCACTCCATTACGTGCTGCTAGGGATTCGAACCACCAAACTGCCGACATTTCTGATCAACAAGCTCAGTGTCTTAGCCACTAGCCACCGCGTCCCTAGATTCAGATCTTACTGACCTTCTATAAAAACTTGAAAACCTGGCTTTCCCCCAAGCACTGGGTCAAAATCATTGAATTAGCCTGTCTTGTTCCATATTCTGGAACTGGAATATGTTGTGATTTGACCTTAATTATGTTGCTATTGGAGTATGTCTTTGTGTGTTTAATTAGTTTTTTATGTTTAGTTAAGCTCCTGGGAGTCAGGAGTTGATTAGCTATATACATCATAGGAATAAACAAACAGTTCTGTCCCATTTTAGCCTAGTCTACAGTGTCACACAAACTCTGCCAATGGATTGGAAAGAGTAATTTAAGATATCTGGCCCAAACCCGTGCTCAGTGCAAGAGTCCAAATTAAACCATCCATGATGAATGGCTGTCTAGAAAAAAAAGTCAAAAAAAATCCTTGCTATTAAATCATAACAAAAATTAATAAGCAGCTTTTATAATAAGTCAACCATTGAGCCATCTTAATACTGTCTGCACTAATTGGCAATAGTTCTCCAGATCTGCAGGTAGAGAACATCTTCTCTCCAATTCTTTAGAGATACTGAAGACTGAACCTGGGTCCCTTTCATTTACAATGGTAATTGGCATATTTGAGATCTTGACATTTTTACTGTTCAGTGAATTATTGCACACTAGCTAAAAGAGTGGGATCAGATGCATAGCTAATCTTGGAAGGTTAATAAGGCTGCCCTGGTTAATACTAGGTTGAAGGACAACCTATGAATTTTGGGGTTGTTGAATAGAACCAGAACCAGAAAACTGTAATTCCACCAAATTATTTCTATAACTTTGCTTTAAAAAATGTATGAGTGCAGTCAATAAGAATTTAGCATCACTCGAGAGACTCTGTACCTTTTCATTAATATACTTGAAGAAATAGATGTTTTCCAGCTTCTGATGCACCCAATTCTTCCTTCCAAACTAGTGCATGAATTAGGATGTGACTATCCGCCAACTTTATGCTTCAAAATCACTCTAGCATAGTTCAGGGTTCCCAAACTTCAGTCTTTGAGGTTATTTCAAGACACGTTTGGAAAGAAAACAAGTTTATAAAAATACATATTGAATTGTGTTTCTACAGAAATAAAATGGAACAACTTAGGATGAATATATGTGAAAGTACTATAGGTTAAAAATAGACTGATTTGCCAATCTGCATTAAGATAACTGGCAACGCTATGTTGCTGCAGCAGATATTTTCTCTATTTACACACACAGAGAAACACTGATGCACTGTATTCATTACATGTCATACCTGGCATTTTGCTGTTGAGTTTGGAAACCTTGAAGTGATCTACTTTAAGACACTCTACAATCCAAATAATACACAGTGGCAGTGTATGTTGTATTCCAGTTCAATCTTTTCCCAATCCCACTGAAAGTGAAAAGCACTAAAGCATTCTTGTGGAAAAAGAATAAACCTGCACACTCCTGTGTTTGGTTATTCCAGTTTATGGAATATTTTCAGGAAAAAAAAACCTCAAAGTAGTGCCCTTCCCGCCCTGCATCTTTGCCAATAATATTAAAAGAGATAATCAGTGACCTCACCCTTTTCTGCATATACCTCCTTTTGGGGTTTTAACCTATCCTCACCTCTCTCCTGCTGTTTTCATGAGGTTGGGCCAAGCCATGATTTATGTGTTCTCTTCCTGTTGCAACTTTCTGTGTCCCAAAAGCCTCTCCTCAGTGGTGGGATTCAAAAATTTTACTACTGATTCTGTGGCCATGGCTTGGTGGGCATGGCGTGGCGTGGGTTGGTGGGCATGGCAGGGGAAGGATACTGTAAAATCCCATTCCCTCCTCAGCTCCCACCCCACTAACCTGCTTTCCAGCTCTGTTCTCCTGTGCATGGCAACAAAAGAAGATCCAGCCAATCAGCTGGGACTAGGGAGGCAGAGAGTAGATGGGGCGGGGCCAGTCAGAGTGGTATTTGCCGGTTCTTCAAAATACTCAAAATTTCCACTACCGGTTCTCCAGAACTGGTCAGAACCTGCTGAATACCACCTCTGCCTCTCCTCCTGTAAGGGAAAAGACACATTCACTAAGCTTCAAGAATGTTTCAGGATCTGGATTTGTCAGGCAACTGCTTTTATATTGGCAGCTGGATTTGCACAGTATTCTAGCCCAGGCTTAATGGGGTTGGGTACTGCTGGTTCAGTTTGTGGCCTAAGCATGCTGAGTGAACCCAGGTTGGTAAACATTTTGTGAACTCAGATTAAAATCATTTGTATTTTGTGTTTCCCAAAGACCTTGGAAAAACTAGACTTTAATTTTCAGCCAGTCATGAATCTCCTTGGCTGATTTGAGGCCAGACTCTATTGTGAATGAATAATGGAAGGAGAGCATTAAGAAGGGAAAGGTTGAATAAAAATCAAAGTTCATCCCCATACCCTCAAAATTTATTTCACCTTGGCTCTGGGTACTGGATAGTTTGCCCATCTGAGACAGCTTTTTCTAACTTTAACCTTCTGGATAATTTAGATTTCAGTTCCCATAATTTTAAGGAGACCTCTTATTTTAGATGTACTTTTATACCAACCTACCCACAGGTATGTGTGTATTGCGATGGAAGCGTTGGATCAGCTATTAATGGCCTGCCACTGCCAGAGCATCAATCTCTTTGTGGAGAGTTTCTTGAAGATGGTGGCCAAGCTGTTGGAATCTGAGAAGCCTGACCTTCAAATTCTTGGCACCAATTCGGTAAGCTGATTTTGGAGATCACACACTTTTCTATAATTTTACTGTATAAAAATCTGTATCATTGTCTAAGAGATTCTATTGATTTCTGAAAATATCTTAATTGTTAAGGGCAAAATTATTTAAACTTTGTTTCACCCATTTTTTGGGATACAGTATGGTACATGCCATTGATAAGCCAAGTTTAGGCCTTCATCTAAGGAAAGCTACATATCTCCCACCTGATGTTGATGGTTAATGAGCCTTCTCTAGCAAGATCAAATGGTCTCAGTTCCAATGTGGGAGGGCAGCAAGTAGTGCAACCTCCTTGCATGGCCAAAAGGGTTTCAGAAAGAAGAAACCATATCCAGAAGGAATGTTAGGCAGAGCATAATGATATGGAAGTCTTGCCTTTCCCATCAGCTGACTAGAAAGACAGTGAAGGTAGAAATGAAAAGAGAACCAATAAAAATTGATTTGTTTGTTTGTTTGTTTTATTTGGACTTATAAGCCGCCCTCTCTCCCAAAGGACTCAGGGCGGCGTACATAAAAGACAGAAAGTACAAAAGTTAAAAGAAATTAAAAAGATATTAAATTATGCCAAATAAACAATCAAATTAACCCCGATCCCCTGTCAGTCCAGGCTGGATTGCAAAAATAGCCATGTTTTGAGGTCATGGCGGAAGGAGCGGAGATCAGGGGCCAAGCGCAACTCAAGGGGTAGTTGATTCCAGAGGGTGGGCGCCCCCACAGAGAAGGCCCTACCCCTAGGGGCTGCCAGCCTACACTGTTTAGCTGACGGTATCCCCAGGAGCCCCCGTCTGTAGGAGCACACAGGGCGATTGGTATTTGTCAACGGAAGGAGCCGTTCTTGCAAGTACCCTGGACCCAAGCCATACAGGGCTTTATAAGTTGTTACCAAAACCTTGAATCTCACACGGAGGGCAACCAATGCAGGTCGCGCAGGAGGGGTGTAATATGGGAGAATCAGGACGCTCCCATCACTACCCACGCGGCTGCATTTTGCACCAGCTGAAGTCTCCGTATGAGATGCAGGGGCAGCCCCATATAGAGAGCATTGCAGTAGTCAAGTCTAGAGGTGACGAGCTCCTGATTTGGTGTGTGGCAGCAGACAGTTGTCTCTGCTTCTGTTAATTGCAAAATAAATAAAGCCTGTCTCATCTGGTTGGCCAGATGCAAGTCTCCTGATCTGAGTTTACTGTTTGGGAAGGAACAATTGTATCAGAAATGAACTGGAGTGATTCAGAGGTAAGAGTGTCTTTGAAGGGAGAGTGGTTAGATTTGGAGAAAGAGTTGATAATGTGCATCACACCTTGTGCTTTTGCTTGAACTGTAAAGATTCATTAGCAATGAACAGCCTCTGACCTATCCAGTAGAGGAGGAGAGGAGATGGCAAGGGAAGTATAGAAATTCACTGTAACATAATTTCAGTGCCTTAAACTTAATAAGGGTAAATGGGAGAAGAAAAGTAAAAGGACAAAGTGGGTGATGTAGAGGCAGGAAGATCTGAACAGCATTTGAGCTGGACCTTAATTAGATGTCTGCAAACTTTGGAGTCCATGACACATGAATCACTTGGTAGCCATCTAAACAAAGGCAGGTGTTCCACTCTGTGAATAGAGAAATCATGCAACCTGAACACCTTCCTTTATCCCTATGATTTATTTACAAGAGTATCCAGGAGATGCGGAATAACTCATTATGATGTACAATGTCTGTAATATTTGTTAGCACGGTACTATTAAATTAGAAGGGGAATGGTCACAATGATGAGAAATATACAACCAAAACAGGTTAGGAAGATGTATCTGTATGTGTTCTGTCTATACGCGTACCCAATATGCTGTTTGTTACTGAAGAACTGCATTCATAAAAAAGACTTATTATCTGTGAAAGAGGCAAATATTTACTACGCTACTGTATGTAAAACATCATCTGCGATTAATCAGTTTAGGTACCACTCAGCTCCAAACTGATTCTGGGCGATGTATAATAAAAACCAAACAGAATAGAAAATATAATTATAAAAGAAAAAATTTAAAAAGAACAAGAACCAGTTAACCACATCCACATCTTCAAACCATCTCACTGATGCAAGTCTTCAGCCACCCTAATCCAGGACCTCCTGTTGGAAAAGAAGAAAATAAATATAGGTAATGGAAAACCTTCATACAGAATATTAGGAATTAACCCTGCTGCCCATGTCATTTGCAAAAAGCCTTGGTGGTGCAGAGTGCTAAATGCCTAGCACTTAGTTCCAGCTGTCTGCAATTAGTGCAGGCTCGAATCCCACCAGGCTCAAGGTTGACTCAGCCTTCCATCCTCTCGGGGTAGGTAAAGTGAGGAACCAAGATTGTTGGGGGCAATAAGCTGACTTTGTAAAAATGCCGCTTGGGGAGCCAAAAAAGCCCTAGTAATAAGCAGGCATATACAATGGAATTGAAGGCTATTGCTAAGCGCATTGGGTTGTGTCCCAAAAATTGTAAGCCGCCTTGAGTCTTCAGAGAAGGGCAGCATATAAATGTAATTTTAAAAAAAAAGACTTTGAAGCACCGTAAGTCAAGGAGAAGACTTAAGAGACTACACTACTGTCATTGTAAAACCCAGATGTTTGTGAAGTCTGATGTAATTTCTCAGCTAAGCTCAGTTTAGATGTTTAAGAAATCCCTGATTTTCATACTCTCCACTTCAGAAGCATTTCCCACTTAATAGCAATGATGCCTGCTGTGAATGAAAAAAATAAGATCAGCTCTTGAGTCCTAAACAGAGACAGTGTTTATCATAATACTCAGAGCTGAACAAATCTGCTTTATGAATTGTCATGCCCTCCTCGTTCCATATGTACACTCACATTCTTTTTGTATATTTTTCTTCATACGTTTAAATTCATTTCCCATTCCAAAATCTCCCGAGGCAAGGGAGTTTTGCCATCTGCCAAGACGGATATCATGAATAGGCATGGAAAATATGACTGCTTTTTGATTATGTAAAATGCTAGCACCAGGTTAACCCCCCAAAGGGAAGAATGGTGGATATTAAAAAATAACAAAACCTTTTGTCTTCAGCCTAAGAGAGTCCCATAAGACTGCCCCCTTTCTGTGCAGAAATAGCACCTGCAAATCATGAACTGGGACCAGTAGAGATTATAAATGCGTTTTATGGAAATTATGACTTATATTCATCGCTTTATAGCTACTAGAGGAAAAATAATCAACATTCAGTTTCGAATGGAGTCAAATGATTATCATAAAGCAAGGAACATGCTTTTACCATTGGCCTGGCAATCCACCTAAGGATCCTCAGGGACTGGAGAAAAATTCTAAAATTCTAAACTAAGTCGAGGTATGCAAATAGAAATCATCACATTCAATCAAGAGACTTACAAACACACTCAGTAGTTAACAAAACATTGAAAACGAAAGTATTGTAAGAGCAAAACAAAACAAAAAATCAAGTGCTTGCTATGTGTAAGTAGAAAGAGAAAACCTTTATAATATAGGAGTATAGGGGTACAGGTTATCCTCAACTTAAGACCACAATTGCTAGCAGAATTTCTATTGCTAAGGAAGGTGGTTGCTAAGCAAGTTGCACCCAATTCTACAACCTTTTTTTGATAAAGTTATTCAGCAAATTATTGCAGTTGTTAAACGAATCATTCAGTCATTAAGCAAATCCAGCTTCCCCACCACTTTGCTTGTCAAATGCAAGTCATATGGGAAGATCGTCAGTGGGGATCACATGACCCCAGGATGCTGCATCTACTTGTATCCATAGTTTGATCATGTGACTCTCCCAATACTGTAACAGTTGTAAGTGCAAGGACTCGTATTAAGTCACTTTTTTCAGTGCCATTGTAACTTTGAGAGGTAAGTAAACAAATGGTTGTAAATCAAAGACTACTTGTAGAGATTAAGAGTATAAAGAAAGAGACAAAGTTTTAAATACCTATCTCTCACTGTTCCTGTTTAAAACACATTTGTACAGATGGAGGTACCGTATTCTGCTAGGGCTTATTTTGCTCATATTCATATCAACAATCTTTAATTAAAAGATTCCTCAAGACTTTTGCTACTTTATTACTTTTCAGCCAATAAATGCAATTCCCCTCGTCTTTAAATATTATTCCAAAAAAAGATATAACATTAATGTTTTATTGTACTTAAACTAGCAGCTAAACTACAAATTGAATTTCTCCCATTGCTTTGTTTTTATATGTCCCAGGAAGATTGGATGATAAAACTGCACTAATATAATTATTCAAGACTATTGTATACTTTCTTCAATTTCTTTCTCTGTCTTGGCTGTTCTGGAGAACTCCTCCCTGCAGCTGGAGAGGTACCAGGATTTTGAAAAAATTAGATGACATTCTACATACATTTTTGCATAGGCAATATTTAAAATTAATTCAGTAGAAAATGTTCCTGCTGTTTTATGAGTAGAAGCTCATAAAATTATTTTGAAAGAAGATGAAGACGTTCCAGAAAAAACATGCATGCGCACATTTTGATCTCTTCACCGGAGAGATTGCATGATTCATAGCTCGGAACAGTGGAAGTGAAGAAATCTTACTTTAGGTTTCAAGAAAACTCAGGCAGGAACTCTACTGAACTCAGTAAGACTTAGGGACACATGAGAATTCCAGAAATTGAAATTAATGTTTCCCTTTTAAGCCTTTTTTGCATGGTTTAGGGTTTGGGGTTGAGGGTTTAGTTAAATTAAGTTAAGTTTAGTTTAGTTTAGTTTAGTGTAGTGTAGTGTAGTGTAGTTTAGTTTAGTTTAGTTTAGTTTAGTTTAGTTTAGTAATGCATCAGACTTCTATGGCAGAAGCTCCAGGTTCTGGATGCTTTTACATCTCACTCCTCTCTGTAAAAGCACATAATTCCCCTATATTTTATTCTTTCAACAATTCTGTGTAGTAGATTTGATAACTTCAGAGTCACATATGGAAGGATAGAATGTAATTTGTCCCCTACACCGGAAATTTAATACAGTATACTGGTAAAGGTTTAGATTGGGATTGGAGAGATTTTATTTATTTTCCACCTATCTCGCTGTGGGGCTACTCTAGGAGAAGAGAAATGAAAAGAAATGTAAACATAATAGTAGTAAAGTAGTGGAACAATAGAATAAACAGTGAAAAAGAAAACAAACTGCCACATTCTTGTCAGCTGTTCCCCACTGAACTCATGGAAAAATAATCAATACAAAAACTAAGATTCTATATACTGTATCTCTTAACCATAAAAAGGCCAACAGAAGCTGAAATGTCCATAAATAATCAGGGATCATTTCATCCTTTTCCTTCAGATAACAAAATGCTTTGCTGGCCCTGCCTCCTTTAAGTGAATTCTGCAGAGAAGACCTCTTGTAAGAGTCTTTGAGAGCTACCATTTCCTGAGCCTCAGACAGGAGAAATTTAATCCAGAGATCACACAAAGCCTCAGATGAGATAGAGCTGCATAGATCAAAAGCTGCTTGATCCCATCAATCTAGAAAGCATAGCTCAGATTGGGGTAATCTTTTATCTGAGCTGTGCCCAATATCACATTTTATTCCTAAATTCTTAAGTCTGGTGTGTAGCTTTTAAACATAGCTTTCGATGTAAACTTGAATTTTGAAGAAGGTAAATCCCTAGTACCATATGTCTATTTTATGAGTGTAAGGTGGGCTTATGCTGCTGACCACAACCCCTGGTCTGCTTATAGACTGATGATGATGGTGGTGGTGATGGTGATGGTGATGATTACTACTGTTGAACTAAAACCCTCACAAGGACAGACATTGTTTGGTGACTTTAATAGGTCGGTTTATGAATGTAGTATTTTAATGTCTCCTTTCCTCTGCTCTGATGCTCCTTTCTCTTCTCCAGTTTGTGAAGTTTGCAAACATTGAAGAAGACACTCCATCTTATCACAGGAGCTATGACTTTTTTGTCTCCCGCTTCAGTGAAATGTGCCACTCCAGCCATGATGACATGGAGATCCGGACAAAGTAAGTAGATTCTAGAGACTAGAGTGCAGAGAAGAGCAACAAAGATGATTAGGGAGCTGGAGGCTAAAAACGTATGATAAACAATTCAAAACACACTGACAATGTCTCCTCAAATGGTGACAAAACGTTTGCAGCCAAATTGCCAAGTTCAGAGCTCAAACCAACAGCCTAACTACCAACCCAAGCTACTAATATTCAAACACATTTCATATGGTGAACGATTGCAGGAACTGGGTATTTCTAGTTTCACAAAGAGAAGGATTGGGGTAACATGAGCAGTCTTCCAATATTTAAGGGTCTGCCATAGAGAAGGGGGGATCAACCTATTCTCCAAAGCACCTGAAGGCAGGACAAGAAACCATGGATAGAAACTAATCAAGGAGAGAACCAACCTAGAACTAAGGAGGAATTTCCTGAGAGAACGATTAACCAGGGGAAGTTGTAGGCACTCCATTACTGGGTGTTTTTAAGAAGAGATTGGATAGCAATTTGTCTGGAATGGCATAGGGTCTCCTGCTTGGGCAGCAGGTTGAACTAGAACAGAGGTCTCCAACCTTGGTCACTTTAAGACTTGTGACTTCAACTCCCAGAATTCCTCAGCCAGCTTTGCTGGGAGTTGAAGTCCACAAGTCTTAAAGTGGCCAAGGTTGGAGACCCCTGAACTTGAAGACTTCCAAGGTCCCTTCCTACTCTGTTATTCTGTATTATATGGACCTAAATGGGTGCTAGTGGCTTTAGCAGCCTAAGAAAGTCTTGATTTTTCTGCTTTTCTACTCCTTTTGTCTTCCCAACCCAGTAATGGTGTTAACCACGCAGTTAACGATGAAAACTCAGTGTATCCTAGACTCTTTTACTGATGAGCTTGATTAGATTTTTGAATGACATAGCATGCTGTGCAAATTTCCTTTCTAGGTTTATTTTATGACTCACTGGTACTGTGCAGACTCAGGAAATGGATAAGTACAGTAACAAGGTTATATATATTCTGGAGATAAAACCATGTGGTACCTCTACACAGCATGTTAAGTTCTTTAAGTAGGTTACAAAATTCTTTTTTTTCCATGGTGTGCCCAGCTATTTACATAGATAACCTTCATACTATTCCCTTTCAGGATAAGCAACATTAAGCCAAACATAGAAAAAGGATAAGAAATAACCAAAGATACTAAAATATGAAAGAGAAAAAAATTAACTAAATCTAAGTTATAACAACTCCATCAACTCCATCTTCATACATTACCTGCTGTCCTTGCAAGCTATTCTAGCTTCCATCTTACCACTGCATATGTTGCCTTTCATTCTTAAACCTCTCGTTTTTTGAAGATCTCATCAATTCCATCCATTCCCAACCAGATGTTTTATGATAATTCTCTCAATTTTTTCTATCACATTGTCATGGCCTATGTGAAGCAGCATAAGGAAGTAGAGTTTGATATATATATATAGCTATCTATTAAAACCATTATAATAAGTGGGTTTTATATATAGTTGGTTTAAATTTCCTTTCCTTCCCCATGCCTTTAAGCTTCCTTTTTCTTACTTCCTTTTTGTGCTTTGCATAATGCAAATTATCTAGTGTGATGGGCATGTATGTACTGTATGTAAATATAAACCAGATAAGTATTTATTTATATCCCACCTTTATTATTTTTACAAATAATTCAAGGCAGTGAGCACACACAATATTCCTTCCTTCTCCTATGTTCTCCACAACAACAACCCTGTGAGGTGGATTCAATTGAGAGAGAGCAATTGGTCCAAAGTATCTGGCTGGCTTTCATAGCTAAGGTGAGACTTGAACTCAGGATCTCCTGCTTTCTAGCCTGATGCCTTAACCATTAGACCAGACTGGCTGTTATACCAAGCTTCTACAATATGACCAAATATCATACAATATGACCAAATTTATATAATATAAACAAACTGTAATATAAAACATAGAATGCAGTAGCATAACAACCATATTTCTACAATAGGCTAAACTACAAACTACCTAACCCCATTTTAGCAAAGTGTAGCATGCTACACTAATCAATGTGTAGCAACTAATAATTGAATATTGCAGAAAACTCCATCTTTCAATCAGTGGAATTGAACAGTAGCTTTTTATATTCACTTTGCATTCATAGTAGCTTTCTAGATTTACTTTGTAAGTCAATGCAGATATTCAGCCAAAGTACATAATTTCAAACAGTGTTATGCCTTGGAAACAATCCTTTTTTTTTTAAATGGCCAAACTCTCCTCATATTTTCAAGATTTTGGGTTTTTTTTTTAAAAAAGAAAGAACAATAGGTGCCATCTAGTGGTATAAATAAATGCTGACTTGCCACTGCACCCCCTCAAACAATACAATTCTCAGGAAAGGGAAATGTGCTTTTGTCTTCCAAAAACAGCCAGAAAGATATAGAACTGGTGTGTTGGAATCTTCCCTCCACACCATTCTAGCCCCATGCAGTTTGTGAGCGCACCTGGGGGATGAGTGCCCTCCAGTTTTCATCACCATTGGTGATGTCCATTTTTTGATACCATCAAGAATGTATCTCTGAAACATTTCCTGTGATTCAGTGCTTGGAACCTAGATAAATTTGGGGACAGCCAACAGTACCTGCATTTTGGGGAATTTAGATGCTGTTCTAAGAGCAAGCAAAAGCAACATGAGAAACATTAATTCTTCCTCATTTGTCACACGTTCAGCGTATTACTGGAGAAGCTGCCTTTAACTCTCAAGTTTTCTAGGGCACATGGCAGTCTAGAAATTCTGCATAAAGGAACAGGAGGTGTAATGAATATGTATGATTTTAAATAGTGGTGATGCTAATCCTAAAACAGCAACTTCGAGAAGGAAGAAACTATTTAGTCTGTGAAGTCTAATAAAGCCCTTCTTTTTATCACCTCTGTATGTCCCTTTTTTAAATATTCAGTAAACCTTTGTTCTACTATATTAGCTTTTGGTCTCCTATTTTCCTTTCCCCGCTGTAATTGTGCTTTCAGTATCTCCCTTTTTAGACTGCCTATTTACATTTATTATTAGATTTTTGTCTTGCCTTTCTTTTTGTTTAGCTCAAGGCAGCAAGGCAGTATTATGTCTAATATTCCCACCTCCTGTTTTCTCCACAACACATATGACGTAGGTTAGACTAAGAGAGAATGACTGCCCCAAATCACCCAGCCAGTCTTCATGCCTAATGGAGCAGCAAAATTTATCTTCTTCTGACTGCTCGGGCAGCAGCTTAACACATCAAAGTGGACCTTTTTCTGCTTTCGTCCCTCCTCTGAAAGAGAAATGTGTGAAGAAGACAAGTTGAGAATTTCTTGAACCATCTTTGGCAGAAGCTTTTTTTTTCAACAGATGTGATGATAGTTATAGTCCTGTATCACTAATCATTCATACATTTTGGAAATTCTGAGGTTTTCCTTTGGAAAGCATCATTCACATCTTTGTGATGGGCAACAAACAAATATCAGTTACAGCTTTTATTCATTCCTCCATTTATTTTACCCAATTGGTCTCTGTTGCATCTATTTTAATTTTTGAGCAGAGATAGGTAATTTAACGTACATCCTCTCATTCTTTTGCTTTGGTTTCTGTGAACAAATTATATATTTCAGTTGCTGTTGCTGATGTAATAGATCCTGTTAGAGCACACTTTCACTCATTTCTGCAGTTCACAAATCTTTGTCTGGGTTCTTTATTTCAAAAATGTTGTCTTCAACTCCCATGGGTTGCAATTCGGGAAGTTGACATCTACACTTCTTTACATGGCTGAGATTGAGAAACATTGCTTTAGACTCCATCCAAGAGAAGCATATGTATCTTCATTTCTCAAGTAGTTAAGTACAGAACACATTCTTCATTTAGAATTACTAGACCTCACCACCTCAAGCTCAACTAAAAAACTATTTGCTTGCTCTGTGGGCTCATTCTTTATATTCCTTCTAACCTCTTACTCTTCAAGAAGTAATGTTACAATAAACTATACTATACGTTCAATTAACTAAACTATACGTTCAATTAAGCAGATAGTCCCTTCAAATACATAGCTTCCCTAAGCTTGTGTTCTCTTTCTCCTGTTGAACTTCCCTATCACACTCCTAGTATAGTAATTTATAAGGATGTTGTAAGTCTTCAGATCTACCAAGCATGCTGTGATATCTTCATCACTCTGCTCTTTTCTATACCGGTTCCTTCACTTTTAATTAATGAGTCTTGTATTCCTATCCATCTGCCATTTGTAGCAATTTTTCAAGTTAGCTGAGATGGGTGGGATTAATCGCTAAAAATACAACTGAGGAATATGAATCTCTTCAATCAGTAGGCCCCCTCAGTCTTCCAATTTGTCATTCCTGCAATATCGCAAGAATGATAAAACAGAATTCTGGATGTGATCGTCATTTTATCTGTGGAACTCGTAGTCGCCGAAAGGACAAATTTAACAGAGAATCCCCCTTCCTTTTGATGAAGATGATTCTTCCTCTAGCACAGGAGTGTCAAACTTGATCTCACTGAGGGCCGCATCAGGATTGTGTTTGACCTTGGGAGGCCTGGATGGGTATGGTCAGGGTAGCCGTGGCCATCTCGACATCACTCGTGTCAGGGGCACCTGTGGTGGACTGAGTGCTCTGCCAGTGAAAGTGCTCTACTGAGCTCCATTTTCGGCTGCAACAACCTCGTGCAACCTCCTGCCAGCTAAAGCGGAGTTCGGGAGGGCCGTAGGGCGGTCCTTTGCTGTTTTCAGGTCATCCCCTTAGACCAGATGTAAGCACCCCATGGGTTGGATCCGGCCTGTGGGCCTTGAGCTTGACACCACTGCTCTAGTAGAATCTGATGCGTATTATTTACTGCCAGCCAGCTCTGTGTCAGCCATAGCCCCTTTTAAAAACACTTTGTGTTTTCTTGCCCTCTTCTTCCCCACCTACCAAGCACTGTGGGTTGCTGCTGTCGGATCTATTTTTGCATCTGCCCACTGTCATACCCCTGCTGTTCCTAGGATGAACTGTGTCCTACAATTAATCTGCTAAGGATGTGTTTTAGTTGTTTCTTTTTGCTCTTTGACAAATATGGAAACCTGGAAAAGCTTTTCAGAAGCTGAGGGATAATGAAAAGCCAAGGCTAAGGGTGAAGGTGGTAGTTTACAATATAATATGCCAGGGGTGTCTTTTGATGTAGTCACTTAATTAGTGACTAACACTCTTCAGCTAGTTGCCTCTTATTAGTGCTGTTATTTTTATACTTTTCTACATGTTTTGGAATTGTGGGTTGGGGCAAATGTTGTCCTCCTCATATTAGGGTTAAAATTCAGTGGCACCTGGTTTGGCAGGAGGTTCAGAACAAATTAATGAAGGGGTTATTTCAGTTGAGTTTTAAATGTACTGATGAAATTCACTATCATGCCATTTATTTGAATAGATGCTTAGATTTTTATCCTTATTTTGAGGGGGAAAGGAGGATGTTACCATAAGGTACCATGTTCCAGGGCAAGAGCATCCAGTGCAGGCATAACTAAAATAACCAGGTACAAGGAAATTGACTACAAAATAGAGAGTTGTCTCTCTTCCCTTCACACATCTCCTTTTTTCTTTCTTCTTTCATGGGTAAACTGCCAATAGATGAACTCAAAGTAACGCATTCCATTAATTACATGCTCAAATTGTACATGCACAATGCTCAACTTAGGTTTGTTATTCTTATATTGTATTACCAATGTAATATTAATGTTTGTTTTTTATATTTATTAGTAATTATTTCTCTAACTTTTGGTATATTTTAAATCCCTTTTTCACCCAAAAGCCTCAGAACAGCACAGACAGTTTTCTCTCCTACTCCCCTTACAATGATTTCATCAAATTCACTAAGCTAAGAGAGGATTCTGGACCAAGATTAAAATGGCCAGCTAAATTATGTATAGCCTATAGAAAAACAAGGATTTGAACTGGGATGTTCTGGGTCTTTGACATTCTCTAACTGGTCTGCTGCTATCACAGTCATCTTTGTGCATCGAATTTGCCCATTTCATTGTTTGTACTATTTAAACATAAGGAACAGTTGTTTTTTCTGACCAAGGCTTCCGGAGACCATAATTAAGCACACACTTAGTTAAAACAACTCTTGTTTTATTTCAACGCTGGGAATTATGTTCATTCCCAGCCTGTAATGAATCCCAAACAGTCCCTCGAGATAAGCACCCACCTTTCTCTCCTTTGAATTGCTGCCAACAACTAAAGTGCCAAATTAACTATAAAAAAACCAACCAAAGTACAAAGTCCACACAGAGCTTCAAGGTTTAATCCGAACAGAGCGAACGACTTTGCTTCCTGCAAAGGTTTTTCTACCTTTGCATTTCCTTTATACCTTATGGGAGGGGCAACCACCTCCAAGCCTTACTCCCGGGTCACCACTTTTGTCTCAGCTGCTCTTGCCTTCTAGCAGCTCTGCGCACACACACACTGGGAACAGGCTCCCCTTGTTCCTCTGCCTCGCTGCTGCCAGGCTCCGGAGTCAGCACACCCCTCCCAGATGGTCCTGGCCCCATCTCTGCATCAGACACAGGACCCTCGTCCAAGTCCTCTCCAGACTCCCGGACTGGTCCCCATTCTTCCCCACTGTCCGATTCCACTGCCGTCTGCACAGGCTGCCAGCGAACCACAACAATTGTTTTGCTGTGGCTCTTGATGCTTAAAATGCTTTTTAAAAACTTTGTTACAAACCATTGTTAGCATAGGGTCTCTCTTCTAATTGATGGAGAATTACCAATAAACTCCTACCTCCCAAGCACCGAAGTTTTCAAACTTCCTTGGTTCACAGTGCCCTTAGCAATTCCCAAACTGTGCACAGTGATATTCTAGGATATTGCAGCTAATTCTGTTTATTAAGTAGTAAAATATCCCATAGTGCCTCCATGCATTCAGTGTGGCACCATTGGCCCTAGAATATACAAGTTCCGTATCCTTCAAGAGCCAAGCATTACAAAGAGATACAAATAGAAGGAAAACCCCATTTCCTGGTTACCTTCTTAAAATTAGTCTTTTACTCTTAAAGGATCCGGATGTCTGGAATCAAAGGACTACAGGGTGTGGTTCGGAAAACAGTTAATGATGAGTTGCAGGCAAACATCTGGGACCCTCAACATATGGACAAGATTGTGCCTTCATTGCTCTTCAACCTTCAGCATGCAGAGGAAGCAGAAAGGTACATAGAATTGTTGGTGTTGTTCTTGCAAAACTAGACTTTGCTACTTGTGAAAATCTAGAATTGGAAATACATCAGAGACTTGCCTACCAAATTTGATACCATGAGCCCTATAATGAGTAGCTTGGTCTCTACAGAAGTAATTTTTTTCTCATTTTGGGTACATGCACGACAACATCTGCTCATCAAGATGTAGGTTACCTCTGTGCTGATTTAATCTTGGATTCATTTGTTTTCTGCTTGAACTGAAGCATTCCTATTACAGTCTGTTGCACTGTTTGTCTTTTTTCATGTTTGTCTCTATGTTTACATCACTAATTTAAGTGATTATTTCATGCATCTGATAAGTAGCAATAACACCTAGACTTATATACTGCATCACAGTGCTCTCTAAGAGGTTTGCAGAGTCAGCATATTGCTCCCCCCAAAATCTGGGTCTTCATTTTCCCAACCTCGGAAGGATGGAAGGCTGAGTCAACCTTGAACTGGTCAGAATTGAACTGCCGAATTGTAGGCAGCCAGCAGTCAGCAGAAGTAGCCTGCAGTACTGTATTCTAACCACTGCGCCACCATGGCTCTTAGTAGGTGTATGTTCTGACTTTCCTCTAGACCACAAGGTAGCACACAGTTTTATCCTTACACCAACTTTCTGAAGAAGTTCTTCTAATCCCTCTATTAAAGTGATTCAAATTTGCAGGCTTTTCTGTATTTCCAAACAGTAAATTGCAGAGTGTAACAACCTATTGTATGAAGAATTTACCTTTATCTATCCTGAGGTTCCCACCATTCTGCTTTATCAAAGTCATGGAGTTATAGAATTACAGAAGATTTATGGAATGGAAATAGTTCTATTTTCTCTGACATATATCAGAGGTGGACAACCTATGGCTGCAAGCCACAAATAGTTTCCTAGCATTGTGTTGAAAGACTCCTTCCCAGAAGCCTGGAATGTAACACTGACCTTTGGAGTAGATGGTCAAATTTTAACCACATAATTACTCATGATTTTGTCTGCAAAGGAGAAATGGGACTCATAAAACACTGGAAACCCTCCTGCTGTGATCCAGGCTTTCATATAGCCCGCCAGAACAAAACATGTTCTCAGTTTTGAGAGGATCATTCTAACAAGTTGGCATGCTATGAGGAATATGTAAACAATTAGAATTTTCTTTAAACCAAGGGGAGAAAATATACAGTAATTCAGGAATAAGCTAATTAGTTAGAAACCAGAAATTTCCACATTTAGCCCTTGACAATTTCCAGGTTGGCTTGGAAGAGGCTTTGACTGAAATCTGGAGAGCGATTGTGCTCAGAGTACACAATTCTGGCCAGTGAGACTTAAGAATTTTTTGTAAGGATACGCTTTACATTTCTAAATTCCTATTTTGGTGTGATTCATTGTCCTGACGCAGATTGTTATATGGATTGCGTTCATTAGATCAGTTTTAGTACAGAGACACAACAATGACCCAGAGGAGGCTATCCGCCTGATCTCTGCATGACTCATCGAACGTCAGTATGATTCTCGAGATGTGGATCATATGGAAAGTTGTGGCCATTGTCTACAGAGAGAAATAACCATTTCTTGTAATCCTTTCCCACTGATAAAATTTTATAAGGGAAAGCGTGCCTCCAATTTTCATTCCGTGTGCAGAGAGAAAGGAATGAGCACTTCAGACTCCCAAAGTCTCTTTTTAAGCAAAACTAGGGGGAAAAAATGCTACTTGCATGTTGTCTGTGAAATGCATGTTTAACATTTAAGTTGTAGCTTCTTCTTTTTCCCTTCCTTGCTTCCTTTAGCCGTTCTCCATCACCCTTGCAAACAGCTGAGAAGGAGAAAGAGAACCCAGCAGAGTTGGCTGAACGATGTTTGCGGGAGCTCCTGGGTCGGGCAGCCTATGGCAATATAAAAAATGCAATCAAGCCTGTCCTCATGTAAGTCTTGTGTGTTCTACAGCTGCCTCAATTTCCCCTGTGAGATGTTTACAAAAACCGGGTGGATTGAACTTCCTCTTCCTCACACTTAATGACTCATGGATACAACAATGATGATGATCACCATCATTAATAGTATGTTTTTATTCAAGCGTTTTTCCTAGACATTTGGGGATATTGCACAAAGTGATCTCATCTTATTCTCTTAAATCGTAACAAGGCTGTGAATTGGTCTAAGCAAAAAAGGTTAATTCCCACATTAAACTAAATCCCAGCTTTGCACGTGCAGGGGGATCCCTCTAAAATAAACCATCTTAAGACCTGTTGTTATGGCTGTGGTTCACCCAACATGCTAGGATGACAGTGGCTTCCTACAACTTCCTCAGCCATAAAAGGGCCTTCAATTTTAGCCTTTTCTATCATGTTGCATTACATCCATTCATTGGTTCTCTAGCAATGTTAATTGTATTTGAGCTGCAGTGCAAATCATCAACTTTAAAGCCCTGCTTAATTAGTATCTAGGATAGTATATAGTAAACCTTATTAAAACAAGGAAGGATAGGAGGAAAAGCCATCTAATACAGTGGTCGCCAGCCTGTGGGCCGGGGACCACTGGTGGTCCACGAGAAAATTTTGGTGGTTCGCAGAGAAATGTCACCCCCAAAGCACCTCCCAAAGCAATTAATTCAGGCTGCACAGGAACACAAGGCTGTGCCACCCACATGACCCACAGGAACACAAGGTTGTGCCACCCACATGGCCCGCGGAACACAAGGCTTCGCATTGCGAACAACACGAGGTAGTGACGGGAGGGGGAAAGGGCGGAGGGGGGAAGTTGCCCCAAGCGCCTTGCCTGGCCACCGGGCTGCTTCTTTCCGCTTCTTTCTTCTTCTGCTTTTGGCTGCACGCAAGGAAAGCAGCAAAAGTCTTTCTTTTCCACCAGAAATGAGTCTTTGGGACCTTGCAAGGCATCCTGCTCCAAGAGGCTGCGCCATTCTGGCGGAGTTTGGGGGAAGAAAAAGAAAGACTTCCACTGCTTCTGGTGCTTTCCTTGCATGAAGCCAAAGTCTCTGTCTCTCTCCCCCTGAGAACGGAGCTGGAGACAGTATCCTGCGATCCCAAATAAAGAATGATCAGTCGGTAGGAAAACAGGGTGGGAAATTTTCCTGCAGACTTTTTTGGGGATTTTCCCAGGGTCTCTGGTCCTTGGGATTTAAAATTATGACTTTGGTGGTCCCTGAAGTCCAAAAGGTTGGCGACCCCTGATCTAATACAACTGAATTGTGGCATTAAAATTAGAAACTAAACATATAATTTTTAAAATCCCATTGCAATGCAACTATTTTTACTCCTCTCTAATGCTAAATAAGGAAGCACTGATCCAGTGACAAAGGAGTTGTGTCAGGGTTCCAAGTAACAGACCCATAGTAAGCAAAACTCTGAGGCAGGTGTATTCCTCAAAGAGTAGCTTTATTGGATATATCATATTGGGACAGATCTGGTGAAAACCATCTCTGAAGGTTCCCACTGTTTTCACCTAATTAAAAGTAAAGGTTTTTCCCTTTCCCCAAATAATCGGTCACACCGTCCAATTCAAGGTGCCATCTGGTTGCCTGGTGATATCACTCCTCCTTCCTCTGACCAGATGTGAGAATGTTCTTGGTTCCCAAGAGGAAGTATTTTGTTTTGGCTACAAAACCCCAGCTCCCTCAAATCCCCCTTCCCATCCCTTAGCTCCAGTGTGGCAACATTGAAGCTCCAAGATTGCTTCGGTCAGGTCAGCTTCAGGGTTGTTCTAGTACTGGGGCTGTTCTGATCCAAAGGCTCCTTTTTCTAGATCAGCCAAACTAAAATAGTAAAATAAGCTCCACTGAATGAATATTTTCTCAGTCACTCATTGTTTCATTTATATACCTCCCCAGTCTAAGATTCCAGAAGGGTCACAACTTATAAAATGGCAGACATCACAAATAATAAACATAATTGGCATAAAACTAATTGTAAAAATCTAACAGCAAGCAAAAAATTAACAACAACCTTACTGGGGACAGATACTGTGCCTCAAAAACTCAGTGAAAAACTGCCTTAAAAACTCAGGGATCTTAATTGCTCCATAGGGTTGGGTGGCTACTAAAAAGGCCTTCTTGCAGACGCACATAGACTACCCAATATATCCTGAGAATGATCAAGATACAGGTAGTCCTTGACTTAACAATCACAACTGGGACCAGAATTTCCATTGCTAAGCAAAGCAATAATTAAGTGAGCATTATCCAATTTTATTTTTTTGTCACAGTTGTTAAACAACTTACTTCAGTTGTTAAGTGAATCATGCGGCTGTTAAGCAAATCTGGTTTCCCCCATTGACGTTGCTTTTGTCAGAAGCCAGTTGGGTAGGTCGCAAATGGTGATCACATAAGCCAAGAGTGACGCTGCAACCATAAATACATGCTGGTTGCCAAGCACCTGAATTTTGATCCCATGATAGTAGGGAAGCTGTGACCATCATAAGTGCGAGAACTGGTGGTAAAATTTGTTCTTTCAGTGCCATTGTAACTTTGTACAGACGCTTAACACTTAACGAATAGTTGTAAGTCAAGAACTGCCTATACTGTTTCTTCCCTGCCTGTTTATCTGGTAACTATTCCTATTTATCAGGATGTTGATAGCTAGGGAGAATTTGATTTCAGCTGTTTGGTTTTTTTTCTTTGACTTTCATGTGTATGTTTTTAATAGTACGTAGATAGGAATGATCTTTATCTATTGATGGCTGATTCGTCAAAATGCCAGGTTTTCAGGAATTCTCTAGGAATCCACCCAGGTACACAGGGAGCAGCATCAACCTAGCCTTAGATTGAAACATTTGCAAGAAACCAACCTTGGAGAACACTAAAAAAGACCAATAATATAGTTTTCTGGATTGACCCTATTGTTTGTTCATCCAGGCCATGATTTAGATGTCAACTGTCTTTCATTGACTACTTGTGGACTCATTCTCCAGAAACATCTGGGTGGTCCCTGTAGTGAGAAAAATAATGAACCTTTAATTAGAATCAACTTTGGTTCTAACCAAATTTAAGCTGGAGCTACAACCAGCTCCAGCTTAAACTTCTTCACGAAAATAACTGCCTCTTATCCCAAGGCAGACTGACCTACAGCAATTATTGCCTTAACACCTTAAATTCTAAGCTGTCTTCATAGAAGAGAGGCCTTTTTTACATTGTAAAAAAACAGCTAGGTTTGGTTTCATTTGCTAATTTAAAGTTGTTGATCTTTGAAATGTTTTTCTAATTTAGATGATTAGTCAATTACATCAAGTCTGCTAAATTTGTATCTCTTTTTTCCTTCTTATTTCCCAAAAGCCACTTAGATAACCACTCTCTTTGGGAACCAAATACCTTCGCAATCCGTTGCTTTAAGATCATCATGTACTCCATTCAGGTGAGATCTGCATTAAGAGGGTGTTTCTATTTTTCTATTCCTACAGTATAAGGAAATTTAGTTTCCACCTCAGCAACAGCCAGGTGAAATGACATGAACTTAAACTTCAGAGCAGAATCTTCCTTAATGAGTCATAAACTCCAGCAAGCTAAATTCTATTTATTTGATTGATTGTTTGATTTTTATCCTGCCTTTATTATTAGGAAATAATTCAAGACAGCTGACATACATAACATTCCCTTCTCTTTTCTCTTAATATTTTCCCTACAATAGCAATGTTTTGAGGTGGGTTGGATTGAGAGAGAGTGACTGGCCCAAAAGACACTGAACCAGCTTTCATGGGATAGAATTTTCCATCTCCTGATTTCTAGGCCAACTCTTTAATCACTACACCAAACTTTGTGTGACCCATAGTAGAAACAATTCTTTCTTTCTTTCTTTCTTTCTTTCTTTCTTTCTTTCTTTCTTCCTTCCTTCCTTCCTTCCTTCCTTCCTTCCTTCCTTTCTTTCTTTCTTTCTTTTTCTAAGATTGATATGACCACCTATCTTAAAAGACAACCCTGGATGGCTTACAGCAACAATAAAACTCCAGAACTATTTTTAAAAAATCCTTGAAAACACAACCCTGTGCCTTGTTCATTCCCTTGAGATGCCCCAACAACTAACCCAAGACACCCTCACTCTACCCTAGTGTCTGGATAGAAAGCCAGGTCTTGATGACCTTCCAGAAGGCTGAAAGGTTGGGCACCTGTCAGATCATGGGATGTGGGTGTTCCATAAAAGAACAGCAGCCACTACAAATGTATACTTCCAAGTTCCCATTACTTGGCAACATTTCAGGCAAGTTTTGTCCATTGAAAAATTGTTACCTATTCAATCTGATAGGAAGGGCAGATGCTTTAGGGAGAAATGGTCCTGCAAATAACCTGGCCCCATGCCATGTAGGTTTTTAAAAATGATAACTACCATATTGAATTGCACCCAGAAGGAAACTAAGAGCCAATGCAGCTCATACAACAAGTGCCATCTGGGTGAATCGAAAAGTGCCCAGCTTTCATGATTCAGTATGGAATCTGTTTCCCTAACGAGGCTTAAATGTTCTCATATACTTTTTAGGTTCAAAAAAATGAGCTATGAGATACATGAACTAATCCAATCATGCACTATGACCACATATCCCCCCCATGTTCAAGTGATATGACAAAAGGCTGTATGTACATACTGATTCAGGCACATAAACCTGTTCTGCATCCAAGCCAAAGGAGGAGGAAAAGTTATTCAACATGAACTTTCTGTGCATATCCTGCAATTGGCATTGGTATTGTAATCACAGGTCTTTTGTTCTCATTAAATAGTGAAGTATTCTAACTTGGGAAGGAGAGAAGGGAGACATGTGCAGTGGCCTGACATATTTGCTACTTAATGTTGTGGGTGAAGACTTCAGCACCCTTATCTTTGGCTTCCAAAAGTTAATCTTCCGTTTTTAATTCACATTTATATCCTGCCCTTCTCCGGGGACTCAGGGCGGCTTACAATCTTTTAGAGCACAATCCAATGTGCTCAGCAAAATAGCCTTCATTCCATTGTATATGCCTGCTTATTACTAAGCGGCATTTTTACAAAGTCAGCTTGTTGCCCCCAACAATCTTGGGTCCTCACTTTCCCTACCCCGAGAGGATGGAGGGCTGAGTCAACCTTGAGCCTGGTGGGATTTGAGCCTGCACTAATTGCAGGCAGCTGGAGCTAAGTGCTAGGTGTTTAACAGCCTGCACCACCAAGGCTCTTTTAAATACCAAAAGAGATTCCTCTTATGGTATTTAGAGTTCGTAGTGTTATTTCCGGATCTGCTCTATCTTTTATTTTTCTAGCCACAGCATTCGCATTTGGTGATTCAGCAGCTCCTGAGCCATTTGGATGCCAACAGCAAAAGTGCAGCCACTGTGCGGGCAGGGATAGTTGAGGTCCTCTCAGAAGCAGCCATCATTGCAGCCTCTGGATCTGTGGGTAAGTAGCCTGGATGACCTTCGAAAGGGTTATCTCTCTAAGAATCTAAAGTTCTTAAATTCCAAAAACTGAATTTCACAAAAGGATAGTTAATGTATGGATCAACCTATTTGGAAACAGAAGCCTAGATGGATCAATTAAAAAGATTGATCAAGAATTGTTCTTTGGGAGATATTTCAGAGTAGCCAAAAACTAGACTTGTAAGAGCAGTCTGATGGATGAACTAGATTTTTAGGATGAAAATAAGTACATACTACTTAACAATAGGAACCTTTTAAAGCAGTGGTGGGATTTATAGGGCAACACAAGTGAAAGTGCCAAGGTTGGAGAACTAGAAGAGCATCAACTCTGTCCAGGCATTCTCATTTTTGCATCAAAATACCTGGATAGTTCAATTGGAATATAGATGTATTCAAATCTTTAGGCAAGAAACATCCTCTTTTTGTTGGGATCCAACATTCCTGTAACATTTTGTTCTGTTGCATTGGAGTCAGTATGCACAGAAACCCCAAAATGTTCTTTCTTCTAAAGATACGTTGTGTGTTGCTTCTAGGACCAACTGTGCTGGAGGTGTTCAATACCCTTCTAAGGCAGCTGCGGCTGAGTATCGATTATGCCTTGACGGGTAGCTATGATTGTGTCATTGCTGGTGGCACCAAGATCATTAAGGAGCATGAAGAAAGAATGTTCCAAGAGGCCATAATCAAGACCACAGGTATGCTAAGTAGCCCCAAGCATTGGGGCCATTTTTGCTCAGAAACTGGAAAGACAGGACAATTTGTTTTATCTAGCACTCCAAATGCTTCCTTCCTCATCAAAGGTTTCCATTAGTCTTGTAAATTTAAATGAATCCTGCCAACTCTTTTATTTTTTTTAGTAATTTAGCGAAGAGGCAATGATAGGAAAATAGAAACAGGATCTCAGTAATTTTTTTCTTGAATGCTGCATGTCTTGCTTTTATTCAGTGAGAAGGGAATCAAAGACATACCGTATATATAACATGCATTCACCAAAACACATAAGATCCTGGATCTTCTGAAGCTTCTCAAACATCATGAGCCTAGAAACTTGTTTGTTTGTTTGTTGGATTGTTTGTTTATTTGTAAAGGATGAAAGTTATGATTGATCACCACCACTGCCAGTACATCAAAATTGTACTTTAATCTGGTATTTCAGATTCTTCTATATGTTTATGTACAGGAAACTAGTAGCTGCATATAATTAATTATCTCCCAAACTCAACCAATCTCAGCAGGTCCCTTCCACTGTGTAATTTTGGCAAAGCACAGCTCAGATGTGAAAGTTCCATCTTTTATTAATAGGTGCAGATCTGTCGGTTAGTGTCTTTAGTGTTGGAAGGGAGGAATAAATGCACTAATTTTTCTATAAGCATTCTCAGAAAAACAAATCTATCTAGGTTTTTAATCAAACTCCTTCACTACTGTTGATTTTTCTCATTACAGCAAAACTTGAACCTTCATTAGATTCCTCTTTAATTCTTTATCTTGTCATTTAGTTGAATTAGAATTGTTTTCCTTAACTCCCATTAGCCCCAGACAGGATGGCCTTTAGGTCGTGATTGAGAAATCCTGAATTAGAGTCAAGTCTGCAATCCTTTGTGTTATGTGAACTGCTTTATTAGATTTGCCTCTGTTTAGCTAATTTAAAAAAAATTAAGTCAGCCCTTTTCCTCTTCCTTGATTGCTCACTGCACAGTAATAATTAGCAATAAAAAAACAGTTTGAAACAATCAGCCCGTGCCTTCAGAAACCAAGTAAATTCCATATTAAAATAATGAAAAACCATGATGAGCCATTTAAAGCCCCAAAGGGACTATTCTAGTCCTGCAGTGGACAATCAGTATCTTTTTAAGAACGGGTGTATGGCTGTTATTTGGATAAACGCTGTGTTTTTGCATGGCTCACAACTCAGTATAATCTCTTGGGATTTTTTTAGGGCTAACTGGAGTTTCTAGACCAGTGTTTCTCAACCTTAGCCATTTTAAGATATGTGGACTTCATCTCCCAGAATTCCCTGCCAGCATCTCCAGTTAGAAGGATTTTGAGAAGCCCAACTTGGGGAAGACCTTGATAAATTGTTGTAAATCTAAACAGTCTTTTCTGGGCTAAATGAGTCTAGGACGAACTGTGTCTAAGATGACGTCACATTTGCTTAGTCCAGGTTTTGTGCTAGAACTTTCTGCCAGACAAGGACCATTCATTGAAATTTGCACGAAATGGCACATGGAACTCTGCTGCCTTTACAAGGAATAGACATTTAAACAGGTCTAGAGCAGTTCGCTTGATCTGGAAGCAAGAGTTCAGTGTGAATGTTCTTACTGCCTTCCAAGATAAAACTCCAAGGGGAACTTAGGGCACAAATGATGTCACCAATAATACTTAGCTGAGTTTTAGTAAAAAAAAAAAAAAAGCATTGGCAAGTTCTCTATTTTTTTTAGATTTTTCACCCTTAGATAGTCCAGAACCTTTGTGCCCAATCCACTGGCCTTGAGATTGGTGGGGAAGGTAAGGCCTTACCTTTCTCTTTTCATTTTTAATAGGGTCTTTGTATGGGACATATATGGTTCTCTGGGCCATGCTTTGCGTGCCTCATACTAAAGCAGCAATTTGATGCAGTTTTGATACAAAAATGTTGTGACTTCCATAGCACAAGGGAAAACATTGCTTTGGAGTTAGTAGTGAGAGCTCTGAACTAATTTCAATGCTGTACTAAACTTAGTTTTTAATCCATACAAGTGAGGTCAATTCTGCCAATAATGTATTGTCTTTGATATGACAGTCCCACCTTCCATTGTCAATCATACTTTGTAAGTGGAAGGATTACCTGATGAAGCTGCTTACAACCCTCCCCCTTCATCCTTGCCTCGTGGCAAAGCTAAGGGAGGTAAATTTGTGGCCTTCCAAATGTTGCAGAACTGCATCTACTGTCACCCCAGCAAATGTTAGTGATGAAACAACAGCAGCAATATTTGGTGGACCATACATACCCGTCCATATCTACTTTTAACGTTGGGTACTAGAGAAGATTTAGAAGACTGGTACTTACTAAACCATGATGCCTGCATTCCCTGATCTTTATTGTATGGAAATAGCAATAGCACTAAGACTTATATATTGTTTCATAGTGCTCTACAGCCTTCTCTAAGCAGTTTACCAAGTCAATATATCACCCCCAACAATCTGGGTTCTCATTTTACCGACCATGGAAGGACGGAAGGCTGAGTCAATATTGGAGAGGCTCCCTTAGTACTGAGGGGAAAGGGCCCTGCACTTGCTTATAATAGTGCTCTTGAAAGTCTGTTGGTTCTAACACTGAGCAGATTAAAAACTAAGGCTGCTCTGTAGCTGCCACTAAGTCCTAAGTAACAAATGTGATAGGTGTCCTCACATTAAAATCTAGAAGGAAAGCAGACGGTAATATTTTTTCACACTTCGCATGGCCAGCAGAGGTCGCAAGAGACTTGGGAATCTCTGAACACCAGAGAGGGAGGGAGGGAGGGAGGGAGGGAGGGAGGGAGGAAGAGAAGGAGAAGAAGAAACCATTCCAATAGTTTCCTGAACTTTGGGGGTTATAAGCAGGCAGTTCTTTGGGGGACGGAGAGGTTTTGAAGCTGTCTCAATATTCAGCCCTTGAATATTCTTCAGGTTAACCATGCATCCTATTCATCCTGCCCAAGAATTTGATCTAACTTACCTCAACCAGTTCTTCACAGTTTTACATCTAGCCCAGGGGTGTCGAACTCATGTTGTCATGTCAGCGTCACGTGACATATCGGGACTTTTTCCCCCTTTGCTAAACCAGACTTGTGTGTGGCCAGTAGATGACACATCTGGCCCACGGGCCGGGAGTTTGACAGCCCTGATCTAGCCCATCAGTCTCGACTCATTAAAAAAGAGAGTGCAGAAAAATCTGGAACCATTTCAGAATTGGTCCCAGTCTCTTATTTTTCACACTCAGTTTCCTTTAGGTTTAGGTTTAGGTTTAGGTTTATTGGGATTTATATGCTGCCCTGTCTCCCAAAGGACTCAGGGCGGCTCACAACAGTAAAAGCATACAGTACAAAAATTAGAAAGGTATTAAATGAACATCCCAATAATTCTAATTAAAACCGACAACAAGCCAATAAAACCAGTAAAAAAACCATCAGTCCAGGTCGGCCAGTTGAAAGAGCCATGTCTTCAGGTCATGACAGAAGGATCGAAGGTCAGGAGCCATCTGGAGCTCCAGGGGCAGCTGATTCCAAAGGGCGGGCACACCCACAGAGAAGGCCCTCCCCCTGGGGGTCGCCAGCCGACATTGTCTAGCCGACGGAACTCTGATGAGGCCCTGCTGGTGGGAGTGCATGGGGCGATGGGAAGTTGTTGCTGGCAGTAGGTGCTCCCGCAAATATCCCGGCCCTAAGCCATGTAAGGCTTTATAGGCAATTACCAGCACCTTTACTCTTTACTCTTATCTTCTTCCTTAAAAATACACACATTTGTATGTATGTGTACCAGTATATACATACATACTCATACAGGTAGTCCTCAGCTTACGACCACAATTGAGCCCAAAATTTATGTTGCTAAGTGAGAAATTTGTGAAGTGAGTTTTGCCCCATTTAACGGCTTTCCTTGCCACATTTGTTGAGTGAATCATTGCAGTTGTTAAATTAGTAACATGGTTGTTAAGGGAATCTGGTTTCCCCATTGACTTTGCTTGTCAGAAGGTTGCAGGTGGGGATCGCATGACCCTGGGACACTACAACCAGGGGTGGGATTCTACCGGTTTGGACCGGTTCTATAGAACTGGTTGTTATGATTCTGCACAGTTCGGAGAACCAGCAAATCATGCCCCTGGCTGGCCTTGCCCCTCTCCGCCTGCCCCTCCCCTCCCAGTCAGTCCTTATCGTGCATGCGCAACATCGCACTCATGCCCAACATCGCTGACTGCGTTCTTCCTTGCCCAGTCACTCCTAAAGGTGTTTCTTTTTTTTCCCTCCTGACAATCATCTGTTCCTACGATCAGCTGTGCCGGGATTCCCCTCTGTCTTACTGCTTCGCAGTAGGGGCCATAGCCCCACCTCCGCACTCCATTTTTTGGCTTTCTGGGCCCCAGGGAAGCCTTCTGGGAGCAAAACTTCCCCCCAGGAGCCTTCCCTGAGGCCCAGAAGGCCCCAAAATGAAGCATGGGGTGCTGCGTGCCCCCCCAGCTCTATTTTTTCCTTTCTGACCCCAGGGAAGCCTTCTGGGAGCAAAAATGTCCCCCAAGAGGCTTCCCTGAGGCCCAGAAGCCCCCCCCCCCAATTTTTTTAATTCATATTTATATGCCGCCCTTCTCCGGAGACTCAGGGTGGCTTACAATTTTTGGAGAGCAACCCAATGCACTCAGCAATAGCCTTCATTCCATTGTATATGCCTGCTTATTACTAGGGCATTTTTACAAAGTCAGCTTATTGCCCCCAACAATCGTGGGTCCTCAATTTACCTACCCCAGGAGGATGGAAGGCTGAGTCAACCTTGAGCCTGGTGGGATTCGAGCCTGCACTAATTGCAGGCAGCTGGAACTAAGTGCTAGGCGTTTAACAGCCTGCACCACCAAGGCTCTTTTAAAAATGGGGGGTTGCTGCAAAAACAAAGAAGCCACGGCCACCCAGTCACATGGCCCCGCCCACCTGGCCCCGCCCACAGAACCGGTTGTTAAAACATTTGAATCCCACCCCTGGCCACCACCCTCATAAGTATGAGTCAGTTGTCAAACATCCGAATGTAAATCACATGACCATGGGGGAGCTGCAGTGGTCGTAAGTGTGAAAAAATGGTCATAAGTCACTGTTTTCAGTGCTGTTGTAACCTCGAACAGCCATTAAATAAACTGTTGCAAGTCGAGGACTACCTGTGCAATTAAACCATTGAGAGGTGTGTTTAATTAATTAATTAAAGTGTTTTAGTAAAAAGAGGACTTTATCGTTGAAAAGTCAATTGCCTTAATTTTTCTGCTGCATCTTTATTGCTGAACAAAAGATAGTTCAAGAAAAGGGCCATTTTAAAAAATGAAGAGCCTGGCAATCCAGGTCAGTCCAAAGAACCAGCATTGTGTGGCTCTCTGCTGTCCATCCAGCATTACATTCATATTGTGGCCAAGCAAGATTTGAAAAGTAGTATCTCCACAAAAACTCATAGAAGGACCTGATCTCTTTTCCTTGGGCATCTGGTTTGTGGGCTTCTCCTTCTGATAGGACAAGGAGGGGTTTTTCCTGGCAGTAAGAAAATCTTGGTGAAAATCTATACTTTCTTGCCGGTGATTTTTTTTTTGGTCCTTTCTATATTGGGTCCCCACACCAGCTCTGTGTCTTTTCCTCACCCCTGCTAGACTATCTTGCATGCTTTTCCTGCTCTGTCTTTTCCCAGGTTCTTTTGCCAGCACTCTGCCCACCTATCAGAGGTCGGAGGTCATGCTGTTTATCATGAGCAAAGTTCCGCTTCCTTCTCTGCATCACCCTGTAGACATGGGCAAAGCTGGGTGAGGACAACACTCTTTTTCACTCCTTTTTTTCCCCCTTCTTTTCGTTCCCCCCCCCCTCTTTTTGATTTCCTTTCCCTCAGTCTAGACTTCCCCAGCTTGGAACCCTCTACGTATGTTGGATTATGATTCCATTATTATCACACTGCAATTGACTGTGCTATTTAATAATTATAGCTGTATTATTAAACATTGTAGGGTAGGGATGTCAAACTTGCATCGTCATGGTTGCGTCACATGACGTATTGGGACTTTTTTCCCTTCACTAAACCAGGTGTGGGCATGGCCAGTGCGTGATTCATCCAGCCCACAGGCCAGGAGTTTGACAGCCCTGCTGTAGGGGATGTCAATTTGGGGCAAGTTGTTTTACTTTCATCCTCCTGTCTTTTTTTTCCTCTTCCTTTCAAGATCATTTTTAATAAGATTTTTTAAAAATAATAATTTGCCATCTTAAGTGTCACAATGCAAAAATTGAATGGGACAATATTTTAGTCTTAAAGGGCATATAATTTTGTTCAAAGAATCTCAGAATTCCTTGTCCATCTTCATTGTTGTCAATGAATTCCTTGTTCATCACATGTAATCCAACTCATTAATTTCTAAGTCATGTTTCATGTTTCTCTATTTATGTAATTCTTTATTTGAACAGAAAAGTGCCAGGAAGTATGTATATTTCAAGAAAAAGTTTTATATACAAGACGTTTTCTAAACTCCCATAATCTGTACCCAACATGCTTAACTTAAAGACACCTGTTTTAAAAAGGCAGCAGTAGAGAAAATAGAAGTTGGAAGTACACAATTTTGAAGGAACTGTTTAAAAGTATTTTTTCCACAACACTGAAAGATCTGGAATTTTTTTATTAAAAGTAATTTTGTTTCTGAGTTGTGGAATCTATACTTCTGCTGGGCTACATCAGATTATCAAAAAATACAGGCTTGTGAGGAAGGGAATTTATTTCTAGCTCTAACTCTTCTAGATCGTATAACTGGATGCTCCTTGATTTTACTATCTCATCAAAAGCCCATATAGATCAGCGTTTCTCAATCTTGGCCACATGAAGATTTTTGGACTTCAACTCCCAGAATTTCCCGGCCATCCTTGCTGGGTTGAAGCTCTCACATCTTCAAGTGACCAAGGTTGAGAAACATTGATATGAATCCTTGTTAGCTTTCTCTAAATATGAATCAATGATTATATAATTTCTATTGCAGTCAGAAAGGGATACAAACCAAGCATAGAACTATCCGTTAATTGGATTTTAAGCTAAAACACAATTTTCTTTACTCTTATGTCACCCCAGATAGGATTATTAACATCTATTAACATTTTCTGAGGAAGATATTTAATATTCTGTCAACAGAGCAGGAATTTTGCCTAGAAAATTCAGTGGCCAGATTCAGAGATTGTCAATATCATTTAAGTCAAAAACTAGGAATCAATTCTGCTTAACAACCTGGAAAGCTGTCATAAGCAGTGTAAAGAGGGTAAATGAATTTAAGAAGATCATTCTAGCAAATAGTATAGACAGAAGATATTGGAGGTTTATGGGGAGGTAAGTGGCTTTACAGTTAGCATGATGAGTTAACTATTGCTGCTCTTGCTATTATTGATCTACTTGTGGGCACTGGCATACAGAAGATAACTGATTAAGGGAGAGTTGATTATTATTACTGGACATTTGTTGATTATTTCGCACAAGGCTAATAAAGTAAAGACTCCTTCAATTTGAACTTGTCTCCTGACTAATGTCCAAATAGTTGTCTTGGTAGCAATATGGAAAGAGGTGATCTTTGCCCTCTTCTAAAATTGTTTGCTATTTTCCTGTCTACTCTATAATTCTGGCATTTTTTTTATAGTTTCCCATATCATTACTAACCAGGTCTATTCTACTATCCAGGCTTGGATTGCCGAGATTAAACCAAAGTTAATTATCACATCTTCCAACCCTAAATAAATGTTTAATTTTTGACTAGAAGAGTAATTTATGTTATTGGCTGATCATAGGCCACCTTTCTATGTAATGTGTCTTGTCAAGAATTGTGAATTATTTGGGGTTGGGGAGTAGAAAACATTAAAAAATACAGTAAGCATCAACTCATTTCTAAATAGATTTTTACATGGAGATGTTGAAAGAGATTCAAGGGTGAGTAGCTTGATGAAAAAGCTGATTTAGATATGCCAATTCATAGTAGAATGTTTGTCCCTTTATAATATCTACTGGCACATTAGAAATCCATGTTGTGAAGAGTTTATCCATCCAATTAGAAAAGCCTGGCTCTTTAGGTCAAGATGTTTTTCTTTCTTGGGGTTGGGTTGCAGAGGGAAGGGTATTTTTTTTTTTATTTATTTACTTACTTACTTACTTACTTATTTATTTATGAGACTTTTATGCCGCCCTATCTCCCGAAGGACTCAGGGCAGCTTACAAACTAAAACAATCTGGATACAAATATACAAATATTAAAAAACGATTAAACCAAGGTCTCATAAATATAGCGAATTAAAATACATTTAAAACCCTCCCCCAACCCCATCAGTCCGGGTAGGCTAGTTGGAACAGCCAGGTTTTAGGTGCGGAAGAGCGGAGGTCAGGGGCCACCCGGAGCTCCAGGGGGAGCTGGTTCCATAGGGTGGGTGCACCCACTGAGAAGGCCCTCCCTCTGGGAACCGCCAGCCGGCATTGCCGGGTCGACGGCACCTGGAGAAGGCCCTGTCGATGGGAGCGCACGGGACGCTGGGGAGCTGTTATCGTAAGGGAAATGACTGACCAATATTAACTTTTCAGAATTTATCCATAGTGCTTACGTTGCCAGAGAAAAGGGTGATTCTATTTCTCAATAATGTAAAAGCAATTAGTTGAAGAGGAATTGGCAATGGGTCATAGACAATTGGGCAGAAAAAGCAGTAATCTTTTTGCACAGGTATATGACATGAGAGAAGTTGTAGCAATAACTGTTAGAATATTTTGCTGTATGATAGGCAATCTGTAGTTCCCACATCCCCTTTTCAATAACCCATGGAGTTAGAGGAAACTCTAGTCTAGAACTGCTGGAAATCAAGGGTACAAACTCCCTGTTCTTTCAAAACATTGAAAGTGGTGGGAAGGACCAGTTGGTATGACGGCATTCCTCACCATACTCCATTCCCATTAGCACATCTGCTTTGATGACCCTTTCCTCCCATCTGCTTGCTTCACCCACATAACCACAGCAAGGTTCAGATTTTCCCCACCCTGTGGCTGGAGGAATGTCATTTTGCTGCCTAATGATACATCCTTATAAAAGGTTATGTGTTTTTGGTTCTGTTTCATACACAACTTCATTCCCAGCTGATGATTTTCTTATTCATCCTGTCCTGATTTTGGTTGGACTTTAGTTTTGTAGGCTGTCTTTTTTCCATGCAACTTCAATCTTGAGTGTTTATCTTTTTTTAATCTTTTTTTAGGGAGAACAGGAATCGATTGACGCAGATCATGTTGCTAAAATCTCTCCTGCAGGTATGTGAAAGAGATGTTCCATTTTCATGTGAAGTTTGCAGAGAAAAATAGATACCACATTTGTTTAGGAAATAATGTACCTTTTGGCCTACTAAAATTCATGTGTCTGTAACCGTTAACTGGCGAAATGGTGCATCATGGGACAAAACCTTTTGAGCCAAGGAACCTCAGATGAGCTAACTTACAGAATATGTTCAAAATCCAGGACCTCTGACTCCCATGCAATTGCAATTTTGGGATTTTATACAATACTTATGGCATAAGAATCATCATAAAGCATTTTATAACATAGTACAAAATGTCATAAAATAATTACTGTGGTCAATTCTTGATGTTTGACTGCTACCCAGTTCAGCATGAGGTACTTTCAATACATCTCTGAATTATCTCCCTGAATTTTAAAGAACGTTTCCAGTACATTAGAAGCTCTGCCATTGTTGAAGGCACTGAGGAATCTAGTAAGGAAATATCACTGAAACAATGACCCAAAGAGTCATGGCTTTTCTAATAACACATTAAACCTAAATTCTGGTTAACGGAAGGCAGTTGCTGTATTTCTACAACTTGCTATGCCTACTACTGTGTTTCCCCGAAAATAAGACACTGTCTTATATTTTTTTTGGCTCCCAAAAACACACTAGGTCTTATTTTCAGGGTAGGTCATATATATATATATATATATATGTAGGTCTTGGTGTATTCGGGTCTTGTCCGTGTAGGATTGAGAATACCTTGGCAACGTTTACGAAATCTCATCCGTCATCTTCAGGCTGGTGTCTTCAGCCTCGTTCTTCTGGGAGAAGTGTGATCGTGGCTGTTCTTCCCTTTTAAACTCCAGAGTTGGCTGTGTTGTTACTTCCTGATTGGTTGATGGAGTTGATGTATGCAGATTGGATGGCTTTTTCCTGAGACCCTGTGTGGCTGAGGTGCTGGCTGTGTGTCTCTCAGCCTTTTGTTGTAACGACCTGGGTAATGGGCTGTGTGATGACCTTCTGGGTTCTATTGTTGTGACATCCTGGGTGTGGTGCTGTAGTCTCCTGGGTCGTTGTCTGTGTTGCAACCTCTTGATGTTTTGTGTTGTAATCTCCTGAGTTCTGTGATGTAGTATCCTGGGTGGAAGGCTGTGATGTGACATTCTGGGCCTTGGTTTGGCTCCGAGTTTGAGGTCTGGCTATGTGTTTATAGCGTGTGTCAGTTTGCTTAGTTTGGGGGTTGGAGGGGTGTAGCAGCTGGTGTTGCAGCCATGGTCTGGTTTCTGGATGGTGGTTGCCTTTCATCTGTGGCGTGGGCTTGGGTTTGAGTCTGGTGAAGGAGATTGGTGGTGGCATCATGTGTTATTTTGGGTCGTGTTGGTTTTCGTGGCTGGGACTGAGATTTGTCAAACGTGCCAAGGTATTCTCAATCTTACATGGGACAAGACCCGAATACACCAAGACCTACATACCTTTACCCGTGAAAATCTACAAAAAACAAATATATATGTTTCGAAGTAAGTCTTTCGTCTGTCCCAATCTACATGGACAAGACCAATACACCAAGACCTACATACCTTTTACCCGTGAAAATCTACGAAAACAAATATATATATATTTTAAATGAAATGAAAAAAAACACTTACCATATTCATGTAGAACAATGTACATTTATTCATGTACGAAACCACGAACAAATCGCATACCGTGTTTCCCCTAACTGTCTTATATTTTTTTTGGCTCCCAAAAACACACTAGGTCTTATTTGCTGGGTAGGTCTTATTTTTGGGGTAGGTCTTATTTTCGGGGTAGGTCTTATTTTCGGAAACACGGTACTTCTATCCCACATGCTGAACTACAAATCAACCCATGCCATTTTAACCTAGACTAACATGTGAAACCAACCACTATATCTCTGAGGCACAAATTAAATCTAGGTAAATTAAGACTTTGAAAAAGAAATTAGGAAGAATGGGAGAAGGTTGTTTTAGCAATATCTTGGCTGCTCTAGCTGTCATTATTATTGAGTGCATTGCAAACAAACTGTTGAGTGTTGATTAATGGAGAGGCTCTCTATGGAACCTGCAGGTTTCCACTGGTTTCCAGTGCAGTAACATGCTCACAGCCCTTCCCAGCTCCTTCCTGGACAGGCTCTTATCAGCTACATTAATGGAGGATGCAGAGATTCGGCTTTTTGTTCTGCAGATTCTCATCAGCTTCATTGACCGTCATGAGAATAAGCACAAATTCCAGACAATCAGGTTTGCCGTCCATTTGTTTTCTTGTGATAGAGAGGAGGTGCTATATGAGATGGGAAAGTATTACAGATATTTTTGCTACAAACCATGTGAATACATATTGCTTTTCTTCTGTCTTCCTAAGTAGAAACTGCATGATTTCCTGTTCATTGTTGTAATGGCCTTCTAGCAAGTCTAATGATCATGGCATTTATTTGAACCAAAGTTTCATTCAGCAATTCTGAATGCACAGGTTAAATACAGCTGTATCAGAAAGAGTACAAATATATGGAAAGAATATTTATACTAAAAGGTTTTTTCTTCCCCTCTAATATTGCTCAGTTGTAGAATTTCCCCTGAATGCTTTTTCATCGTGATTGGCCAAGTGAACAATGCTGTCAATTGGTAATCGCATTAATAAACATAATAACAGTGACTACATACTGTCATTCTTCCAGGTTGTCTTTCTTACATGATGATGATGGTGTGGAGAGCACCAGACATATTTGTCCCAGTTACCTATTGATCAGAACTGTTTTGCAGTTGTTGTTCTGAATTAAAATTTGTGAGGGATTTAGGCTATGACTTATTTTGAAATACACGTATCCTTCCTTCACAAGGTTTATTATATAATTTCCTGGAAATTTTCTTTGACTGATAACAGTTTTGCTAAATTGATAAAAATTGATTGCTGACGGCTTTGATAAATTGATAAAAGCTGTAATTTACCATTCATGATTAGAAAGGGTAGTCTATGCAAAGGAAAAAAAATATGAAGTAGCATTAGAGAAGGTAAAATATAAATGCAATTCTACATTAAGGAGACTGGAAGCTGCTTCTTTATTTTTCATTCTATTCCTTTCCTTTCTCTATTTCTTTCTTTGTGTTTTTTTTCAGTAACTACTTGTCTTACTTTTCTTACTTTATTTACTTTTAATAACTACGGTTCTTTCTTTTATCTTTCAAAATTTATATCATTTCTCTTCTGTTTAAATTTTCTTTGATAAAAAAAATTATACATAAAAATGTAATTCCACCACTCCTTGAAATATCCTATGAGTTGCTAAAAAGGAGGAAGATGGACAATCTTCTCCACCCGTTTGTTATGGCCTGCTTTCATGTACACAAACCTATTTAATATTATCTTTTTTTTCTGCACAGTACTATCAGTGATATCTCCATCCTGAAGCTGAAAGTGGACAAATGTTCACGTCAGGATACTGTCTTCATGAAAAAGGTATTGAGGACTTGCCAAACACTTTGTTAAGTGTTGTACCTGACGATTCTTGACTCTTGACGAATGTATCTTTTCTTTTGTGTACACTGAGAGCATTTGCACCAAGACAAATTTCTTGTGTGTCCAATCACACTTGGCCAATAAAGAATTCTATTCTATTCTAAAAAAAAGAGATAGGGGTTGATTGGTTGTAGTCACTAGCAGTATATGATAAACATGCAAAAATGTATCTTGTTGATCATGCTAAAGTAATATAAAAGTATTGACTTCAATGAAATGGCAACCTCCTCATAAAAAGCTGTATTGTATTTGTTCACAGCACTCCCAGCAGCTGTATCGACACATGTATTTCACTTGCAAGGAAGACAATAATGGTCGTACTCACTATGAGGCTGTCTACAGTCTACTGGCACTCATCAGCATTGAATTGGCGAATGAAGAGGTGGTAGTGGACCTCATCCGGTTGGTTTTGGCCATTCAGGTATGCGTGGGCTGAGGAATCTTCCAACTCCCTAGCAGACAGGATAGAAAGGAACCTCTAAGGAAGACAAGATTATATCTCAGGTGGCAAATCATAAACCGGTTTATAAGGGCCACTACTAAACTTAGATATGGAAGATGACTCTGTTTTGGAGATACCTATGAAATTTATTAGCAATAGGTTAGAAGCCAGTCCTTTCACTAGCAATAATGAGTGGTGGTGCAGTGGTTAGAATGCAGTATTGCAGCCTAACTCTGCCCACTGTCAGGAGTTCGATCCTAATCAGCTTGAGGTTGACTCAGCCTTCCATCTTCCAAGGTCATTAAATGAGGACCCAGATCATTGGGGGCAATATGCTAACATTGTAAACCACTCACAGAGAGTGCTGTAAAGCACCTTAGAGTGGTATATAAGTGTAAATGCTAGTGCTAGTGCTAATAGCCTTAAAAAGCTGTTCCAGAATTTTTAAACAGTGAAAAACTATTCATCTTCAAATGCTAACTGTGACACTGAGATCAGCAAAACAATTTATATTTCTTGTACAATTTGTTCTTGCCCAGACTTTCCCTTAATTTCCCTTAATCAATTGTATTGATTGCAAAAATGCAGCATGTGTTATAATGGACTTTTGTTGATGTGCTGCAACAAATCTGAGCAAAGAAAATAAGTCCTGATAACTCTGATACATGTTTTGACTGAACATCTTTAAGGTATGTTCCTGGAGAAATTGCCATAAATGAATTCTAAATAGACTGATCCCTTCAAAAAAAGCTTCCCCCGCCAAATGCATTGAAACTGCAATTCATGTCCTGGTTTCAGCCTTACACATCTGGAGGGCAAAAAGCTGGTGAACCTGTGTTTTACGATTTGTTAACTACTATACTTTTTAGCCTGTTGGATCTAAAGGTGAAATGCGTTTCAGAGGCCATAGGGACACAAATATATTACCTCTCTGGAATTTCATAAATAAATATGCCTTTTCTTGAGATTTCCCAACAACTTTTTGCCTTTGTATCCAAAGTGGTGCACAGTCCTCTCCAACATACAGTGTGCTCCAACATATACTGCAGATCCTTATCACCATCACCTACTGCCTCCTTTTGCACATGGGAGTTTTGGCATGGGAGTCAACTGGTATGGCAGAGTGACAAGTGAATAGAAATAGAGCAGCCAGCAATCATGGCTACGAAGCTTTTGCATAGATACATCTAGTGCATCAGTTGCATCCTTTGTGGACCAGAAGGCCTTGCTCATGGTCTTTCGTGCCTTGGTCACTTCCCATTTGGATTACTGCAATACACTCTGTATGGAGCTACCCTTGAAGACCATCCAGCAACTTCAGCTGGTCCAGCATGAAGCAACACACACAGTAATGGCTACCCCTAGTTTTGCCTAAGTAACCCTTTTTGTGCAAGTACACTGGCTTCCACTTTCTTTCCACAGGCAATTCAAGGTGCTAGGTAGGATGGCACATTCCTACGTGCCTTCCCCGAAATATTACCATCTGATGGGAATTAAGAAATGTGCCTTTTCTGTGGCAGCCCCTAACCTATGGAGCACTCTACCCCCTGAGGTTTGGCAGGTTTCTATCCTCCTAGCCTTCTATTAGGCTTCCAAGACTTGGCTTTTCTCCTAAGCACTGGGATAAGATTGAATGACTGCACATTAGAAGTTTGACTTGGCACCAGGTTTTTGTTGTTTTTAATATTTCAGTGTGTTTAGTTTTATAGCTTTAATATGGTTTCACATGTTGCTTTAACTTTTGATTGAGAGCCACCCAGAATTGGTCAGAAGATGGGTGGCTATACAAATCTTTTAAATAAATAAATATGTAATTCTCCCATATGCCACACACCCATATTTACTCTTTTTCATGTTGTACTTAGACTCCACCTGGTTGTAAGAGATTTATTTATTTAATGCAATTTAATAAAATTTAGAGGCTGTCTGAATCCATATGACTCTGGACAGCTTCTGTTTTTTAAAAGTAGGAAAAATTTAAAAAGAAACAGATCACTAGCATCCAGTGTGGGAAGAGGTCAAGTATGCATGTTTTACTTTTTAACCCCAGCCCTTCTTGGATTCATTAGATTCCTTGAAGAAGCAATTTGCAAGAGTTTCTTGCCTGTACTTTATCTAAGGAGTTGGATCTGTTATGCAACTCCTGCCAATTACTGTAAAATGCTCTTGAATGTTTACAATATAATTTAATTTGAACCACAAATATAAAGCATATGAATTTCAAAAAAGAAAATATTGATTCATAAATTAGGGTAGTTGGGGCAGTTTTGATCTGTTAAAATAAAGGCATTAGTCTAACACATGCTCAGGCTCAATGATTGTACCCCAAGGGAGAAATTCAAAAATTTTCCCTATCGGCTCTGTGGGCATGGCTTAATATAATAGTAATAGCAACCAGGAGCAACCAGGGGGGATTTTTTACCAATTCCAATCGTCCCTACCACCTCTCCCAAGCTGGGCCGTGGTGGTTGAATTTCACCCCTGTTGTACCCACAGACCTAGACTTGTAGGGCCTCAGCCACCCCTCTGTTCTGGGTCTACACACCCTAGCTCCTTAGTGTTGTCATCACTTGTCTTCTAGAAGATGACTACTGGTGTCCTCCCCCTAATTAATCCTCATGTGTGAGCTACGGATCCAGAGTCCTTTGGCCTTACTGGAAAGTTTAAAAAAAACAAATGATATATTACAGGCAATCCTTGTTTTATGGTCACAATTATGACTGGCAGTATCATTGAAAGAGCCTTGGTGGTGCAGGCTGTTAAACGCCTAGCACTTAACTCCAGCTGCCTGCAATTAGTGCAGGCTCGAATCCCACCAGGCTCAAGGTTGACTCTGCCTTCCATCCTCTCGGGGTAGGTAAATTGAGGACCCAAGATTGTTGGGGGCAATAAGCTGACTTTGTAAAAATGCCGCTTAGTAATAAGCAGGCATATACAATGGAAGGAAGGCTATTGCTGAGCGCATTGGGTTGTATCCCAAAAATTGTAAGCCGCCCTGAGTCTCCGGAGAAGGGCAGCATATAAATATGAATTAAAAAAAAAAGCAAAGCAGTCACTACTTGAAACCATGACTGGGCTTATGACCTTACTTCAACTTTCCTTTGCTTTACAGACTTGCAAAGGTCATAAATGCAAGGGCCGACTGGTCACAAAGTTACTTTTTCTTCACCATCATAACTATGAGCAGTCACTAAATGAGGACTATCTGTAATAAAAAGGAAATAGATTTTATAACACCACTCCTAGCCCCTTTGCTTTGAAAGAGAGATCAATCCCATCACAAGCACAAAATCCAGAAGTGGTTTCCAAATGAAAACAAAATTAGATATGTTCTGTTCTTTAAATAAAGCAATCGGTTTGACCATCTCTACTTTTTTTCTTGCTGTGGAAAATAGTATATATTTCTGTTTGTGCTTACTAATCTTTATAGACTACCATCATTTATGTTACCAAAATTCACCATACTGTTTCAAATTCTTGAACCTTAAAGGCAAAAAAATCTTTTTCTGATAAATTAATTTTAAAAATCGATACTGAAAGAAAGATCAATCCAAATAATAAGTAGAATCAGAATTAAATTTAAATATGCATGTCCTATGAAAAGCGATCTTATGCAATACTTTCATCTAATTTTTATCCATCCTTTCAAAGGTAGCATTTCTCCTGGAACAGATTTTCCTCGCGGGTTATTTATATGTATGGTATTCAGCTTTGTTTGGGTATTTTTCCATATCATTATAGTTGTGCTTTTAAAGTTGTAGCGACATTAATCTCATCTGCCATCATCAGGCTTGTGAATTGGGTTCGTCTGTGAAAGCCTGACACACAGACGAACCCAATTCACAAGCCTGATGAGGGCAGATGAGATTCTGCCGAAACGTCGCTACAACTTTAAAAGCACAACTATAACGACGTGGGAAAATACCCGAACAAAGCTGAATACCATACCTTCAGGCTCTGATGCTGATACGGATTCCATGTCCAAGATGAGTGAATGTAGACTGAAACTCAAGATGTGTCCTGCTGTCATTGAATTGGGGGGGGGGGGCTGGGGAGCTTGCTTATCCTTTCACTACAATGCTGCTGTCCTGTTGGCAGGAACTGGCCCAGGTGAACGAGGATAACCTGCCGTTGTACAGCCGCTGTGCCCTGTATGCCCTTGGAGCTGCCTACCTGAACCTGATCAGCCAACTGACCACCGTGCCTGCCTTTTGCCAGCATATTCATGAGGTCTGCCACTTGGCCTTACCTTTGATTATCTTTCCTTTCTTTACCCGTTGTTATTGTTTTCTACCAGGAAACTTCCTTCAGCTTGGTCCAAATAGATTGGTTGACAAGTCTAGGAGTTACAAGTCCAAAACATTTGGAGCACACAGAGTCATAAGAATATGAAGTCCCAGCACTCCATACCCTGTAAAAACCAGTGGGATTAGTCTTGCACAGTGGGATGTTTAGGGAACCCACAAACAGGACTTCCCCTGTTGTGATGGCCAGCCATGTTTGATGAATTAACCTACAGCCTCAAAGTGTTCACATGTATGAGACATTTCTGGACTAAACCCATCCACCCAAAAGTCTCCCTGGACATTTCCTGAAAAGTGTGATTGTCTTTTTTCTGTATCTCTTCTCAATATATTATGATGCAGAATCATCACACAAAGTGGTTTCCTGCCATTGCATTGTATCATTGCCTATCTCATATGGAAGAGAGATTCTGAAGGACCAACTTTTATCAACTTTCAGCTAGATGTGATTAAGGACTGGTGTACAGGTGGCTTTATCAACAACTGCCTATTGGAAATTGTTACCAGGCTCCCAGATTTGATATACTGAGAACTCAATTTGCTAACCAGTAGTGCTAATCAAGAGATTCCTGAATAGCAGTGCTCTCCTCACTCATTCATTCTGTGCATCTCTTAGTCTTGCACTGGAGCAATGATGGCATCCAGTAATATTTAGACAAACCTTAGAGACTAGTGTTGATGACATCACAAGCAGTTGTACCTGGTGGTTATGTCACAATACCTGCTCATACTTAGCATGGCCATAGCTCTTGAGCATCTCAGAGCAGCGGAGCTTATTAGCACTGCCAGGCAGAGCATCCAAGATAATACTGATATCTGATCAGATAAAATCTGATGTTTTTTTACAATGGGAACTGACCACACCAAGTTGGTAAAAAAGAAATCTTGCATTTTTCTTCTCTCCAGGTTATAGAGATGAGGAAAAAGGAGGCTCCCTACTTGCTCCCTGAAGGTGTCTTTGTAGAGAAGCCCAGGTATGAGAGCTGTTGTTAGCTTAAAATACGTTGATTATATCCCGACTGTAATTTAGATCAGTACTTTTCAACCTCAGCTGTTTTAAGATGAAAAGAGTTGACATGCTGACTGGGGAGAATTCTGAGAGAGGGTCTGCACCACATCAACAAGATTGAAAAACCTTAGTTTAGATCAGAGGTCTCCAAACTTGGCAACTTTAAGACTTGTGGGCTTCAACTCCCAGAATTCCTCAGCCAGCTATGCTGGCTTTGAACAAGTGGGCTTTTCAACCAGCTTATTTATTCCATCATTTGCCTTCAGCTCTGTTTTTCACATGTTTCCTTCCTTCCCTGGAGACTAATTGCTGCATAATATGGATACCTGGGGAGTCATTGGGACAGTCATGTGTTGTTTCTCTTGCTTTGACCCAAAGGCTGTCACGGAACCTGGATCACCTTGGCCCCGAGATCCTCTTCCGGCAGAGCAAGATCAGCGAAGTGCTGGGAGGGAGTGGCTACAATTCAGACAGGCTCAGCACACCTTACATCCCTCAGCTGACAGGTATGAGGCTATGGGTCATATATTTTGTCTACTCAAGAATTTTATCATTATTTTTAGAGTCAATTTCTGTTTGTGTTTTGGCTTAAAAGTATTCAAAAGAGCCAAACTGATCTTCATTGTGGTCTTTGTGTTTCATAATGCTGGGCTTTGCACTCAGCATTGTGTTTCATTTATCCCTTTCGACTTTAACGTACTCACTGAAGGAATAGCCTTCTGCTATCTCCAAATCTAAGAGGCCCTGGCATCTTCAGCTACTTGATCTTGATAGGATTGAATCAGAGACAGTTCTTTCCAGCCAGGCCCATATAACCTCCAACATTAGAATAGAACCTCAACAGCCTTACTTGGCCAGCCTAACATTGGCACATATAATTAATTAAATCTCAGACTGGCATATCATTTCAACCTAGCCTTCCCTGTACATTTTGAATAAAAGGTGAGAAAGAATTGCCCTGCGGTAACCTGCAAAGGAGGGACCAGGGAGTGGCCTCTTTCTACCCCCATCCCCACCTGTGTGAAGCGCAGAGGACACAGCAATGAAGATTGCTTTCTTTCTGTAGCTCTGGTTCTTCAAGAATAAGAACCAGAGTTCTTATAATGAGCTGCGGTGGCACAGTGGTTGGAATGCTGTACTAAAGACTATATCTAATGCCTGCCGGCTGCCTGCAATTTGACAGTTCGAATCCCACCAGGCTCAAGGTTGACTCAGCCTTGCATCCTTCCAAGGTCGGTAAAATGAGGAGCCAGATTGTTGGGGGCAATAGGCTGACTCTGTAAACCGCTTAGAGAGAACTGTAACACACTGTGAAGCAGTATATAAGTCTGCTATAATAACAGAATAAAAAAATTGGAAGGGATCTTGGAGATCTTCAAGCCTTCTAGATTTCCAGACTAGTCTCCAGGTCTAGAAGTCATCTGTGTATTTACACAGCCCACTCTATCAACCACGGCTTCTTGATGGAATTAGTGAGCTGAATTAAATTCCTTACATTTGCCCAACTTCTGAAGAGAGGACGAGAGGCTTTTTAGCTAGTGCAATATAACGAAGATTGTCTTTTCCTGCTTAAGACTTAGAAGCATTCCAGAAAAAGCACAGAATTCAATTAGCGGCCTACTTGAAAAACTGCAGTTAAGAAAAACAAACTCTACTCCTCCTATATATAATAGAGCACTTCAGGACTAGCAAAAAACAGAAATAACTTATGCAGACTAGCAATTTTGGATAAATTATGCGATGTGTTCATTTTGCTTCATCCAGTGTTATTTATTGTGCAGGATTTGAGTTGCACAGCAACATTGCTTTATTTTTAACTCTTACATTTACAGGGTACCCATTGCCATTCTTTCTTACCCATATTTAACTGAACATTTGCAATTTTCCTCTTATACTTTTCTAAACCCTGTGGGTCTCTCACCCAAACAGAAAAAAAAGTGAAACAAAGTTGTATGGTCCATCAACCACAAGAACTATGTGTTGTTGCTTTAGAGTGTGAAATTTAACTTACTGGGAGGGGCACAGATCTGAAAATAGGCAAGAATTGGAAAGTCATTGTCCCTTTGGATTCATCCAGCACATACTAGTTTAGAAGCAATGTTCATGGTTGCTTTGCACAGTCACACTTGTTCTTATGTAAACATTGGTTCAGATTTGGGGGCAAATAGCCTCAGGGGTTTGTAATTTTGCCAAAAGATAAGCCATTCTGAAAGCAAGGTATGCTTGAAAACTTCAAGGAAAATTGAGAACTTTGTAATCATAACTAATTCCCTAAGCAAAGCACTTGCCTTGGCTTTAAAATGTACTGATTATTTATTAGGGGCCTTGGTGGTGTAGGCTGTTAAATGCCTGCACTTAAGTTCCAGCTGCCTACAATTATTGCAGGCTCGAATCCCACCAGGCTCAAGGTTGACTCAGCCTTCCATCCTCTCAGGGTAGGTAAATTGAGGACCCAAGATTGTTGGGGGCAATAAGCTGACTTTGTAAAATGCCGCTTAGTAATAAGCAGGCATATACAATGGAATGAAGGCTATTGCTGAGCACACTGGGTTGTATCCCCAAAAATTGTAAGCCACCCTGAGTCTTCGGAGAAGGGCGGCATATAAATGTAATTAAAAAAAAGAGAGAGATGCCAAAATCATGGCACCTTTCAACAGACCTCTGAATGGTCTCGGTAATACCAAGAACATGTCACAGTATTTTTGAATTAAAGAATTACAAGCAAAAGGGCTAGGAAATTAAAGCAAGGTCTCTTTGTCTTAGAAATGCATGTTCCACAATTTAAGTGATAGCAGCCCCTTCACTATAACTATTTTGGCTGCAACTGTAGCCAATCTCAAAGATAGCAGATCCAGGAAGCTGGATTAAGAGGAATCAGTATGCAACTCCTTGATTGGATTCACGCAACATGCCAAATTAAGCAAAAATTGAGTTAAATGATTCAACCCATTGAGGGGATTCATTATCTTAGTATCTTGTGTGAAATGGGCTATCATGTTGAGTCGTAATATGGTTTGTGCTATTGCATATAGATGTTCAAAGAAACACACCAATTGTGTTTTTGTTAACTCATATTAAGAGTTTAGCATGTTGTGGAAATCCAGTCTCTAAGGCAGCATGTGTTTATTTATCAATCACTGTTACAGGACTATGAGGAAACCAGGGCCAAATAATTCCTCTCAACTTTATAATCCCTACAAAATGCTAGACACATAACCTTTCCAGCTGGGAAAGAAAATGATTTTATTTCCCTTTCTCCTTTTAGATGAAGACAGACTGTCTAAGAGGAGGAGTATTGGAGAGACCATCTCTCTACAAGTTGAAGTGGAATCCAGAAATAGCCCTGAGAAAGAAGAGGTATGCCATTCTCAATGTACCCTTTTTTGGCTAGGCTCAGCAAGCATAAATTGAATGAGAAATGGGTGGTTGGGAGCCTGTTACCAGTGCTGTGAGGTTCTCTTTGCTTTATTCTGAACTTCTCTTCCCACCATCATACTTTTTGAGATGCTATTTTATTTTATATCTACCATGGAGCAGTTTTTTAAGGACCTAATGACATGATGTACTGGTTTATTGGATTAATTTGCCCAAACAATAAGAAATGGAGCGCTTTAAAACAGATAATTTGTAGTAGGACCTTGATTGGGAAATGGTTGACTTCATCCCATATATTTGTGTATTGGTTACTTCTGTTGTGTTCCAGTCTATGCTGTGTTGAATTAGATTTCCAAGTTCAAATTTTTAAGGCAATATGAATTGCATCCCAGGTACCAAAGGAACATTGACGGTGTTGGTAAATCTCTATTTATTATCTTTGGAAATTCTGGAGAATATAGGATGATTACAGGAGGGACCTATGTTCCTATCTTTGGCAGGGGAGCAACCTGGGAAAACTCTAAAACAGATCATAGTCTATGAGAGATTAAGTCTGTAAGGATCTTGAAAAATGTGCAGTGTTTACAAGAAATTAACCTGAATATGCATTGCTTATAACAATAAGCATTGTTAATTATAGCTTTTTGTAAAGTAATATTCATAGTGTGAGAACACTATGGACATAATACAGTATATCTTGAGTTCATTTCTTTGCTCAAACATTGCATTGCTCATCAGGGCTTCCACTACTCTTACAGAATTCTTCAATAGTTTCATTAATAACTTGCTTAGTTTGTAGATTAGTGAAAACTTGGTGGAATGCTTGATATTTCAGAAGACAAAAACAACATTCAAAATTATTTCAAAAGGCTAAGGAAGAGAACTGAATAAAATTTAATTGATAAACACAGAATTTTTCACTTCCTTAAGGAAAGAATGCACTCAAACTCAAATGCAGAGGGTTCAGGTGGACATTCTAAGAGGTTGCACAAATGTCAAAATGAGCATTGCCATGTATCATGACACCCTCCGTGCCTTTTGTGTATATATGTCATATTACTGCACTTTCATAAAGGCAGATCTTATCTTGTAACATCACAGCACTTGTTTTGTCATCCCGAGGAAACTATTGGATTTTACATAAATCTAATATAAGTAATATTATATGGTAAAAGGATCTGGATATTACAGTTGACCACAAGTTGAATTTGAATCAGCACTGTGATATGCCTGTTGAAAAGGCTTTTGAAACAGCAGTGTGACATGCTGTTGAATTACACTTCATTAACTACAGTGTCCTTTTTAAATCATAGGAAGATAGTTCCACTGTATTCTTCATTATTTCAACCCAATGTTGAGTACCCTTCCCCTTTCTGAATGACATGTTTTAAGAAATATTCAGAAAAAACTAGTACAATTACAGAGGAAGTAGTAAGGAATAACAGAATAATAGCGGTGGAATGGGTCTTGAAGGTCTTCTAGCCTAACCCCCAGCTCAAGCAGGAAACGCTATACAATTTCAGACAAATGGTGTCCAATCTCTTCTTTAAAATCTCCAGTGTTGGAATATCCACAACTTCTGGAGGCAGGTTGTTCCACTGATTAATTGTTCTAGTTGTCAGGAAATTTCTCCTTAGTTGTAGGTTGGTTCTCTCCTTCATTAAGTTCCATCCACTGCTGCTTCTTCTGTCTTTGGAGACTAGATTGACCCCCTCTTCTTTATGGCAGCCCCTTCAACCACTACTATCATATCATCCCTAGTCCTTCTTTTCATTAAGCTAGACATATCCAATTCCTTCAACCGTTCTTCATATGTTGTAGTCTCCAGTGCCCTGATTATCTTTGTGGGTGATTAATCCAGAAGAATCAGAGTCCTGGAAATGCTTTCAATGAGGTGCTGAGGAAAATGGTTATATCTATCCTTGAGAAAAATGGCAATGGGAAGATGCACTAACATTGTTCAACTATGGATACGACGCTAAAGGCCAAGACCATTCACTATTATCCCAGAATGCAGAATATGGAATAAACATTTTAATTTAGAGAAAGATAGATTCCAGTTGAATATTAGAGAAAAATCCTGGTAGTAGAAGGAATTCATCAGTGGAATCAGTTCTCCAAAGAGATAGTGAGCACCAGTTGTTGAATGTGTTCATATAGAAACTGAATATCCTGTTGTGGATGCTTTAATTAGGATTCTTGCACAGGTAACAAATTGGGCTGAATGATTTAAATGGCTTTTTCAATTCTGATTTGATGGAAATTTAATCTAAGTGAAAATCTGTATGTATATAGTAGCAATAAATCAGGAGTCTGGCAGCATCTTTTCTGACTCACAGATTTTAATAAAAGGCATAAGCGTTTATGAGTTGCAACTCATTTCATCAGATGCATAGAGGTGCTGCCACATTGCTTCTGATTTTATGGTAGGTCGAGGATAAGAACTTTTAATTCAAGATAACGCTCAGTGATTTTTTTTCTTTCCTTCGAACTGATCAGAAGCCCACTCTGGGTAATTATGAAATGCCAAATGTTTTTTATTCTGGCATGTAAAAATGAGGGTAATGTACTTTCACATTATTGATCTTGTGCTTCTCCCTCTGTTTTTGTTCTGAATCTGTCATACTTCTTTGTTCTTTGCTACAAGACAGGTTTTTTTTCATATTTATATGCCGCCCTTCTCCAGAGACTCAGGGCGGCTTACAATTTTTGGAGCGCAACCCAATGCACTCAGCAATAGCCTTCATTCCATTGTACATGCCTGCCTATTACCAAGCGGCATTTTTACAAAGCCAGCTTATTGCCCCCAACAATCTTGGGTCCTCAATTTACCTACCCTGAGAGGATGGAAGGCTGAGTCAACCTTGAGCCTGGTGGGATTCGAGCCTGCAGTAATTGCAGGCAGCTGGAATTAAGTGCTAGGCATTTAACAGCCTGCACCACCAGTTCATAGAAGTATGAGAACAAATCTTTTAAAACAAATGCTTTTCATTCATTAAACAAACCTCCATAGCACAGTTTAAGAAAAGAAAATAATGGACTGCTTACCAAATCCTAACCAAATGTATGAAGCAGGGATTCCCTAATAAGATAGCTGAGTGTCTCCAATGCCTTGGGCCACCTAGAAGTTTGGCATGCAGCAAAGAGGAGTGTTTTGGGCAAGTGGCCGAATTGTTTAGAAGAGAGGTTTAGTTAGAGGGGTGCAAAACAGACAAGAATATGGAAAAGGGGATTTATCATTTGTTTATATTCTTAGGGTAATATACAGATGATTCATTTGATGAGGTAGTTTGATTTTTCTTCTATTAAATAAAGTTTCTTGATGACTACTATTCCTTTAAAGTAGGATTTCTTTCTAAACCTCTGTCAGATTTTAACATACCTCATTTCTAACATACTCTTTCTCTACCATTGTCTGTTGTGTTCTTCCCATCAATCCCCCAAAGAGAGCACCAGCTGAAGAGATCACTTATGAAACCCTCAAGAAAGCAATTGGTAAGTCTCTTCATGGCAGTCTCTGCATACTATTTCTGCAAAAACTAGATTGACTGGGGGGGAGGGGATTTTGAAAATCTCTGATCTAATGAACGCCTTCCATCCTTCTCCTATTCTATATAGCTTCCCAGAATAATAGCACAGCAATTTGAACCAGCTGGAGGAATCTTTAAAAATTAAGACAAATTCTGCTTTCAGCCTAAGCGAGGAAGCTGAACTCAAGTTTTTAAATGGGCAGGATTTTAATCCTACTCCTCCCCAATTATTAATTTATCTTGCTTTCTTGTTAGTCGACAGCGTTGCTGTAGAGGAACAAGAGAGGAAAGGAGACGGCAGGTGGTTGAAAAATTCCAGAAAGCTCCTTTTGAAGAAATTGCAGCTCATTGTGGGGCCCGAGTAAGTATCAGGTTTTCCTATTGTGTCCCTTCTCTCCTGCTCTGCCTGCCTATATTGTTTCCCTTGGTTTATATTGAAGAACAATCCTTGTACGGAGGACAGAATATCTTGAAAATAAGTAGGGGATTGAATAATGAAATCATGCCACATGGCAATAGAAGAGAAAAGTGTGTTTAATTTGTGTTGTAATTTAGCCTTGATGCTTCTTTATGTGTTGATTCAGCTTGATAAAAGCTAAATAAGATTATTTTTCTTATTTTGCTTGCTCGGACAGATCAGTAACCATGTTTTACAGGTCATAGAATGTCTCAAAGTGAAACATCATCACGTTTCCTCAATTATGAAGTCACCTCAGTCCCATTATAGTCCACTGCTAAGACAAGCTGAAATAGTTTTATGTATTCCAGAATGGAATTGGGTTTTTTGTGCTAGGGTAGCACAGACAATCTATGCCAGTGGTATCAAATTAGAGGCTCACAGGCTGGATGCGTCACGCACAGGTCACACTCACTCCAGCTCCGCGAAGGGGAAAAAATGTTGCAATATGTCACTTGATGTCTTTGTGTGTGTACCCAGAGCATTGTGAATTGGCCGACAGGTACTGAGCAAATTCCAGCTTCTGATCAAGCTGCATTGTTGATAAATGTGCTGGATTTTGTCTAGGGAGACAAAAGAAGTCAGAAAAATGAAGTCATAACAAGCAGGCAACTTGTCAAACACCTTTGTTAGAATGGGGGAGTCCCATAGTTCAGTGTTATCTCATTTGTATTGATTATGTAGAGCAACTAAACTGCAATCCCTGTCAATGCAGCATTTCTCTCTACAGCTAATTGGGTGGGGGTTGTCAGGAAGACGTTATGATGCCCAAGAACCACACATCATTTTGAGGAGATGAAGAGGCACAAAGCAGATGATTTTGCCGTAAAAGTTGCTTGTGGACCTGTGTTGAGAGAACAAAGGGGAGAAAAATGTCTTGCTGTCTAGCACCCAAAAGAGCTGCTGCCTTTCCAGATAGATTCTTAGCCAGAGACATTAAGTGTCTAATCTGGTGTTAGCAATTTCCTCTGTTCATCAAATTAGTGTTAAGGTCAAGATGTTGGTTAAATAAATACTTTATTCTTCATGGGATCTGATGTGCTCAGCGCAGGCAAGATTTTGAGTTGCAGTTCTCAGGAATGTTTATGGAGATCATTTTTTCCATATTCAAACTGGAAGGTATATGAGTATCATTTAACTTGCAACTTTTTAAATTGCCCACGTTGTTGATCATAACAATGGATTGTTATTTTGGTGCCATAAATCACCACTACCCTAAAAGTTACAGTGCCTAAGATGAATAAAATAAAAGATTTCTCCAAAGTACTCCTACTTACTCTGAAATAAGATACCACCAGTGCCACTGGAATTGCAGAGCTACTCGTGAAAAGGGATCCCCTCTAGGTTGTGGGGGGAGGATTGTATTTAATTTAAAGGATTTTGTTATAGTGCAATAAAAAATAAGTAAAACTTGATGCAAACTCTTATAAAAAAACCCTCTGTTTTTTCCACTTGGCAGTACTTAAAATCAATGTGATATTCTTATTGCAGGCAACTCTACTACAAAGCAAGCTCAACCAGATTTTTGAGATCACAATACGGTAAGGGAAGGTGACATAACTTTCTCCTTAGGGATATCCAGGCAGCAGATTGCTAGGAGAAATAGCAATGTTAGTGGTTCATAAACACAGCAAGATTGGCAATAAAGGGACCTGAATAGATGTGAAGTAAGGAAGGATGCTTTAGATCCTCTGTAGGAATCCTCTTGAACCAACTGGCTTCTTCCTAAAGAACATTTGTCTTTTATGGGATCCTACAGCAACTAAGTGGCTCAAGGGGAAAAAAATTTTTTTTTGCTCTTTGTAGCTTCTAGTAGCAAGTTCCACCAAGTACTCGAGCTTCTGCAAATAAGCATTAGTTCCCCAAGGGTTTTTTTTCATTGTAGAGATCACAGACCCAAGCCAACTTTTCCCTTTTCCCTTGACCAAGATGTTGGTATGATTCATAATCTATATGGATGATAGGTGGGAAAGCTCTCCTCTTTCCTCAAATAATGATTTACTGCTCTTGCTTGCTTGCTCTTCCTTCCCAGTTTCCCACCTTATTCTGTAGTTTAGTTTTTGGGACAGTTGCTGTTTTCTTTTTCTTGAGCTCTTAGATGTTTTGTGCCTGACTGTCACTACACACTTGTCCTGCCTTCCTGTCTCCTTCCATTGCAGACCCCCTCCCAGTCCCTCTGGAACCATCACAGCTGCTTATGGCCAGCCTCAGAGCCATTCCATCCCGGTGTATGAGATGAAGTTCCCAGATCTGTGTGTCTACTGAGGGCCAGACTGCATGCCAAGACGAACCTGGACAACAGATCCTCCTGGGCCATGCTGAATGCTGTCATGCTGCCTTTGTGAGCTGCAGGGAGCTCCTGGGGCCAGGGTGCAACTACTCAACATCCCTTTCAAGCAAGAGGGTTGGACACTTCCCTTAGAGTCCGCTCGCTTGTACTTGGTTTCTCTCCCTTCTTCGTGCTCAACCTGTATTCAGTCATGGCAAAAGCCACAAAGTGCATCCGCCGGAGCTTTTATAGACTGTGGGAAAAGGTGGCAATTTCTTTTGCTTCCTTTTTCTAGAAGCTGTTTTAATAGTGTTGAAGAATTGAATGTTTCCTCTCTCTGGTAAAAGCGTGTGTTGATAATCCATTACATAAAGTGAATTTATTCTCTGTGGGTCTGTCTCATTTATATGTGTGCTTCCTTGTTCAGAGTAATTCCCCTGGATTTTTTTCCTTTCCTCTTCTCTCCTCATAATTGAAATTTTTCTCTTCATTTCAAATGTTCTAATGAAAGCAAGGGCAATTTTTGGTGCCCAGGTGTTTACTTAATCTTTTGGAGAACCTGCTGGTACAAGGCCATGCCACATAGGTAGACATGAGATGTATTCTTTTAGCAATATTAAGAGTACTTAGTGCTCTTCTTCCATTAACATGTGTCAAACCCATAATGGCAGAAAGGGTTTTTAGCAAGGTAGGGGAGAGGTTTAAATAAACCAAGATGATAGCTACAATAGACGCACTGCTCCTTTTCTTAAACCCATCATCCTTTTTACAGTTGCACTCTTGCAGGCTCCATCCTGACTATTGGTTGAAGTTCCACATGCTATTAAATGGGGGGAAGCATGATTGAGGGCCTGCATACAATCATGAGACCTCTAGTTGCCCTTTTCTAATTTTTAAAACGTGCAGAAAACTGTTCCACTCTAATGAAAAAGAAAACACGGACGCATATTGTTTGGGAGGAACAAAGAGAAAGTAAACTACAGGGAGGAGCTGCAGGAAATGTGCTGCTCGTTAAATGTTCAGCTTTGGCAAAAAAAAATACCAACTTTTTAAAACTACAGGAGGCTCTTTTTTTTTTTGCTGCAAAGATGATCATCCATATGGAGAAAAATGTTCCTTCCAGTCTTGTGGTTTCTCTGAAGGAGTAGAAGTTGCAGGAGACCAGGAATTATTGCTCTGTCCATGGGAATGTATTCCTAACCAAGATTACACAAAAATTGTGAAATCTGTATTACCATGTTTCATATTAGTGTTGCAAGTACAGACAGCAGAATTTGCATCACAACATTATATTCCATATTTCACTGCTTGTTTCCATGCCCTCTCCTGCAGTCCCCTATAGTCCTGATTCCAAGTTAGTTTTACCTGCCTGCTATGATATTTGCACACAGTAAATCTGCCTGGCTGCCTAGCATTAGGAGCAGTGGTTAGAGTGCAGTACTGCAAGCTATTTCTGCTGCAGCCAGCTGCCTACAATTTGGCAGTTCAGATCCCACCAGTTTCAAGGTTGACTCAGCCTTCCATCCTTCCGAGGTGGGTAAAATGTTGGGGGCAATAGGCTGACTCTGTAAACCGCTTAGAGAGTGCTGTAAAGCACTATAAAGCAGTATATAAGTCTATTGCTGTTATAATGTCATTCTGCTCATTCTGTGACCAGAAGCCTGGAGGTTCCCTCAGAGAGGCAAAGAGATAAAGAAAAGTGAATTATTAGATCCTGAGGAAACGTTTTCCATCCCTTGAAAAGTTATTTCTTGGTCTGAAACATCAGAGCAATTCAGTACAAACTTGCCAGATTTCCTAAAATAACAATTTCAATTTCAAATACAGAGATACAAATTGAGCTAGTGCCAAAATGTAATGTTGGAATTCAATAATAAAGCCCATACACAAGTTCCCAGTTCAATTCTTGACTGTTACCATCTATAAAAAGTTTGTGTTCTGCTTAAGATTTTAGACCAATCATTTGCTAGAAGGTTCTCTTCTAATCTCTTTAGTTTTTCCAGAATACCAGCCAAATTTACCCTTAAAGATTTTTGGGGGGACTGCTAGGCTGTAGATAGCCATCATTTTTATTTACTAAGAAAGCCCATAAGTTTTTCCTGGGTTAGAAGAACTTATGTAGATAAAGAACATATAGAAGATGGTGCTATTTGTTGCAACATGGCAGTTTCTTCTTTCTAAAATCATCTGGTTTTAATTGACCATCTTAAAAACAAGAAAAAGTGGCCTGTTGCCATGTCTGAGATAAATTCCAAATTCCATCAGCCTCAGCCATCATGCCCAGTGATGTGGAAATCCTACCTTAAAAATATAAGGAAAGGATGTATTTGTAGACTGAAGACAAAATCTGGACCAGGGGCAGTCTTTCATCTATGGCTCTTCTGCAGACTAAGCATAAAACTCATTTAAACAAGCAGGTTAGAAATGATAAAAGACATCCCCTACTAAATGATAGCTCCCCACAACCCTAAGCCAGCAGGTCAGTGGTGAAGGATGTCATGACATCCAAAGGACTAGATGTTTCTTATCCTAAGACTAAGAAGTTTTCAGGATCAGCCTTTTATAATTGTAATATTGGGGCGATATACTGTGGGGGTTAGTTAATCATGAAATAGGATTAAAATATGGAGCTATGGATCTGCTGGACAAAACTTCAGTAGCCATCACGTCGACTGTGGAAGATTTCTGTGTGACTATTTGCTATGGCTGCACCTGGAAAAGTGACAACAGCTACCATGTTTCCCCAAAAATAAGACCTACCCCAAAATAAGACCTACCCTGAAAATAAGACCTAGTGTGTTTTTGGGAGCCAAAAAAATATAAGACAGTGTCTTATGTTAGGGAAACACCATTTGTTCGTGGTTTGAATAAATGTACATTGTTCTACATGAATATGGTAAGTGTTTTTTTCATTTAAAAATATATATAAGACCTACCCCGAAAATAAGACCTAGTGTGTTTTTGGGAGCCAAAAAATATATAAGACAGTGTCTTATTTTTGGGGAAACATGGTATGATCCTTCTGAATGACCACACTACTTAGTTTATCCGTATGGAAGATTTAATGTTACTGTCCCAGATCTTGTATTCTGTTTCCCTTTCTGTTCCTTGCATTCACTTACACCAAATCTTATGTCTAAATACCTATCCAGCCTAGAAAACCTTCATCTAAATATTTTGCCATAATATTTACAGTTACAGTTATTCAAAATTCTTTATTGTTTTAAATGCAATTCAGAGATTCCCCAAGACGGTAGAGTTCTGTTGTTTTTTCCCCTTACTGGAGTAAAATAACATGTACAACTGAGTCAGAATCAGGAATGTCTTCTGTGCAGTGGTGGGATTTTTAAAAAATTTACTACCAGTTCTGTGGATGTGGCTTGGTGGGCGTGGCAGGGGAGGATACTGTAAAATCTCCAGTCCTTCTCCACCCCACTAGCCTGCTTTCCAGCTCCCTTCTCCTGTGCAGGGCAACACAAGAAGACCCAGCCAATCAGCTGGGACTCAGGAGGCAGAGAATAGATGGGGGTGGGGCCAGTCAGGGGTGGTATTTGCCGGTTCTCCAAACTATTCAAAATTTCTGCTACTGGTTCTCCAGAACTGGTCAGAACCTGCTGAATACCACCTCTGCTTCTGTGTGAATTTCACTTCTGCTTGAGTTTTTTCATATCTTTCAGCAAGGATCTGCTTCATTTTGCTAACCTGGAGGAACACACGAGAAATCCATCAACCTTCCAGTGGTGGTATTCTACCGGTTCAGCCCAGTTCTGCCGAGCCGGTAGTGCCGATGAGCAGCGGAGACCGAACCAGTTCCTTCCACTGCTCTGCTGTTGAGCCCACCTACCTGCCTGGGCTCCCATACTCACCTTTATCCCCTGCTTTTGAAGCACAGCTGTTTTGCACGGCACAGCAGAGTGCTGTGCGGCAGCTGCTGAAGCAACCAGGAGAGTGCAGGCTTGCAGGAGGTGAGTTGGAATGCCTCTGTGCCTGCACCAAGTGCATGTTTGGTGCATACATGCATGCCGTGTGCATGCATACAAAGCGTGCCCACCAAGCCACGCCTACCGAACCGGTGGTAAAAAAATTTGAATCCCACCACTGGAGCCTTCCCTAGAAAATAGAGAGTATCTTTCTGCACATGAAAATTTGACTTGACAAATAATTGCCAAATTTCACATTAAAAAGGAGGGCCGACTTGACCGCTACATCTTACCAACTTAGCTAACATGAAAATAGTTAGTGGCATCATACTTAGTTAATACTTGGATGAGAGACTGCAGGAAGACTCAGGTTTAGGATGGATCAGGGAATAAAAAAAAACATGGAAGAAGACAGCAGTGACAACCACTTCCGTATTACTGCCACAGCTGCAAAGATGTGTTTAGGTAATCAATCAGAAGTCAAACCTGACTCAAAGGAGTTCTCCTCTCTTTGCAAAGTCAGTAGATGCCTCCATCTCTTGTAGCATTGTAGCATTCATTTAAGACAGGCTTAACAGTATTTCTGGACCATCAAGCTGTTGGTCTTTTGCTGGGACACTAATGGCTTCCAAAGGAGGCAAATGCCAGGGACAAAATAACCATTTACCAGAAAGTACACTAATGAGGTTGCTACCCAGAGATGGTATTCAGCAGGTTCTGACCAGTTCTGGAGAACTGGTAGCAGAAAGTTTGAGTAGTTCAGAGAACTATCAAATCCCACCTCTGATTGGCCCCACCCCCATCCATTCTCTGCCTCCTGAGTCCCAGCTGATTGGCTGGGTCTTCTTTTGTTGCTCTGCACAGGAGAAAGCAGGTTAGTGGGGTGGGGAGGGAATGGAGATTTTACAGTATCCTTCCCCTGCCATGCCCACCAAGCCATGCCCACAGAACCAGTAGTAAAAAATTTTGAACCCCACCACTGATGCTACTGTAATTTTCCAAGCTTTCCAGGTTACTCCTCTGCTACTCCATGTTATCTTAGAACAGTAGTCACCAACTGGTGGTGGTCCGTGAGAAAATTTTGGTGGTCTGCAGAGAAATGTCACTCTCAAAGGACCCCCCCCCCAAGCAATTAATCCAGGCTACCCGGAAACACGAGGCTGGCCACCCACATGGCCCTTGGGAACACACGGCTTGCATCGCTTGCATTGTGAACAACATGAGGTAGTGAGGGGAGGGGGAAAGGGTGGAGGGGGGAAACTTGCCCCACACCTTGCCTGGCCACCAGGCTGCTTCTTTCCGCTTCTTTCTTCTGCTTTTGCCTGCACGCAAAGAAAGCAGCAAAAGTCTTTCTTTCTCTCCCTCAAACTCCACCAGAAATGAGTTTTTGAGACCCTGCAAGGCATCCTGTTCCAAGAGGCTGCGCCCAGCAAATATTCATTTCTGGCAGAGTTTGGGGGAGAGAAACAAAGACTTCTGCTGTTTCTGCTGCTTTCCTTGCATGAAGACAAAAGTCTCTCTCTCTCTCTCCCTCCCTCCCTCCCCCTGAGAACAGAGCTGGAAACGGTATCCTGAGATCCCAAATAATGATCTATTGGTAGGAAAATGGTGGGGAATTTTTCTGCCAGACCAGAAGCCAGCAAGGAAATGGCAGAAAAGAAAAGAGGTGGGATTGAGCCCTAAAAAAAGGGAGGAGAAAGGACACCAAAGGGGGGGGGAATAACTCCCCAAGGAAGAAGGCAAGTTCGGACTGGCAGAGGGAGAGCTGGTAAGCCCAGCTTTTACCAGCAGCTGTCCGCAAGGAGCAAGGCAAGGGAATAAGGAAAAATGACCGTGCAAAGCGCCCGGGCAGTGTGTCGTAGCCGCTGGACAGGTGGGCAAAGTCCCACCCACGGCCGCTGCTGCTGCTTCTTCATTCTTGCTTCCAGAGAGCACCGCCACCACCATTGAGCAGCCCAGCACTCGCTTCGCTGCTGCCTGGATTGATCTGGTCACACGCACACACGCTCTGCCTCTCGGCCCAAGTTAGGGATCCTCTCCAAATGCCCACCCCTGCGTCGACAAAGAAGGCATGGCTGGTTCGGCTGGAGAAACTGCTTCGTGGCTTTTTCCTCCCTCTTTCTTTCTCTGCTCCAGTTTCGCTTTCCAGTTCTCTGGGAACTCGGGCACGGTTCGATGGCAAGCTTGGTAGCTGTATGTATCTCGAAAACATGTCCTCCTCCTCCCTAAATCTGAAAAGGCAGGGGTTCCGAGCTGGTAAAATTGGTGTTTAAGTGAAGTTCAGAAGTTTGACTATATCGGCCATCATCCAGACCAGGGGTCACCAACCTTGGCAATTTTAAGCCTGATGGACTTCAACTCCCAGAATTCCCCAGCCAGTGGTCCGTGAGATTTAAAATTATGAGTTTAGTGGTCCCTGAGGTCCAAAAGGCTGACGACCCCTGTCTTAGAATACTTCAGATCATCATTTCCATTGCCCAAAACGTCAAAGGCAAGTGAATTTGAAAATGAATCATGCTTGTCTTCACCTCCACTGACATCATATTGAGAATAAAGAGTGTAATTGAAGTCTCACTCCTTTTTCTTATATGTTAAAAGGATGTGGTTTTGACTGTGTGGTTGTGGTCATCATCATGACTTGTTTAACACACAAACATACATGACACTCCTCAGAAGCCCCTGCAATATATCAAGCTTCCTGATAAATGCAGGCCAGCCTGCAGGTGCTCATTTTAAAATATATATATTTATTAAATCTATCTGTCATTCATCTCACTGTCTAAGGAATTCTGGGTGGCTTACAGAATAATAAAAATATTAATATAAAAACAAACATAAAACAGACTAAAAGCCAAGTGTGTAAATAGTATTGGAATCATCTCTCTTACTCCATCAACCAACTTCAGCACAGATTGTCCTATTGAGGCCTTAAATCAACTGTCAAAGCTAAGTCTTGATGCCCTTTTAGAAGGCCAGGAGGGTGGAAGTGGTTCCCACCTTTTAATTTAGTTCTGCATTTGGTTTCAACTGTAGTTGAAATGTGGATTAACCAGTGTAGCTATCCATCACTGCACACCCAGAAACCAGAGAGGCTTTCAAACTGGTGAAGATTTTCAGAAGAGCTCTTGCTTCTCAATCTTCAACTCTAGGATGCCATTACCTGAGTCCCCACACCACTGCCCCATAGCCCTAAACTGTGAACTACAGGTTGCTTCTGGCAAAAGCATCTAGCTGAAAATTATGAGTTTATACTAAATTTCCAGTTTGGGGCATTTTGATGGCCAAGATATTTTCCTTGACAGCTTAGATTGTTGAAAAATAAATGCGTATCACAGGTACTACAAACACAGAGGGAGATTCCCCTCCTTCCCTTCCCTTCCCTTCCTTCTTTCCTTTCTCCCTCCCTTCCTCCTTCCCTCTCCTCCTCCTCTTCTTTTCTCCCTCCCTCCCTCCCTCTCTCTCTCTCACACACACACACTCTCTCTCTCTCATTCACACACACACAATGTTTTGGTATACAGTGGAATTTGTGATGGGTCTTTCTGACTCCTACAGCAACCACAAATCAGGAGTCAGGGCACAGAGTCAGTGTCAGAAAGTAGAACTTTCTGGAGTTACTATGCAGTTTACAAATTAGTAGAGTTTGATGGGGTGATCAAACCTACCAATGACAGGGTGGCATTGAGCACCTCACTGTGATACTGTAGGACACGCCCCTAAATATAAAAGGGCTGTCAACTGTCATTTTCAAAAGAGAAAGAAAATGAAGAAATTCTGAGGGAGATTGGAGATACTGAGAAGATCCAAGACTCTGAGGAGATATTAGGATCTGACAGACTGAGGTCTGTGTATGAGAAGATATAGCAAAGAGATCTGAGAGAAGATCTATAACCTAAAGAGAAAGGGACTTTCTAAAGAGGTTAGCTATATCTAAGAAGAGGTTATGAGAGGAAGAACTGTGAATCTCTCATAGTAACTTCTAGTTCCTTGAAGGACTGTTTAAGAGGAACGAAAGAAGAAAAGACTGTATATATTTAAGAATAATATATTGATTGATTGTTCTGTTATAAATAAATCTGTTTTGATCTGACACAACTTGGCATTGCAATTTATTGAATGACTCTGTGAAATAGATATAGGTTAAAAGATCCAGGCCAATTAATATTATTTAACAGTCAGTGGTGATTATTTGGTCCTCTCCCCTTGGTTAGCTGGAGGTAGCATCAATTGCCTCATGCCATTCCCTGCCTATTCCATTAGAACTAAGATGGCTCCAAATCAGCTTCAAAATGCTTTGGAGAAACTGAGGAGTCAAAACTTGTTATGTGGAAGATCTTTTGGTTTGTTCTCAAGCACATGTTCATTTTCAACCAAATTTTGGCCAAGTGAGGTATTCACAGTATGGTTCCCCACCAAATTTGGTCACCAATGTGATGGGGTGGTGGGGGGAAAGGTAAATATTTAGAGATGGCATCAATTTCCCTTGGGATATGTATATAAAAGTGATTTGGCTTTGCCTACTTTTTGGTCTATTCACTTCTGGACCAACTCTTGGCTTACAAAGACAAAGACATATTTTTTTCCCACTCCAAAAATAAACCTTCTCTTAATTTATCATTCTTTTTTTACTATTGACGCCATTCAACATTGTATCCCTGCTGGCAGATGTCAGCTTAAAGATCTGCCACCCACACTTCCCACCAATTATTGGTATATTCAAAATCAGAAGGCAAACGTGAAAGTGTCTCCTAAGCAGTGAGTTTTTTATTTAACATTAATAGGTAAGAACAATGAAAATAAATGATATTCGTTAATAATATTATCATGAAATATGTCAGAGAAATTCATAGGTGAGGCGCCCAGACCCTTTTCCCCATTGCTACAATGCCAGGGTGTGATTGGTCCTGATCTCCCTCACCCTTACTGACCTTTCTTATAAGCAGTTTTGATGATGGCATTCTTAAAAGGAGTCATTAGAGGAGTATGACTGTGCTCTGAGGTCATGAAGCTGTTATGTATGCAGGTTTAAAGTTATTGGTTTAGTTTGAACTGTTCTTGTAAAATGTAAGAAATGATTGGTTTAAAAAGTGCGGGAAAACCCTGCACTCTGATTGGCTGGCAACTGCGGCTGCTGGCTGTAAGTAGCAGCTGCAGCCCAGCCAAAGTGGGTTCGTTCTGAGCTGTAGTCACTAATAAACAAAGAGCTTGAAGCACTCTGCGTCTGTCTCTTCATGCAAACTTAACTCTGGCGATGAAGGTAGGATCTCCCTGAAGAAGAATGCAACGCGGAACAAAAGAAGAGAGAGATGGCTGCGCTGAACACCCCCCCAGCCCCGTTCGATCCGACGGCAGAAGACTGGGAGATGTATGCAGATCGTTTCCAAATGTATCTGGAAGGAAACAATCTTGCCGACATTTCCGAGAAGCGGAAGAGGCCAGTCTTTCTTACGTACTGCAGTCCGGCAGTTTTCAAGATGGCGAAGGCATTGGCGGGAGCTGCAGACATGAAGGTAATGGACTGGCCTGACTTGGAAAAGCTGTTAAGAGCCCATTACATGCCACAAGTATCGTGCCTCATTAAGAGACATGAGTTTTACCGTCGGGATCAAGGGGAAAGCGAAAACGTAAACGACTTCGTGGCAAGTTTAAGAGACATTAGGGGTGCATGTGAATTTAACAATTTAGAAGAGGCCATGCACGATCGATTTGTTCTGGGCCTTAAAGACAAGGTGCTACAGAGCAAGTTATTACTAAGACCTAAGATCACGCTGAAGGAAGCAATAGAAGAGGCCTCTTCAGCAGAAGTTACCAAGTCCTCAGCAGCAGCCATGAAGAAAATTAACAAGGCCACAAGCCATCCTGATGTGGAAAAGTCCACAACAACTCATTGTGAGCAAATAGATTCTGAGTCAGACTGTAGTGAGGTGGAGGAAGGAATTTATAGACTCAGAATGGAGCGGAAAAAGAAAGACCTGGGAAGAAAGAGGCAAGATTTCTACTGCAGAGGTTGCCGTTTGGAAAGATTTTGCCACCATTCTGCTAACATTTGGCATGGGGCTGTTGATCTCGCGACGGTGAGCTAGCGAGATCCACACTTCTGCTGTTTACTGTTTTTAAATTGTTTTTAATTTTTTTTTATAAATGTAATTTTTATGTTTTTACTGTGAGCTGCCCGGAGTCCTTTGGGAGTTGGGCATATAAGTCTAATAACAACAATAACAACAACAACAACAACAACAATAATAATAATAATAATAATGTCATCTCTTGAGGTTTTCAAATACATGAGGGCTTGCCGCCATGCTGATCATAAGGGTGCCCTTCCCTTCCCAGCATTTCCATCAGCCTCTCAGATTTTTGTTGTTGTTGTTGCAAAACACCAAATATACACAATGATGTGGTAGAAGAACAATATTTTTCTTTTAACTGGAGATGAGGGATTTCAACTGATTAGTTCAGGTTCAGGAGACAGAGTTCAATTATCAGCAACCAAAAAAGGTGTCAATTATTGACATTTATTGGTTGACATCTCCATGAGCTCTAGACATGCAAAGATATGGATCTGCTGTGCATACTGACATAGATCTGAAAAAGGTAATTATTTTAGAGTTTTTTTACTTTAATTTTAAAATGCATTGTAAAAGCTTAAGACATGGAAAGACTGGTGGTCTGGAAAAGAAGATCAAAGATAATACAATAGAGAAATTAAATTCCGATTATCAGCCATTCGATGGGTAACTCAGCCTAGCTTGCTTCTGGTACACTCTCCTTCCTTCCATAGTCCCTTACATCAATGGGTTCCCTCTCTATAGCTGGATTATACCATCTGAGCCCATGGACCACTACATTCCCCTCCACAAAGGGCATTCAAAGTGAATTCATTGATTTGTGGAAGAGGGGGGCTAAAATAGATGGATTAAACTCCAGCACAGCTTTCCATTTTGCCTCAACTGAAAAAAGAAATGAAATGAAAACAAGAGATGGAAAGTTTATTCCCTCTGCTCTAGTGAAGTATCACATCACTCTCAGACTTCATGCAGAGGGAGAGAGAGAGAGAGAGAGGACATAGAGGAGGAGGAGGAAGAAGGATAGATAGATAGATAGATAGATAGATAGATAGATAGATAGATAGATATGATAAATAGATAGATGATAGATGATAGATGATAGATAGATAGATAGATAGATAGATAGATAGATAGATAGATAGATAGATATAGGCAGACAGAGAGACAGACATTGATTGTGATCTCTGACTGCAAAAAGCTTACTTGCGCTGCTAAGGATCTTTTCAAACAAACACATTGCATTATCACAGTTCCTAATTTCATAACATTTTTAGAGACAGCAGAAGTGAAGATAAAAGGAAATGCTAAGATGTACTAAGAATGGGGACAAAAGGAGATACTCTGAAGATCGCTGGCAAAATGTCAGGAGATCTGTTGTCTAAACCAGGGGTCGCCAACCTTTTGGACCTCAGGGACCACCAAACTCATAATTTTAAACCCTGGGGACTACTAATATGAATTTTGACTGACGGTGGCTTGCTGACATTGGTTGGAGAGAGAGAGAGAGAGAGATCTGATCTAACTAAAATGTAGTCACCAAACTGGTAATAACACTGGTTGAATCCCACCCCTGCTTCTTCAGCTCCTAAGGAAGCTCTGCTGCTTCTAAATCTCCTGGCACAGCAGAACAGCTGATTGGGGGGGGGAGAAAAAACAGCAACTTAGCAGGCAAGTTTGCCAGGTAAGGAGTGAGTGGGTGGGGAGGGTTCCCGTGGGCCATGTGGGGGGCACAGCCTTGTGTTCCCACGCATCCTGAATTAATTGCTTTGGGGGGTGCTCTGTGGGTGACATTTCTCTGCGGACCACCAAAATTTTCTCGTGGACCACCAGTGGGCCGTGGCCCATCACTTGGCAGCCGCTGGTCTAAACCACAGTCACTAAACTCTGAAGCTCAACATTGCACTACAGATACTGGCCATGAAAATCTAGACCAATATATAGATAATAAGGCATGATTTAAAAAAAATATTGTTTGATTTTAATTATGTAATGTGCCCACAATCAATTGCCATCTGGATGTTTTTTAAAAATAGCATACATGGTTCTCTCTGAGCTTGTTTGTTTTCTTGCAGACGTTTCATTATGCAAACCAGGTAACATCAGTGCACTGCTGAAGTTACCTGGTTTGGGTAATGAAATGTCTTCAAGACAATAACCAAGCTCGGAGAGCATCAATAGGACAATAATCTCTGTTTAATCCCCATATAAGTGAGTAACTATCACCTATACCACTGGATAACAAATTCCATACAAATGTTACAAGGCATTTTCTTGGGTTTACCTGAATTTAATTCACAACCTTTTCATTGGATGGTCTAAGTTCTGTGCCATCTCTCCCAAATACAGCAATCTAAGAAAAAGAGGGTCCTAGGTGAACAGTCCACTTACCATCTTCTTCACTTCCGTGTCCATGTCCCAACACCGACAGAGGCTATGCACTCCTGCCACTGAATGGATGAGCAGAACACCCATGATGGCCCAAAGACTACTCCACTGGGAGTTCAGCATCTTCAGAGAAAGAAGACTGTTTCTGCTGAGACAAAGACATTGGCCACCAAAGGAAGCAAAGTAATATAGATTAGGGAGAGCCGGTCTGATGTAGCAGTTAAAGCATCACGCTAGAGATTGTGAGACTCTGAATCTTTGTCCCGCCTTAGACACAAATCCAGTTGGGTGACTTTGGGCCAGTCACTTTCTCTCAGCCCTAGGAAGGAAGCAATGGCAAACCACTTCTAAAAAACCTTGCCAAGGAAACTGCAGGGGATTGTCCAGACAGTCTATAAGTATCAGACATAATTGAATGGAAGGAAAATAATATGGGTTATAAGTAGCATGAAATGATGGGGCTATCAAAGATTTGGTCCAGATTTATCCTAGGCTTAAATACCTACTCCTGGTTTACTTCATTTCTTCTACCTGCATTTCTGATGGATAATTGCCATCAAATAAGGATGCTGACACATTCTTTGGTACCTGCCTACTTATTTTAGTTAAGAATAAGAGTTTGCAGGCTGCAACACTAACAGTCTCAGGCATAATACATTTCCATTAATGTCTTCTGTCAGAGTATATTCATGAACTGAATAGAGCATGGTAACAAGGTCAGCCAATTAATAGGCATAGCAACGAAGTCAGCCAATGAGAACTGTCTGGAAACTGAAACTAGAAGTAGCCTAGGAAACTGAAACTAGAAGTAGCCTAGGCGTGGCTCTATATTAAGCTCTGCAACTCTGCAGCTATGTGAAGCTCTGAGTTTGTCTATTGAAATGAAACTGCTTCTCTCCTCTGCTTGCCTGCTGAACTGATGTCTGTTTCTGAGCTCCTGAGTTGTTGCTGAAGCTCTGAACTTGTAACATGTCTACTTCTGTCTGAGTTTGCTCCATGTTGGAGAAATCTACAACTGGTTTGTAAAATCTATTTATTATGTTTATAAAGACATTAAATGAAGCATTTGTGTTTAATTTTCTGGCGTTGAATTAATCCTGCAAAACTCTGAATATCTTCAGACTCACATAAACCCTGGGGACATTCTTGGAAAAATAAAATAAATGGTTCAGCAGCCCTGTCCTTGTTTAAATATGGTAAAAGAGTTAATCATATCCACCCTGACGCCATTTTTGTGGCAATGTCTATCACATGCTATCAGAATTCCAGATGTGCTTACTTTATTTGTCCTAAAAGGCAGAGAACCACTGTTTTAAATGCTAGACAATTCTAGCATTAGAGGTTGGCACTTGCAGAGATATGCATATTCCCTATTCCCTAGCACAGCCAACCTGAACTCATTAACATTATATTTTCCCACTAATTTGCTTAACCTCTCCCACACATATATGCTGACAATATATGATAAACCCTAATAAAGTTGATTTGCTTCTGCCTTATCCTGTTGTACAAGTCCAGCCACTATGTTTGGCAACCATAGTGGAAGTATGGGAACACAGCCTATCATGATTGTTCAATAAGCCATTGTTAAAACAAACCATTCCTTAGAGTAATAATGTGTGAAACTAGCCAGAGATGGTGGTGCTAATGGGTTTCCTAGAATATTCTTCATGTATTTGCTGCCTTGCCATGAATAGAGGTACAACCTTCATGAAAGAGAGAGAGAGAGAGAGAAAGAAGAAAGAAAGAAAGAAAGAAAGAAAGAAAGAAAGAAAGAAAGAAAGAAAGAAAGAAAGAAAGAAAGAAAGAAAGACTATTAGGTACATTATTTTATCCAAAAATCCCGAGTCCCAATGGCTGAAATTAACTATTACTATGGTTTATGATGGTGTAACTATGTCCAGTACCTAAACCCCCACTAAACCATGCCTAGTTACAGCTGCTAATTCCACAGAAATATGGGAATGAAGTTTATTGCAAAAGAAAAAAGGATAAAGCTAAACTTCTTTAAAGGTAGGCTAAGACCTTCACTAGACTATTAGTACTATTCCACCACCACCCTGTCACTTTCTACAAGTCCCTGCACAAATAGGCCTATTTTCTCTGTACATTTCAATGTACATCAAAATTATTACAAATCTCCTCCAGATGTTGGGCAAGATTGTATCATTATTCTTAGCAGGTATTTTCAAGAATGTTCCTATAAATAAACACATATGTTCCAGGGGAAAAGTGATTTTGATTTTTTTTCCCTCTCTCATTTTAACATTTACATTTCAACTTTCCCTCTCTATTATTTCAAGGTCTGCTGAAATTTTCACAAACCCATGTGGCTCCAAACAGAAAATGACTAGGCTGCTCTCCAGGAAGGTCTATCCTTCTACTATCAAGTTAGTTTGCTAGTTCATCTAGATAGAAGATTAATATTACAATACCAGCATGCCAGTTAAAAGATGAAATCTGAAGAACTTCATTGTATTCGGGAAGGAAGTATCTTTTCATGAGCCGTTCTTAGTGCATGCACGTAACTCTAAATTTGTGAAGAAGCTGTGGGAGAAACTTAAGCATGCAGGATCCAATCTGGGTTGGTCACTAGGACCAAATATTTCATCTTCTGGGTTTTTGGAGTTTTGCTGGAGTTCCTCAGGGAACTTCTCTCACATCAGAAAGTGTTCTCACTAGAAAGTGTTCTCACAAGAATACAATCTAGTGAGAGAGAAATTCCCTGAGGATGGGCTCCAGCATGAGTCCAAAAGTTTGGAAGATTAAGAGCTGCCTAAGACCGACTCAGATTGGATCCTGCAACATTATCCTTCATTCATGAGACATAAGGATCTTAGCAATTGAAGGAGATACCAGCTTGAAACTTTATAATTAAAAAATGAATAAGAACACAAAAAGCAGAAAACAAGAAGGGAGAAAAAGAAACGGAAATGTGTATAGAAGGTTATAGTTGCTTCAACAGTGAGATGAATGGCATATAAATTTAGTAAAATGTTTTTTAAGTGGAGATTTTGCCAAGTATTACACACAGTGAGTACATTCCTCTTCCACAGTGAAACTGCAATAGAGCAAGAGAAAAAGCCACAGAGGACCAAGACTGCTGTGAAAAGAAGGTGGCTCATTGGATCCAAGGATATGATTCCTCAAAGAGGTCTTTAGTGAACAGGATCTAGGTTGGACTTCAATATCCTCCTTAGGCAGCTCTCATTGATTTCAATGAGACTTGTCCAGAAAAATTCTGCAGGAGACTGGGTCCATGGTATTTAGGAGAAGAATGGTTAGGCACCACTAAATTTCAAGAGGACTAAGAGATTGAATTTCCCTCTTCTTCCCATACTATTTCCATAATGTTCCTATTGCATAGTGGGCTTCAATAGGCAAGAAGCAGACCAGCATAGATACAACAGCATTTATTGGCTCCAAACTGGAACTAAGGAACAGTAGGCAAATGCCTTTAGTTTATACTCTGGGCCCACAGGGCCTTACCCAATCATAATATTTGAAAAGTCTGCCCAAATATGAATGTTCTAAATTTCTCTCCAAATGGAGTTAAGATTTAGAGTCCTCTAAAGGTTAGTTTCACTTTAGCAGAGCTTAACACAACTTTATATATTCAATACATAACACCCCTCCCCCCTAGAATAGTTCTTATCCTCAGTCTATTCAATATTCATAGTCTTTGAGATAGGCTGGGGGCCCATGGATCCTGGTGGACCACTGCAATATTACTGGAGAGTCCTGTTTAAGGTGAGTATTATCCATCTCCAATTGGACAGAGTCTTGATGGACGTTTTGGTTGCCTGTGAGTGGCAATGGCTCTACAGCCCTTGGTACCTCCATTTCTCCAGAGGCGGCCATGCCCCACTCCCATAGTTCCTGGCCCAGACCAAGTCACCTGGCTGTAAGTTCCTGGGGGTTGGCTGAGCTGTCTCTGCTGCTATTCTGTCTGGGTGAAGTCAGTCGAGCTTTGTCATGAGCCAGTGGCCCCACCTCAGCTCCACTGGGCTGCAACTTGTTGCTGGGAGTCGTGTGTTGATACAGGAGGAAGTTCACCAGGTGGTGATTCCAGTCCCCAGTCATCAACTGCTTGAGTGCCTCCTTTGTGGTCCTGACCATTCATTCGAACTGACCATTGGTCGCTGGGTGAAATGGAGTGGATGTTATGTGCCGAATCATGTTGTCGTTGAGGAATAACTGAAAATCTTCTGCTGTGAATTGTAACCAGTTGTTGGACATGATTACATCTGGCAGACCATGTGTGGCACAACTCTCAGGTGACCCTGGTCATTGTCATCTATGAGGCTGGTGCCACTTCCAACCACTTGGATTAACTGTCCACTACTATTAGGAAACCTGCCCCTGGAAGGGGCCCGTGAAGTCAATCTGCACGCAGGACCATGGGGCTTGCATGGTCTCCCATCAGTGCCACAAACTCTGCTGCAGATTCCCCGGATCTCTCTTCATGCTGCTCGAATGCATGGCACCGGGCGATGACTGAGAGTTTAGGCTCAAAATGTTCCCTTAATTCTTTCTTGAGATCTGCGTAGGCCACTGTCTCTATGCTTTCTGGTGCTATCAAGTTTTTTAGTGATATCAAATGTGGCTTGTCCACAGAAACATAACAGGGTTGCCACTTTCAGGCTGTAAATCTGTGACTTGGTTAGCCCGGAGATAGTTGTCTACTCATGAGACACATGAGCTCCACTGTTCTTGGTGAGTAATATCAAACTTGTTGAGTCTTCTCAGTTTAGCCATTTTGAGAAGGCCCCTGTGGTGCTAGTTAATGCCTGTACTGCTGCAGTTGAAACTGGGCCGCACTTAGGAGTCCTGGGGATGAATCCCTTAGGTACGCCTGTGCCTCCAGTGTGTCTTACTGGAAAGCAGGGTGAGGAGCGTGGTCTCATCAGGGCTCTTTACCCGGTCTGACACCCAATGATTTAAGTCTCTTGGTTAGCAGCAGCTCTCTCCTCTGCATTATCCCACCTTCGTCACTACTATTGTGTAGTGGGCTTCAGTAGGCAAGAAGCAGACTGGCCTAGGTACAACAGCATTTATTGGCTCCAAACTGGAACTAAGGAACAGCAGGCAAATGTCTGTAATTTATACTCTGGGCCCACAGGGCCTTAACCAAGCATAATACTTAAAAGCCTTCCCAAATATGAATGTTCTAAATTTCTCTCCAAAACAGTTGGAGTTAACAGTTAGGGTCATCTAAAGGTTAGTTTCACTTTAGCAAGGCTTAACATAACTTTATATATTCAATACCTAACAGTTCCCACATTCAGGCTCTTACATGCAAGGATCTTACACATCTCCTCCATGTAATAACAAAATTGGATTTTTTTTAATCTCCAAAGTAATGGAACTGCTTTTGATTTGCATAGCACCTCCATGGAAGAATTACTCATCATCAATGTAAAAATGTGCATTTTCTCTCTTCAGTGAAATAGATCCCCTTTAAGATATCTTATATTCTCATATTTTCTTCCACATGTGTTTTGGGGGATAACTATTTCCTCATAGCAAAATTCAACTGTTATTTCTCCTAGTGGCAAGCTTTTAAATATATATATATAAAGCTAATAAACTAAAATAGTTCTAGTAGTCTACCAAAAACTAATAGAAGAACTGTCATCCCCAGAGCTTATACATTCTTGAATATGGATTGAAAGCTAGGAGAAAGGATGGGTAAAGAAAAACTCCGATAAAAAGACACAAATGGATTTTATTCTTGAAGAGTGCCATAACTACAAAGTCATCTTTCTCAGAAGGCATTAGTTCATGCCCTGTTTAATTCTAATTATTCAACCCACTTGGGATATTGCCTTCACAACTGTCTATGCAGGCAGAACTCCTGAACAATTAAACAGAGAACAGAAGTTGTCTACAAAAAGAGCGAGCAAAACTATGCATGTGAAACAAGCTCATCTACCACTCTTCACTTGGCTGGGAAAGAAACAAATAAAAGCGGATCAGATCCCTTGTAAATATTGCTATCTGCGATATGATAGAAACTTAGAAATGGGACATGCCATGGATGGCAACTTGCTTCATTGCCTTCAAAGCTACCTCCTGCTGTGCCCTTCTTGATGTTTGTCAGCTGAGATTTGCAGCACAGAACTTTAAACTCAATGCTTCTTCACCTACACTTGAAAGAAAATGAATAAAGCAAGCCTTGCCATCCTTTCAGAAAGAAACTTACGGGACCAGTGTCTGAAGAATTAAAGTGCAGCCAAGGCAAGAGCGTTACTTACCTGTTGCTGCAACAAGAGTTCTCCCTCTTCTTTCCCTCTCTTCCTCTCTCAGTCTTCCTTTCTTCCTCTTAACTTCTGCTAGGATTCAGCTGCAACCCCAGCCCCTTTTTATACCACACAAGCTTGTCTTTAGTGCTACAGCAACCTTCTGGACAGACCTTTTGAAGCAACAAATTGCCCATAAAATTACCATAAAAATTACCCATAAAATTTCCAAACAAATTACCCATAAAAACAAATTACCCATAACAATAAGGAAACTGCAATCCTAAAAAAAATCCCTTTGGCGAAAAAACAAAACTGGCTACGTACCTAACTTTAAAAGCTGCTACAAAAACTTATGTCACCAGATAAAGACTGAATGCACCAATTATCACATCAAATGAGGAAAACCTTCTATGCACAAAATCCACCCGTGCCTTCTATAATTTTGTAAACAACAAACTTAAAGACTCGAGATCCATCCCATTCCTAAAAGGACCTAACAATAAAGACTGTAATGATGAAACCGTCAAAGTCAACTTTTTAAACACATTCTTCAGCTCAGTCTTTGTAAATAGCAATGGCTCACGCCCAATATTTCCTACTCATACCACAAATAATTACAATGATCTAATGTACATCGATTTCACAGAACACAACATTGAAAAGGCACTACGCAATCTAAAACCACCTCTAACCATTGGACCTGATGGACTATGTGCCTACTTCTTAAAAAAGCTTTCCACTGCCATAGCAGAACCACTAAGCATAATCTTTGAAAAATCTTTCAGGACCAGTTCCTTGCCCAACCTATGGTCACTAGCCACAGTCATCCCTATTTTCAAAAAGGGAAACCCCAGCCCAGTTGAAAATTACAGACCAAGCTCTTTATGTTGCGTCACCTGCAAAGTCATGGAATCCATCATTAACCAATCAATTACCCTCTACTTAGAGACAAACAACCTACTTTCTAATTTGGTTTCAGAAAAAAATTCAGAAAATCTTCAACTCCTACACTGCAAAAACATATGGACTACTCATCTCGATCAAGGCAAAGCAATAGACACTATTTACATAGGCTTCTGTAAAGCCTTTGATTCAGTGGTACATGACAAACTACTTCTAAAACTAAAATCTTATGGTATTTCTAGACCTCTGGATAGCTGCATTCCTGTCAAACAGACAATGTGGTCAAAATAGGGAGTACACTATCAAATCCTGTACCTGTTAACAGCGGAGTCCCCCAAGACAATGTTTTAGGATCAATACTCTTTATACTTTACATAAATGACCTTTGTGATCATATTAAAAGCAACTGTGTTCTCTTTGCTGATGATGTTAAACTATTCAACATCGCCGAAAACACTGGTACCCTTCAAAAATACCTTGACTATGTGCCAGAATGGTCAAACAAGTGGCAACTTCAAATTTCAACCAACAACTACTCTGTCTTACACATTGGCAAAAAAAAATCAGAACATAAAATACAAACTGGATGGACACAACCTTGTGGACAATCCTCATTCTGTCAAGGACCTTGAAGTACTCATCTCTAATTATCTAAGTGCCAGAGCCCACTGTAACAACATTGCCAAAAAAGCATTAAGAGTTGTTAACCTAATCTTGAGTAGCTTCTTCTCTGGTAATACTGTACTGCTAACTAGAGCATACAAAACATTTGCTAGACCAATTCTTGAATACAGCTTATCTGCATGGAACCTGCACTGCATATCAGATATTAATACAATTGAGAGAGTTCAGAGATATTTCACAAGAAGAGTCCTCCACTCTTCTGCTCACAACAGAATACCTTATGCCACCAGACTTGAAATTTTGGGCTTAGACAACTTAGAACTATGCCACCTTTGGTCTGACCTAAGTGTAGTACATAAAATTATCTGTTACAATGTCCTACCTGTCAATGATTACTTCAGCTTCAACCACAACAATACATGAGCATACAATAGATACAAACTTAAGGTAAACCACTCCAAACTCAATTGCAGAAAATCAACTTCAGCAACAGAGTTATCAATGCCTGGAATGCACGACCTGACTCTGTGGTTTCTTCCCCAAACCCCCAAAACTTTAACCTTAGACCTCACCCCATTCCTAAGAGATCTGTAAGGGGCATGCATAAGCACACCAACATGACTACCATCCCTGTCCTAATGTCCCCTTTTATTCGAACCTTCATGTAATCATAATCATGTTCTAATTATATCTGTTATCTAATACATGTTTGACAAAATAAATAAATAAAAGAATAAAAGGAGAGGTGTCCAGGAAAGCTCCATGTGTACCAGAATGGGAGAGATTAGCAGGCATCCACCAAGATATGTGGAGAAAGGCTCACGGAAGGCAGCTGGAGGTGGAGGGAGGATTAGCACCCCAATGTGATACCAGGATGAGACAGAGGAAAACTTCCCCATTTTTAGCCCCTTAAATTGGTTCTGCAGATCAGGAGTAGACAGGTTATTATTGTTTTTTTAATTAGAAACCAGACACCCTTTAGTAATAATTGCATATTGGTTCATGGAGGTTTAACACACTATTGCATGCAAATTGTACATATCTGTTCAATACTATCTCTCCTTTTTTCCTCCCTTTCCAAATTGCATTCTGTAAAGTTCTTTTGTTCAGCTTGGCAAGACAAAAGAGCCTCAACTGGTGGTCCATAGGGTAACGTTCATGTACCACTGTGGTCAGATAGATTTCAGATGACATGACAGTAGGATGCCATGCCTCTCCAGCTACAGTCATCCTTTTCAGAGTCCAACATTTTAAGCAATTTCCTCTAAAGTCCCCTAGTTTTTAAAGGATGCCTCCATCCCCCAAATTATAACTGCAATCAGCTCTAAAGAACTTTGTAGAATTCCCTTCCTCTTCACCTAAGGGTTTCCAACTTTTATTTTAGATTTCCTCAGTAATCTAAAAGCACATTTCACCAAAAGCTATATTTGAACCAGATTAGAGGGCTATTTGTTTAGAAAGATACCTATAGAATTTTAAGGATTATGAAAGGCTTTTTATGAGTGTAATACCTCCTGGATTTTGTACATGAGCTAAATGGTCACTCAGGACAAAACAAATCCAAAAAATCTTGCTTAAACTGAGATTTGAGGAATGACAAGGGACAACCCACTATATTTACAAATATTTGTGAAATATTTTAGCATATCTATGTTAGAATAGTGTAAATTGTTTAGAGAGTAATTTAATTAAAAAAAACAGGAGACCCTGTCTGTGCGCCCGTACAGGGCGGTTGGTATTTGATGCTGGGAGGAGTCGTTCTCGTAAATAACCTGGACCCATGCCATGCTGGACTTTGAATGTTAATACCAAAACCTTGAATGATGATGATGATACCATCACCACCACCAAACTGGCCTACAAGAAAGACCAAATGAAAAACAGAAAAGAAAGATGGCAAGGCTAAGTGTTATATGGTCAATACATAAATATCAGGCAAAGCAGATAACAACATACCCTGACAATGGCTAAGAGTAGAAAAATAGAAAGGGCAAAGGGACTAATTCTGGCTACACAAGATGAATCATTTAGAAAAAATGCACAGTCAGAATTGAGGAGACAACAGATGGCAAACAATGCCTCTGCAAAGAAGCTGAAGAAACACTGGATCACCCTAGGTATCTGCTGCAAGAAGATCACGCAGACTGTCTACAAGCAGGAGCATGACAAAGTAGCAACAATGTTGCATTAGAACATACAGTATGTTAGAAATATTATTATTATAGCCTGCAAGTAAGAACTGGTGGGACCATAAAATAGGCAAAGTAATGGAAAATGAAGAAGCTAATGTGCTCTGGGATTTCAGAATTCAAACAGACAAGCACCTTTCACATGACACCCCAGATTTAACAGCTGCCAATAAGAAAGACAAAAAAAACCCTGGATAGTGGATATTCAGTATCAGGAGGCAGCAGAATAGTAGAGAAAAAATGGGGGGGGGGGAATCACATAAAAGAAAGACCTGCAAATAGAAGTAGAATGACTGTAGCAAAAGAAAGCAAAGGTATTACCAACAGTGATTGGCACCTTGGGTTCAATCCCAAAACATTTGGGGCACCTCTTGAACACCACTAGCATTGACAAAATCATCATCAGTCAACTGTAGATGTAACTTTACTTGGAACTTCTTATAAATTGTGACAATACCTTTAACACCATCAAAAAAAAACCCCACCTGCCCAGTGGTGGGATTCAAAAAATTTTACTACCGGTTCTGTGAGCATGGCTTGGTGGGCATGGCATAGCAGGAGAAGGATACTATAAAATCCCCATTCTCTTCCCACCCTACTAACCTGCTTTCCAGCTCCATTCTCCTGTGCAGGGAAACAAAAGAAGACCCAGCCAATCAGCTGGGACTTGGGAGGCAGAGAATAGATGGTGGCGGGGCCAGTCAGAGGTGGTTTTCCGAACTACTCAAAATTTCTGCTACTGGTTTTCCAGAACTGGTCAGAACCTGCTGAATACCACCTCTGCACCTGCCTATTCCAGATCCTTGGAAAGGATTCAATAGGTGTATAAAAATGCCAATTCTAGTCTAAACTTCTGGCTGACTGTGCAACCAACCACAATAATGTTAGGCTTACAATCTGGTTTTGATACTAATGGACTAAGTGCATAATCATAGGCTTGCCACACAACCCAAAAATTTGGCTTCCCATTGTGAATTATATCCTTTCCATTTTATCTCAAGTAGCAAAACACTAGCAAAAGCTAGGGGTATTTTCTGTTTTCATTTTAGCAATAGAATGATGTACTCAACTCTTCTTTATTTAAAGTAGACTTAATTTTAAATTGCTGCCCAGCATTGCTAAACAGTGACACATTGGCAAACATTGGGGGAAAGTGTATCCCTCTATGACTCTTTTATCATTGTATTTACTTTACAAAATAGGGATATTGTGTTCCCTACAAAGATGAATTTAGTGACAAAACAGGAGGTGCCAGTTGCTTTGAGTAAATAGAAATGGGAAAGTGCAGAGATTCCAGAATGAGAGGATCCTCATAGAAGAAAAGAAGATTTAAGTGCTGCCATTTATAGAGGGGTGAATTTAAAAGGATGTTGAAGGAACAGGGAAATTTAAAGGGTTGCTGGGTCTATACGACTGTTAGATTTAGGCTAGAATAAGGACAGAAAGGTTTGAAGTGTTGCATTTTGGAAATCTAAAATAAACCGGGAGAGAAAAATATGAAATGGGTCATTCATTAACAGAAGATGACAAGGATATGTTTATTATGGCCCCATAGGGCAAACTCTGTCAAATAGGCTTCATTGATGGGAGATGGGGAGAATACATTTAATTGAAACTTAATGGAAGTTAAGAATATTTCATTAATGAAACTATTTTATCTGTTTGTTTTGTCAAACATGTACAAGACAACAGGTATACTGTAAGTGTAAACATAAACAGGAACAAAGGAAGTAAATACAGATAAATGGGGACAGCAAGACAGGGACGGTAGGCACGCTGGTATCCCCTCTTTAAGGATCACTTAGGAATGGGGTGAGGTCCACGATAGACAGTTTGAGGTTGAAGCTGTGAGGGGTTGAGGCTATAACAACAGAGTCTGGTAGGGCATTCCAGGCGCTGACCACTCTGTTGCTGAAGTCATATTTTCTGCAATCGAGTTTGAAATGGTTTACCTTGAGTTTGTATTGATTGTTTGCCCATGTATTATTGCGGTTAAAGCTAAATAAGTCGTTAACAGGAAAACATTGTAGCAGACAATTTTGTGTACTTGAACCACAGGCAGTTGATTATGGAGTGGTATAATGCAATCAGATATACATAGGTGGGGGGAGGTGGGGGGATCTTTCAGGCAAACATCTTCTTTGCTCTTCTTACTTTAATTGCAAGCCTTGGGTCTTATTCCATTATTTCCTTCTTTGTTTCTTTAAAGAAGTGGTAGAAATGAAGCAAGTGTACCAAGAATTTTGTCATGCCCAGTCAGAATCTGATTCAGAGGGGGAGGCCGAACAATTGACAGGAAGTGGGAGTGTGGCTCCGTGGGCTATGGAAGAAACTGGGAAAGGGCAAAGTCTGGTTGGGCAGAGTAGGGGAGAGGTAGAGCAAGGCAGAGGGAATTCAGAGGAAGACCCAGGCCCACCCCCTCTTCATCCTAAGGCACACAGGAAGGAACGGAGAAGAGAGCAACATGGGTTGCGTAGCTTACGGGGGAGGAAAGGGCCCTGATTCCCTTCTTTAGCTGCAGCTGGGAACACAGTGTTTAAAAAGGGAAGTTGTGCACAGCAAACTGTTGGGAGCAAATCGTGAGTTATCTGGTATCATCGAGGCTTATGTGTGTTCCTGGCATCTTCCCAACTGTGTGTGTTTTGGCTCTGCTTTGAAGTCTGCAATTCCTTCTCCTGCCCTGTCAAGTTAATTACTGCAGCGTGGTTTGTTTGGATTTTTAGTTACAATTTGTATGTACTTAGTTTCCAGACTGAATTTCCTCCACTTAAAGACTCTTCCTGGGAGAGTTTTTCTCCAGCTGAAGGTAACCTGGACATCGTGGGCAAAGTTGGAGATAATAAAGGGACTTTTCTTGCTTATTAAACTGTGTTGCCTTTGTGCCACGCCCTGGCTCATCACATTTTTTGACACTTTGGAAAGCAGAGAACGCTACCCTTTCAAAAGGAAAAATGGGGCTAAGAGAAATATAAACCAAGCCAAAGTGTAAACTTCAAGGTCTTTTGCCTCTAGTCACACCCAGGTTATAGGATCCTTGCACAAATATTTATTTTTATTTATTTGATTTGTCAATCGCTTACAAGGTAATAGGTATAAATATAGACATGAGTAAGAATACAGGAAATAGGTACAAATAAATGGGGACAATAGGATAGGGACAGTAGGCATGATGATGCACTTATAATTTCTTTCACTATGTGAACTAACTACCTCCTCATTCTTAAGATCACAGGCTGCTAAAAATCACAAGCCAGTAAATCCAGGAATCATCTTGAGTGGAAAACAATGCCACAGTTCCTCCTGAGTTTTGCTGCGGGTTGAATCCTAGAGATTTAAGTTTTTGAGAATCAGAGTCTAGGACCCGCAAAGTCCTAGTCGGTGACTACTTACCCATCTTGTTTTTACACTTTAAGGGGAGCTTTAATTTAAAGATTGAGAACAAGAAATATGGGGGGAAAAACCATACCACAATACAATGCATCAGCCTCTAACATTGTTTTCATTTCTCCAAATACCAAAACAAACCTCATAAGCTTTCTTAGGGCATAAATGTGATAGGCAGCTACAGCCTAGCTCCTTGTTTGGAAGTATGCAGACCTGTCTAGAAAAAGGTGAAAAGTAAGCAAGACTAGTAGAGAGCCTCCTGAAGGAGGGGAGATCTTAGAGGCTGTCAGATGGAAGTCTAATAAACTGTTTGAGCTCACCCCTCATGCAACTATTCTATGAATAAACTGTCTCCATGACAGCCCAGAACTGAGAGTCCCAAAACATGTTCTCAGAATTCCAAATGTTCTCATCAACCCCCAAAGGATGAGAGTTGAAAGCTGAGTCTTTAGTCCTTAATTTTTTTTAAAGATCTGAATGCAGGGTGTTATGTATGCAGAGTTTGAATTGATTGGTTGTTCTTGTAAAGTGTTTGAGATCATTGGTTAAAAAGTGTGGGAAAACCCTGCACTCTGATTGGCTGTCAGCCGAGGCAGCCGGCTATATATAGCTGCCTCGGCTAAGCCAAATTGGGTCTGTTCTGAGCTGAAGTCACAAATAAACTTAAGAGCTGAAGCACTCCGTGTCTGCCTCTTCATGCAAACTTAACACAGGGGGTGGTATTCAGCCAGTTTTGACTGGTTCAGGCAAACCAGTAGGGAAAAATTTAAGTGGTTTGTAGAACTGGCAAATACCACCCCCGGCTGGCCCGCCCCAGCCCACCCAGTCACCACTCACCCCTGACCACCTGCTCACCCCACCCTGCCCTCCCACTCACCCTGCCCTCCCACTTACCCTGCCCCACCTGACTGCTTATCCCGCCCGCCCGCCCGCTCACCCAGCCCCACCAAGTCACTCCTCATCTCACCGCCACACCATTGCTAACCTGCCCCCGTCCTCCATAACCATTGATGCCTGCCTTCTGCTGCGGCCCTGATCTCCCTGAGTGAGTGATTGCAAAAGCCCCAGTCGAGTCAACTCCCAATCCGGCCTATCTGCTTCTGCCTCAAGCCCCGGTCAAGTGCTGACTCCTGGGCTGGCCTAGCCCTCCCCCCAATATCCCCAGGCTTCCCTGGCTTGCTTTGCCACCAGCTTAGGCCGCATGGCTGCACTGGCTGGGAGAACGAGAGAGCATTCTCCCCCATGGCTTGCCAGGGAAGCCACATGGCTGAGCCTGCACTGGCTGGGAGAATGGGAGAGTGTTCTCCCCCTGGCATCCTGGGGAAGCTGCTTGGCTGAGCCTAGGCTGGGAGGACATTTCTTCCCCATGTGATGCTGCTCACCTGCCTGGCCAGTGTGTGTCAGAAGAGAGGGAGGCAGAAAAGTTCACCCAAGTCTTCTCCTTCTTGGGCATACACAGCATGTGCACACATCTTGCGGTGCTGGAGGGACTCGTGGCGCCCATGCATCGTCCCCTTGCAGAAGGTCCTGGCTTCACTTGTGCCGTGAGATGCGTGCATGCTCTGTGTATGCCTGAGAAGGAGGAGAAGACTTGGGTGAACTTTTCTGCCTCCTTCGCTCCAGTGCTGCTCGGAAGGCAGCAGGACCTTTAAGGTACTTCACTGCAGGGGGAGGGGAGACTATAAAGGGAGAGGCCAGGCACAGGAGCTGCCTTCCAAGCAGCTCTGCTGCAAAGGGAGGCAGAAAAGTTCACCCAAGTCTTCTCCTTCTTCTCCTTATTTTGTCAGCCCTAGGGTGGGGGAGGGGGGAAGGTAAGGTACGAAGGCAATAGCCCTGTCTGCAGCATCAGTCATGTGACTGAGTGGATGTGGCCAACTCAACATCACTCACAGCAAGGTGCCGCCCCACCTTGCTATGAGTGATGTCAGGTTGGCCATGCCCACCCAGTCACATGCCCACCTAGCCATGCCCACCAAGCCATGCCCATAGAACTGGTGGTGGTAAATTTTGAATCCCACCACTGTCTGAATGGCATAAGATTAGAATACCTAAAGCAAAACAAAGGACTCAGTGTGATTAAAGTCCCTCAGGATTCAATCCAGAGCTCTCCAGTCCCTCACATTGGTCAGAAGAAAGCAGCAGGATGGGGGTAAATCTCAAATTCATCCTCTCCTACAAAGGACATATAGTTTCTGGAAGCAATATTCACTCATAGTCCTCATGGAAGGATGTATTAAATATCTCCATAGTAAACAGCAGCTGAGAGAAGGGAGTTACTGAGAAGAGAATGATAATAAGACTCTCATCCTGCAGGAGGTTTAAATTAAATGTCTAAATTTTTTTTTTTTGCTTTTTTGACTCACTGGAGAAGAGCCTAATGCTGGGAATGATTGAGGGCAAAAGAAGAGGATGGCAGAGAATGAGGTGGCTGGGTGGAGTCACTGAAACAGTTGGTGTGAGCTTAAATGGACTCTGCGGGATGGTAGAAAACAGGAAGGCCTGGAGGAATGTTGTCCATGGGGCTGCAATAGGTCAGACATGACTTAATGACTAACAACAACAACAATTTTTTGTTGAAATCTTAATGGCATAATGTGCAAGTTGGACATTAGCAACCCTTTTTATAGATTAAAGCAGCCTTGCACAACCCAATGCCCTCCAGATGGGTTCAACTAACATTTTCATCCTGCAGGTGTGAAAGAAGCAGGATTATAAGACTCTTCCAACTCATCAGGAGGATATCAGGTTGAGAATGACTGTTTAAGGGCCACAAGAGCCCAAAGCAATGGAGAAATGTACTGTATGTATGCACAGGAGGTAAATAGCTTTTTGAAAAAGAAAAAATTATCTTTGTAGAAGATAAACTAAAATAGAAAATAGGGGCACACATTAAAGGGGGGTTGTACTTTAATCACACTCACAGCCTGACTTTTCAAACTGCCCCCACCCTAATCTCACATACCCAGCAGTAAAATACAAGGGGAGGCCAATTTTGTATGTGTGATTTCACTTGTAAAATTGCTTATTAGTCATCTTTCACCTTAAAATACACGAGTCATAAAAATGCTTTCATATGGCTAAGGCTCTCGCAGGTTATTATCACTGCTATCCTACACCAAAAATAAAATAAAATCCCACAACCTTGGAGATAAGTTGAAATTTTAGAATGAAATGGAAATTTTGTTTAACTGACACTGATTTTCAGAGATAGATGGCTGACTGCTTGAGACTATTCCCTACAGAAGCTCTCAGTAGGGAATTCATGCTGGTGGAAGATTCACTGCCATCATTAGGGGCTTCCAATTTTAGCAGCCTGAACTATCCTGGGAAACATTATGTTTTGATGGAGGGCTATTTGGATAGTCAAAACGGGCCCAATCAAAGTCCAAGCTGTTGTCTTGAATTTCACCTTTGCACATCTCAACAGAAAGTAGTTTTGAGTGTCTCACTGATAATAAGAAATTTCACGTTTCAAAGGGATGACATTCAGAGCAATAAAGAATTTGGATATGGAATGCAGAAATAGAGAACCACATTTTAACCACTTTGACAGCCTCTGTGCAAATTGGGTTCCTGTCCTCCTGCTTTTCTCTTTATTTAGCTTTGTCTGCCATCCTTCTGCTTGATTGCTTCTATTTCTAAAGTTTGAGCAGAAAAGACCAGGCAGATTTTCCTCCTTAGTCCCACTTCTTACTCCTTATTGCATACTTTTCTGATGCCTGGGCTACAATTGTCATATTATCGATGATGATCCCAATTGATAACTGAACTTTGAAAGCAAACAACCAAGCTCAGGCAGCACCAAGGACTCCACAATTCAGTTAACATTTGAAAAACATTTATCCTTCATTTCTTCATCTGCAAATATATTTTATCTCTGTCACATAATATGAAAAATACATATTAAACTACAATATGCTTTGTTTGCTTTTGATTTAACACATGAGTTGTTTAACATCAGTAATCAATGGTTTGTTAATGGCTGATCAGAACTGTCTTCAGCTAAAACAAAGATGAATGGATCAAAATCAGGATTACTTGTCTACAAAAATTACTCTGGTTTGCAGCAGAAAACATGCTTAAAACAAACGATTGTTTTGGGTACTGATATGTTTCATAGTATAACAGCCTATTATTCAATGCTGGATAATAAATAAATTAAGAACTTGAACTATTACTTCCATGACTGAGGGCTTAAATGAAGTTTGGAATTGACACTAACATGTCCTTCTGGTTTATTTATTCTTAAATCCATTTTGCCTAGAAAAATAACCCAATCAATCTAGCTACTGGAGTAGGGGGCTATTATGAAGGTAAATTGCATGCCAGACTGGAGGTCATACAGAAAATCAAATACTTATACCCTTTAATGTTGCTGAAAATAGAAAAAATATTTGGTTTTTAAACCAAGGCTAGAGAAGCTGAGGGAAGAGATTGGATATGAAATAAAGTCTCTTATCTCTCCAACTGCCTCTGAAAAAAGTTTAGAATCCCAAGCTGGAACAATTTAAAAACCTTGAAAAAAGGATAGTTTTATTTCAGGAAGTGTTCTATTTCTGCAAAAGGTGAATAAACTGTTGAACCAGGAATATTGCATTAGGATTTAAATTTCTGTTGTTATATGCCTTTAGTTGACAGTTCTTTATTTTTCTTACAATTTTCTTAGCAAATTGTATTTTACATCTGTCTTTCAATGCATCTCAGAGTACACTTGGAATATTGTACCCAGTTTTTGTTGCTACAGAATAAAAAGATATTGAGACTCTAGACAGAGTGCAGAGAAGAGCAACAATTATGATTAGGGGACTGTAGGCTAAAACATATGAAGAACAATTGCAAGAATTGGGCATGTCTACTTTAACGAAAAGAAGAACTAGGAGTGATGTGATAGTGTTCCCATATCTGAGGGGCTGCCACAAAGAAGAGAGGGTCAACTTAGTCTCCAAAACACCTGGAGGCAGGACAAGAAGCAACAGATGGAAACTAATCTAGGAGAGATCCAATTTAGAACTAAGAAGAAATTTCCTGATAGTTAGAACAATTAATCAGCAGAACGACTTGCCTCTCTAAGTTGTGGGTGCTCCAACATGGAGGTTTTTAAGAAGAGATTGGACAACCATTTCTCTGAAATGGTATTGGGTTTTATGCTTTAGCAGAGGGCTGGACTAGAAGTCCTCCAATGTGCCTTCCAATTTTGATACTCTGTTATTCTGTTATATTAAAAGAGATACAGAAAAAACATAAATTATTAGTTTACACTGAGTTCTATTCTCCTGGATGTTTGCATGCCAAATCTGATACCCATAGAAGATCTTTATTTTTATTATTGGGTTGAGTGTGGCACAAAATCATAAAGCCTTCTAACTTACAAGTTAACCATTTTCTCTTAGCTAAGGTACTACAAATGTTGAAGCTAGTAAGGAAAGCAGGGTGCCTGGGTAAAGGCCACATGTTGTTGACATAGTAGTGCTGTAAAAGTAATTGTATTACTCAGACATGTACTCGATGGCATTTGGGAGAAGGGCAACATTAATTTAAGAAATGTAAATAAACTCCACAATCCAGTTGAACTTCATGCATTCAGTTGAACTCTAGCAGATGCAGAATATCTCAAGAGAAAACAAGAATAATGAGGGGGGAAAGATTGTTTACACCATTGATAACCTAAGGCTCCCAAATCTGTGGTAATAATAAGAGTTACTGTTATAGCTGTTATGAGCTAGAAAAATCTTTCTGTCAGCCTATTAACAGTTTATCCAGGCTGGAATCTAAAAAGATTGTAAATCTGCAGGATTCCATATTGGTCTGTCTTTTTTAAAAGGCTGGAACCTTCCATTTTCAACCTTTACTTGTCCACATGAGATTCTGCCATTCTTTCTCAGCTACTCCCATGGGCCTGCTTCTCCCTGCTAATTATTAATAGAACATAGAACAGACAGAGTTGAAAAGGAACTTGGAGATCATCTAGTCCAACTCCTGCCCAAGCAGGAGAGTTTATATCATTTCAGACAAGTGGCTGTCTAGTCTCTTCTTGAAAGCCTCCAGCGATGGGGCACCCACAACTTCGGAAGGCAAGGCATTCCACTGGTTGATTGTTCTCACCATTAGGAAATTTCTCCTTAGTTCTAGGTTGCTTCTCTCTTTGATTAGTTTCCATCCATTGGTTCTTGTCTTGCCTTCTAATTAATTAATAATTGGTTCTCCTAGAACTAAGGAGAAATTTCTGACAGAACAATAAACCAGAGGAACCGCTTGTCTTCAGAAGTTGGAAGCTTTTTAAAAAAGACTGGAAAACCATTTGTCTGAAGTTCTGTAGGGCTCCAGTTTGAGCAGGACTAGAAATAACATCTAGAAATAAACCACTGGCTAAAGGGTTGGTGTCACCAAGAAAACTTTGGTTTCCTGGACCATGGACTGCATTACTTAAAAGAAGGACTCTTGGCAAGGAATGGGCTACAAAATTAATATTAATGATTATCGGGATTTTGTAGAAAATGTTTTAAAAGATTCCAATAAATATGCAATTCCTGACAGTATTCAAAAAGCTAAACATGTTGTCAGAACAATTGCTGTAAGTTCAGAAGCAGAAAGGGGTTTTTCAAAAATGAACATCGTATGTTCCGAAAAGAAAATCACCTGACAGTTTACAATATAGCAAACATAATGACTGTTAGTTTAATTGGGCTACCTCTAAAGGCCTGGGACCCTATTCCTATAGTCAAAAAATGTTTACGAGTAAATCACACAGCTGATGATGCTCAAATGAAACTGAAGACAAGTGAAAGTTAGGAGGACACTAATCAAGCAGCAATTGGGAGATAACCTAACATAAGGTTTATTTTTTGTCAGGCATTATTTAATAGTTTTTCAGTCACATTGTAAAACTTGTGTAGTTTTGTATAGTTTTTCATTCATATTGTATAACTCTTGTGTACTTTTGTATAAATAGCTTTTATTCATATTGTAAAATTTGTATAGTTTTGTATAGTTTTTCATTCATATTGTAAAACTTGTATAGTTTTCTATAAATAGTTTTTCATTCATATTGTAAAACTCCTGTGTAGTTTTGTATAGTTTTTCATTCATATTGTAAAACTTGTAACAAAATCTAGTTTTGTGTACCTCTTATTCTTATTTAGGTATTAAATGCATAAAATAAACTATCTTTTGGTATATCTTTTTTTATACTTAAAACAGTAATTAGGGCAAAGAAATTATGTTGAGTTGGCCATGCCCACCCAGTCCCATGACCACCCAGCCATGCCCAGCAGCCACACCCACCTAGCCACACCCACAGAACCTGTTGTTAAATTATTTGAATCCCACCACTGTTTCTTCTATTGGTCAGCTAGAGGAAGAGCTCTTACTACTTCAATTTCTTCCCAGTTTTCCTCATTCTGAAGTTAAATTTAGCAAAGCTAGTGGTATATTTCTCTCATAAACTTTTTTTCTGAAGTGATTGGAAGATTGTGGTTTGGAAACTTTCTCAGAAAACATATTCTAGTCATGTTGGTTGTAGTTGATAATTGTAGCCAGCATTCATAATGTTTATCTTACTCCTCGGTGATCTGCTTGTCTAAAATAAACTTTATTGATTTTATCAATTAAAACAAAACAAACAACATAGAAGAAAAAAATAAAAGGTTTCAACAACAACAGATTGTGGTTTCCCATTTGTAACATTATTTTGTGCAATATTTACAATTAATATCTTATGCGGATATATATTCACTACAATTACTGCTTATCTTCCTTTACTGTTTACTATATAGTCTGTCTTCACTCAATCCATTCGTACCAATAATCCCAAATCATATAATACTCTGATGATTCTTTATCTTTTAGGGCTAGAGTTAATGTATCCATTTCTGCACAACTCATTATCTTTTGGGTTATCAGTTCCTCTGGTGGAGTATAGGGCTGTTTCCAGCATTGAGCATAGGCCAATCTGGCCGCGGTCAGTATATGTAGTATTATATATTTAACATTTTTTGCATATTTTTCCCTAAATATCCCTAATAAGAACAATTCTGGTTTTAGTTCAATTTGTTCATTCGTAATTTCTTCCAACCACTTTTTAATTCTCAGCCAGTATTTTTGAGATTCTGCACAGGACCACCACATGTGGTAGAATATACCATCCTTTTTTTTGCACTTCCAACATATCGGACTCATGTTGGGGTACATCTTTGCAAGTCTCGAAGGGGGCAGATGCCATCTATAGAACATTTTATAGGTATTTTCCTTGTATGTTGCCAATTTTGTAATTTTATTATTCCTATTCCAAAGACTCTCCCATTCTGTCAGACTTATATTACGACCAATGTTTCGCTCCAGGCTATCATATTACCTTTGACTATTTCTTCCCTAATTCTATATCCAATAAGTAATTATAAAATTTAGTTATATTTTTTTTGTCTGGGCCTAATAAAATTTTATCTAATTGTTGTAGTTTCACATTAATTCCATATTCTTTCATATCTTGTCTATACCTATTCTGCACTTGGAGATAAGCCCACCGATCAATTTGTAGCCCTTGTACCTGGAGGTCCTGCCATGTTTTCAAGTTTCCTTCTACATCTAGCAAATCTTTATATTTTATCATCTTATTCATGTCTAAATTATTGGGGTGAATCATCGCTTCCATTGTTGATATCCAAATCGGAATCTTTATATAGTGTTTTTTCCTAATTTTAATCCAATTACACAATAAGGAATCTCTGATTAAATGTCTATGAAAATATTTCTGTTTAGTAGTCCCCGTATCCCACAGGAAGGCATGCCAGCTCCTCTGCAGGTCACAGCCTTCTAATACTAAAAATTTTTATTGGTTAGATTCACCCAATCTTTCAACCATACCAGAGATGCTGCACTATGGTATAGTTCCCAATTTGGGAGTCTCAAACCACCTCTGCTCTTCATATCTTGTAACACTTTTAGATTTATTCTAGATTTTTTGCCCTGCCAGATAAATTTTGCGATAGTCCTATTAAGTTCTACAAAATAATTTTTCTGTATTCTAATTGGTATTGTCTGAAATAGATATATAAATTTTGGCAAGATAGTCATTTTATAGCTGCATCCTCCCCAGTAAAGAGAGTTGCCCTTAGTCCATAATTCTAGATCTTTTTTTTACCTGTTGTAATAATTTATTATAGCTGTTCTCCATTAATGTCTTACAGTGTGCCGTCAGCCATATACCTAAATATTTGATTTTCTTTGTCACTTGTAGTCCCATCACCTTTTCTAACTCTAATGTCTGAGTCTCTGTTAAATTTTTAATTATTAATTTTGTTTTCTTTCTATTAATTTTAAGTCCTGCCACTGTTCCAAATTGTTCTAACTCATTAATTAGCTCTTGTCCTCTCTCTATTGGATCTTCGATGAAAAAAGCCATGTCATCCACAAATGATTGTAGTTTATATTCTTTTTTCTTGATTTTCAATCCTTTTATTTCTGGGTTTTGTCTAATTCGTCTTAGTAATATTTCCAAAGATAATATGAAGAGCAGAGGTGATAGGGGACACCCCTGTCTGACTCCTTTCTCTATTTTTAGTGTCTGGGTGTATTCCCCATTTACCATAATATTTGCCTTTTGTGTGGAATAAATTGTAGTTATAATATTTTCAAATTTGGTGCCTAAATTCATATTATAAATTTGTTGGATCAGAAATTGCCAGTTTATCAAATGCCTTCTGGATGTCCAGGAATACAAGGGCTATTTGTTTCTCCGGGTGGGCTTCATAATATTCCAGAATATCTAGCACAATTCTTAAATTATTCCTAATCTGCCTGTTAGGGAGAAATCCATTTTGATCCTTATGAATATATTCACTTAGAATTCTTTTTAGTCTGTTTGCTATAATGGTGACAAATATTTTATAATCGGCATTTAACATGGAGATTGGCCTATAATTTTGTATCAATCGGGCATCTGTATCAACGAAATCAGTGCCTCCCTCCATGAGTCCAGCATTTTGGCTGCAACCCATATCTCATTGTATAATTCCACCATTAAGGGTCCTATTCTTCTATTATTTTGTAGCGTTCCCCTGGGATACCATCTGGACCCAGAGTTTTTTTATTTTTCTGGGTTCCTATTGCTAATTTCAATTCAGTCCACGTTATATCTTTAGTTAAAGACTCTTTCATTTCCTCCTTGATTACCCTTTTACTTCTCCAAGATAATCCCTTATCAGATCCTCATCCACCTTCTCCTTTCTGTACAGATCCTCAAAATATTTATATACAATTTATTTTTTCCGTTCTATCGCATAGTGGCTGTCCCCATTTTCATCTATTAGTTGATAGATTAATCTCTTCTCCTTTTCCTTTTAGAGTCTGTAAGAGAGGCATCTCCCTAGTTTATTGGCCTGTTCAAAATATGTCTGTCTAGTAACATTCAAATTTTTAATCATTTCCCCTTGTTCTATTAGATTAAGTTTGTGCTTAGTTCCTATCATCTGATTTTTTCAAGCTAACATATTTTGGTGTATTTTGTAGTTGAGTTTCTAATTCCTTAATACTTCGTTGTAATTTATTTTGTTGGGCATATTTTTCTTTATTTCTTTTTGCAGTATATGATATTGTAATCCCCCTTATGACTACTTTCATAGTATCCCATAAGTTCTGTGTAGTAGTATCATCATTGTTATTTTCACTAAGAAAGTAGTTTAGTTCTTCCTTAGTGTTAAGTTTGCATGAAGAGTCAGACGCGAGGAATTCCAGCAAAAAACTTTATTAATGACAACAGCTCGAATGGACCCGTCCGGGTAAGGCTACAGCTGCTTCTTATAGCCGGCAGCCGTAGCTGCTAGCCAATGGGAGTGCAGGGTTTCTTCCCGCACTATTTAAACCAATACCATTTGACATTTTACAAGACCAATTCAAATAAACCAATAACATTTAAACCTACATACATAACACCCCTCCCCACTAGGTTCAGTCCATACCAAACCCCAACCTATCTAATGTATTCCTTTAAATAGGTGGGGCTCTTACGTGCGTTGAGACCTTCGTGGTTCAGAATCTTTATTGTTCTCACCCAGTGAGAGGGGAAATGTGTCTGCTGACATTTCCCTGTTAGGACTTCCTGTGAAAGAAGACCCTGTTAGACTGTTAGAATCTGGTCTCTCCTCCCAACCCATCTCCATTCCAATGTCAACACCCAAGTCTGGTAGTGATGTACAATCTTCCACTTCTAAGGATGGATCTAGGCATTGTGACAGGGTTCGGGATGGTTCCTGTCGTAATGACTCTACTTCTAAGGATGGATCTTGGCATTGTGACAGGGTTCGGGATGGTTCCTGCAATGGCTCGTTACACAAAGGGTTGATTCCTGTTTGCTGATATTCCTCCTGTTCCTCCCCTTCCCCTAGAAGAGACATCAGGTGAGGGACCTAGAGAGAGACAGGGGCGATGTTCCTGAGTGAACCGGGATCTAAGTTGGTCAATGTGCCTGCTCCAGAGGAGGCCATCCTCTGTTTGAACCCTGTAAGAAGAGGGCCAGTGATGTGAGTTATTTCAGCAGGAATCCACAAAGGTTCACCTGTAAGGTTCCTAGCATAGACAGAATCTCCCACACTAAAAGAACGAACTTTGGAAGTGGAATCCAGTGGTGTATTGGGTGCATAAGTGGGATGAAGTCGGTCAAGGGAAGACCTAAGTTTCCTGCCCATTAACAACTCTGCTGGGGACAAGTTAGTTGATGGGCTAGGAGTGATGTGCTGAACACTAAGAAGCTTTTCAAGCTTCTCAGTGATGTCCCCAGGACCCAGCTGCTGAAGCTTTTCTTTGGTAAAGCGTACCATACGTTCAGCCCGGCCGTTGGCGAAGGGTGCCAGGGGCTGTAAGGGCATGTCTGATGCCCTGTTGAGCTAGAAAGGATTCAAAAATGTTAGCGTGAATTGAGGGCCATTGTCAGAGACAAGGACATCTGGTAACCCATGGGTTACAAAGAGCTTTTGAGCTGCTTGATAACAGCCTCAGTAGTAGTAGAAGTCATGAGAATAACCTCTAGCCATTTGGAGTATGCATCTACAATTACTAGAAACGTGTGCCCTCTTGTAGGGCCTGCAAAATCAATGTGGATTCTAGACCATGGGCCCCTAGGACATTCCCATTCCTGTGTGGGGGCGTGAGGTGGGGCAGGCCTGACTACCTGGCAATTGGGACAAGAGGCAACCCAGTTTTCAACCATTTTGTCAATACCTGGCCACCATACATAACTCCTGGCCAAACCTTTCATCCTTACAATCCCAGGATGACCCTCATGTAACATTTCCAAAACCTCCCTTTGCAGTTTTGCAGGAATAACCACCCTGTTACCCCACAAAATACATCCTCTTAATACAGATAATTCAGTTTGCCTGGATTTGAAAGGTTGGGCAAAGTGAGGTAGATCTTGAAGAGGCCAACCTTTTTAATCCAGCCCATAACAGGTGCCAACACAGCATCTTTGGCAGATTCTCTGGCAATCTCAGCAGCATGGACTGGAAGCTTAGCAACGGTCTCCAGGAAAAAGGTGTGAGTCTCAAGTTCACAGTCCTCCTTGTGGCAAGGTAGTGGGCAACGACTCAGTGCATCAGCATGTCCAATGTCCTTGCCAGGCCTGTGAATCAGTTTGTAGGAGTAGGCTGCAAGAAATTCAGTCCACCTCAGCATTCTTGGTGACAGGATAATAGGTGTAGGTTTGTCTCCTGCCACGATGCCAAGCAAAGGTTTGTGATCTGTAACAATGGTGAATGACCTGCCATACAGATATTCATGAAATTTCTTAACAGCTGCAACAACTGCTAAAGCCTCCTTGTCCAATTGGCTGTAGTTCCTCTCTGCTTTGGACAGCGTCGCGAGAGTAGAATGCAATTGGGGCTTCCGGCCATTGGGAAGCCTGTGGCTCAAACCCCTCCCACTCCAAAAGGGGATGCATCACAAGTCAGAACAACAGGTAAATTCTCAGAGAATTGAATCAACACAGCATCAGACGTGATTAGTCTCTTAATACTGTTAAATGCTGACTGTTCCTTCCGCCCCCAGATCCAAGCAGCCTTCTTATCAAGTAAGCGATGTAAGGGTTCAGCAATAGATGCTTTGTGAGGTAGAAACATGTGATAAAAGTTAATAAGGCCAAGGAAGGCTTGCAGATCTGACTTGCAACGAGGTTTAGGGGCTTCCTTGATCGCTTTAACCTTGGCATCAGTGGGGTGGATGCCCTGTTTATCAATCATGTACCCCAGGAATTCAACTCTGTCTGTTTTGAGAGTGCATTTATCTTCCTTGACTTTCAAACCTGCTTTTCTGAATCTGGTAAGGACTTCTCTGAGTCTCTCTTGAAGCTGAGTGTCATTCTCAGCAGAGATTAACACATCATCAAAATAAGGCACTACCCCTGGCAGTCCTTGCAACATTCTTTCCATAAGACTTTGAAAATGCCAGGTGCCACGCTTACTCCAAATTGTAGTAGTCTTTTACATTTGAAGGCACCTCTATGAGTCACAATTGTTTGTGCCTCTGCAGTGGCATCATCAACTGTTAATTGTTGATATGCCTGAGCTAAGTCCAGTTTAGCAAATACTGTACCCCTGCCACAGGGAATGGAGCAGATGATGCACAACAGGTACAGGGTATGCGCTCTGCTGCAGCGCATGGTTAAGTGTCCCCTTGTAGTCACCACAGATTCTCACTGACCCATCAGCCTTGACTGGTGTGACTATGGGTGTTTCCCATCTGGAGTGGTCAGTAGGTTCCAAAACCCCTTGGGCGATGAGCTTATCTAATTGTGCATCAATTTTTTCCTTTAAAGCAAATGGAACCCTCCTGGGCTTTAAACGAATTGGGGGCACCTTGGGGTCTAAACTGAAAGCAATAGGGGTCCCCATATACTTGCCCAGTCCTTCGCTGAAGACCTCTGGAAACTCAGACTTCAAGGACTCTTCCCAGTCAGAACTGCTCACGTGATGGATGCCAGTCACCTCGATGCCAAGTGGCTTGAACCACTCAAGTCCCAGCAAACTTGGGCGATCCTTGTCCCGATGGTCAGTGGCAAACGTTTGGTGTGGCCTTTAAACTGCACGTTGAATTCCCTCGCTCCAACTACTGGAATCTTGTTCCCTTGGTAGTCTTTGAGGGTCAGTGCTTGCTTCTGGAAATGTTTTTCTGAATTCTTGGAAAGAGTCTGTGTATAGTGTCCCATGACACCATAGATAAATAAGAGCCTGAGTCTACTTCCATGTGGCACGGTCTCCCTTCAATAAACACCTTCACATGTACTTTTCTGCTATTTAAATGTGAAGAATGACCAATGGATATTGTTTGGTGAGTTTCAATCTTGCCATTTGCTTTTGGATTTCGCCCCATTTTTCCACTTAAATTGTTGGGCTTAAAATCTTCCTCAGGAAGTTTCTTCCTGAATGGTGGAGTTCTGGATGATTTGCAGACTCTGGCTATATGACCCCGTTTCTCACAACGTAGGCAAATGGAGTCAAAAAACTTGCATTCAGTGCGGGGGTGGCCCCCCCCACATCCTCTGCAAACGAATCCTTGCCTGTTTTTTTTCAGAGTCTTTTCTTTTCTTCTCCATTCTGAGCTTAAAAATCCCCTCTTCTTCCTCACTGCTATCCGAATCAGAGTCTATTTGTTTGCAATGAGTTGTTGAGGATTTTTCCCCATCAGAATGGCTTGAGGCCTGGCTCGAGGCCTTGTTAATCTTTTTCATGGCCGCAGCTGAGGACTTGGTGGCTTCTGCTGAAACAGCCTCTTCAATAGCCTCTTTAAGCGTGATTTTGGTTTCATTAACAGTTTGCTTTGTAAGATCTTATCTTTAAGGCCCAAAACAAAACCGATCACGCATGGCCTCTTCTACGTTGGTAAAGTCACAAGCACCCCCAATGTCCCTTAAACTTGCCACGAAGTCATTAACACTCTCGCTATCCCCTTGATCCCGACGGTAAAATTCGTGTCTCTTAATGAGGCACGATACTTGTGGGGCGTAATGGGCTCTTAAAAGTCTTTCTAATTCGGGCCATTCTATTACCTTCAATTCTGCTGCTCCCGCCAACGCCTTCGCCATTTTGAAAACTGCGGACCGCAGTGTGTGAGAAAGACCGCCCTCTTCCGTCTCTCGGGGATGCCGGCGAGATCGTTCCCTTCCAGGAACATGTGGAAACGGTCTGCATACGATTCCCAGTCTTCCGTCGCCGGATCGAACGGTGCTGGGGGGTGTTCAGCGCAGCCATCTCGCTCAGTTGCTTGTCGCGTCGCGTCGTCTTCTCTTCAGGGAAATCCCACCCTCGTCGCCAGTGTTAAGTTTGCATGAAGAGTCAGACGCGAGGAATTCCAGCAAAAACTTTATTAATGACAACAGCTCGAATGGACCCGTCCGGGTAAGGCTACGGCTGCTTCTTATAGCCGGCAGCCGTAGCTGCTAGCCAATGGGAGTGCAGGGTTTCTTCCGCACTATTTAAACCAATACCATTTGACATTTTACAAGACCAATTCAAATAAACCAATAACATTTAAACCTACATACATAACACTTAGGTCTCTTAATTAATCTTTATCTTTTTCTATTGGGTATTAAAAGTCCACCTTCTCCTTGACTTTTTCTACCCTTCCAAATTATCTGTCAGAATTAAATTGCTTTCATATTATCTTAACATAAATAGCTATCCCTTTCTTTTCCTGAATCTGCAGGTGCAATAAATAATTTCCCTAGTTAGGACATTCTATGTATTTTTGTCTGATTTTCTAATGTGGGTCTCCTGTAAGCATACTATATCCACGTTCTGTTTAATTAATTTTGCTAATATTCTTTTCCTTTTCGTGTTGAATTTAGGGTTTATATTAATAGATATTGTTCACCATCCTCTTCCATTTCCTTAATTAAATCTCACTCTTTGTCTTGTAGTTGCTCTAGTTTCTCTTGGTGTTTGATAGACTATCCTACAGTCTTCTCCAATTTGTTGTTGTTGGGTTGTTTTTCCATTTCCTTGATTCCGTCTCTATTTTCTTTGTTGCCCTTGGTCTTCTTGGGAGTTAGATTCTAGTTTGTTTTACCACTATGATCTTCCGGTCCCATAGCTGTTCATAGAATTCTGGAGCCTTCTCAAACTATCTATTTTAATTTTCCTCTCCTCCAAGTAATTAACATCCCTTCGGGACTAACCATTCAAATAGAATATCTTTTGGTTCAGTTAGCAGCCAGAAATTTATAATCATGTCTTTTCTTGTCTCACCCTTCTTGCAATT